>LPNX010316740.1:0-43366 GCA_001517045.1 Pseudotsuga menziesii | reverse complement strand
ACGCCACAGCGGACCGTAAAAGCAGCGCCACTGAGCCGCCCGAGCCTAAACTAATAGCCACCACTGCGCAGAAACGCCACAGTGGACCGTAAAAGCACCGCCACAGAGCCGCCCGAGCCTAAACGACCAGCCACCACTACGCAGAAACGCCACAGCGGTCCGTAAAAGCACCGCCACAGAGCCGCCCGAGCCTAAATGAGCAGCCACCACTGCGCAGAAACTCCACAATCATCATAATCATGCCCCTGCCAACCAAATCATCACAATCGCGAGCGTCAAAAAACGTTCTGCAGTGATCTTTTGTTTGTATATATAAAAACTTCTTTCGGCCGAAGAATTATTCGGCCGAACAAACTTTCGGCCGAATAATTCCTCGGCCGAATAAATGTTCGGCCAAATAATTATTCGACCGAAATATAGTCAGACCAACGGTCTTAGCCGGACGGTATTTTCCCGGCAAACTGTGCAAGCCGTTCAATACGAGGCACGGCGTCAACTTTTATCTTTCGGCCGAAAAAACAAATATTCGGCCGAAAAATGTTAAATTATTTCGGCCGAAAAATATTGTTAGTTCGGCCGAAAGATTCTAGAATATGATTTTGGAAGTGCATTTGTCACGGAATAGACACCCAACTTCATGATTTCACCCATTATCACATTTTCTTTCTCACTCATATCCAAGTTCCCTATTGACTCATGTTAATGATAAAAGAAAATTTTGGAATGAGATATTTGGCCATCTAGATTTAAGATATCTCCGACAAGTGCACAATGAAGATATGGTTGAGGGATTGCCTCTCATGAAGTCCTCGCAAGGTTTTTGCAATGGTTGCTTTCTAGGTAAGCATCCAGAGAAAAGGTACGAGGTTGGGAAGGCAATAAGAGATGCCTCTACACTTGATTTGATACATAGTGATGTCTCCAGACCAATTCCTACAACATATATGAATGGATCCAAATACTTTTTGACCTTCATTGATGACTACTCAAGGTATTGTTGGATCTACTTTATTAAGGAGAAGTTTGAGCTGCTTGAAAATTTCAAAGTTTTCAAAGACTTACTTGAGAACACCCTTGGGAAGAAGATCAAAGTACTAATATGAGACAATGGATAGGAGTACATTAAAAGAGATTTCCAAAGCTATGTGCTTTAGAAGGTATTCAAATGCAACATTCAGTCCCATACACATCATAATAAAATGTTGTCGCTTAGAAGAAGAACATATCTTTGAAAGAGATGGCTACCTACCTTCTTGAATCAAGAGATATTCCATCATACATGTGGGATGAAGCAGTGAACTATGCTTCGTACATACATAACATACCCCACAATTTAGTGGTTTGTGTCACTCCATTCGAAGCAATGATGGGACATAATCCTAATGTCTCACATTTAAGGGGTTTTGGCTCCAAATCATGGCCAAAATTCCATCTTACAAAAGGAAAGAATTTAAACCTCAAAGTAGAAAACACATTTTGTTGGGATATGCAGATGATGAAAAAGTTTATAAGTTGATGGAGATTGCAACTAGAATATGTTTCATAGAGAGGAGTGTCCAATTTAATGAATATCCGCATCATGAACTATAACCAGCTGAAGACGAAGGTATAAATTCTCAATATAATCCAATTTCATATGATGTTGTGTCTACTGATATTTCATATTCAGAGTCCAGAGATGAGGATCAAGAGGAACCACATCTTGATATTGAGAATGAAGATCAATCAGATATAGATTGAGATCCAACTTCTGCTCCCAATCCAAGGACTAAATGGGACCAAAAAGTCACTGAAGCTTTTGGAAACAGTGTTGGGGATCCATCTGATAGAAGGAGAACCATATCTCAATTTCTGAATGAGAACCTCACACTTTTCTATACTTATCTCCTTCTCCTAGAGAGGTGTTAGATGATGCAAGGGTTTGATCCTCAGTCTTACAAAGAGGCTTGTAATGATCCAAGATTGAAAGAATCCATGGATGATGAATATTATTCACTACAAAACAACAATACATGGGAGCTTGTCCCCGTACCTTCAAGGATAAAGCTTGTACATTGAAAACAGATCTACAAAACCAAACTAGGAGAAGATTGATCTACTACCAAGTACAAGGATTGGTTATTTGCAAAGGGGTACTTGCAGGTTCATGGATTGGACTACAATGAAACATTCACCCCTATTGCAAGAATGGTTCCATAAGGATAGTTTTGGCCACTGAAAATTCAAAGAAGTGGGAGGTACATCACATCGATGTGAAGAGTTCCTTCCTCCATGGTGACTTGGAAGATGAGATCTATGAGATATATCCTAAGGGGTACAATCGATATTCCTCCATGGTTTGCAAACTAAGGAAATATTTGTATGGGATCAAGCAATCCTCAAGGGCATAATATGCCAAGATGGATACATTCTTATTTTCATAGAAATTCGAAAGGTGCAAGTCTAACTAAAATGTCTACAGGAAACAAAAAAGAGGTTTCTTAGTGTTGATGGTCCTATATGTGGATTAATTTTTCATTACCGGTGGTTTAACTGCTGGATTGAAGGATATGAAGTCAGTTTTGAGGAAGGAATTCTCCATCATAGATATAGGGCTATTGAGGAACTTTATCGACCTTGAAGTGGATAAAAAAGATTCAGGGATCATGATTACACACTCTTGATACGTAGGTGATTTTTTAAAAAGGGTCCATATGAATGGTTGTAGAGAAGCATATTTCCCCTTCCTATCTGCATCAGGATGGAAGAAGTTGGTGCTACACCCCTAGTTGATAGTACTCTCTATAGACAACTGACTAGTAGCTTATTGTACATTACTCATTCGATACCAGACTTGTCATATCCTATGAGTGTTGTTTCTATGTTGATGCAAGAGCCACATGAGATTCAATGGAAGGAAGAAAAGTTCATTTGGAATTATGTGAAATATACTAGAGAGTTTGGGATTTATTATTTTGCTGGTGCTCAACTAGATTTGAGTGGTTTGACTGATTCATACTAGGCTAGACACAATACGGACATAAAATCTACTTTAGGATTTGTGTTCATTTTGGTATCTGGACCAATCTGGTGGTCAAGCAAGAAGCAAGTAGATATTTCTCTCTCTTAAACAAAATTAGAGTATTGAGGGGTTGTGAATGTAGTTATTGAGGGAGTTTGGATACATGGTATTCTAACAAATCTTGGCAATCACACTTCTCCTTCAATATAACTTTTTTTGTGATAATCCAAGTGCAATTAAAATTTCCATTCATCGAGTACAGAAGTAGTGGACCAAACACATTGAATTCCATATGCACTACGTATGAGAACTAGTGCATAGTAAGACTATAATCCTGCATTACTTCACTACGTAGGAGTAGGTTGCAACATATTCACAAAATATTTCACTGAAAATAGATTTTCTTATCTCATATCGCTTCTTGGTGTAAAGGTTTGATTTAGTTGTTCCTATTTTTCACAGTTCATTTTGAGGCGGGGGGGTTCCCATGAGGTTTTCCCGATTTCCTTAGTTTAATCGGAGCAGTTATTTTTATTACATTATATTGTATGAGTGACCTTTGGTCTTAGTTTACAGGGCCTAGGTTATCCAAGTTTGAATTAAACAGGGGTGTTAGGATTTATTATAATCCTCCGTTGTCCACCATAGTCTAAATGTAAGTTTCCTATATTAGGATTATGTTTCAACTTCATTAGTGTGATGGGTAAGCTATCTAGGGCCCAACTACAACTTGATGCATTAGTTTGCATGATTTTAGGAGCTCTAGAGGCAAATCCCTATAATTTAGGAACCCACAGTGAGTCATGGGAGTACCACTATCAGTTCACCCTAGTTTGTATTGAGTTATGCTCCGATGGGAATTAGTTAGTTCATCTCGAGTTATCCTAGCACCACATTTTCATGATTTAAGGAGGTTGGTTTCCCTTTATCACCTACCTTGGTTAGTTAATTGATTGTGAATTGATTTAGTTGTCAGGAGTTACACTAGTGAGTCTTTAGTGTTTATTTTCTCACAGTTAGTGATCTTTGGAGTTACTCCAAGTCATGGAATTAAAATCGCAGCTACTAAATTCGATTTCTCTTCATTGCATCATGAATGTACTACATAGAGGTTAATGATTATGAACTTATGGTTGTGCTATCAATTTTTTCCCTCTTGTCTAAATAATTTCACCATGATTGTTTAATAATTAAAAGAACTGAAATTATTCTTCCTTATTCATTCTTGTTTCACACTAAGGTTCAATCCATCCTGATGATATTGTAGATTTACTAATTTAACAATGAATATTATGAACATATCATACCTTTTCTAAATACAAGGAATTCACAAGATGAATATAATATAATTCAAAAGAAGAAACTAGTTGTCAAGTTTGTAGATTACCAGTTGATAGATGATTAGTTGTATAAGTTGGGATCCAATGAGATTTTCTGTCATTGTTGTTTTGGAGAATGAGCGGCCCTTGATTTTGGATGAAGCTCATGATGGGGTAGTAGAATTCCATTATGCAAAAAAAGTAACTACACAGAAGATAATGTGGGCCAGGTTGTGCTGGATTAGCCTATATTGGGATGCATACAAGTATGGTAAGAGTTGTGACACATGTGAGAGGACTAGGAGAATTTTGAGGTCATATGGAATTCCTTTGGTACCAAAAGTGACATTGCATGCATTGAAAACGTGGGTCATGGTTTTTGTGGGTAACATTAAACCACTAGGGAATAGGAAGGGAGAAACATATATCATTATTGCAAGAGATTACTTAACGATATGGGCTGAGGATTCTGCTGTGAAGGACTATACTACTATGATTGTTGTGAGGTTATTGTTTGAGAACGTGGTTACTAGGTTTGGATTCCCTTGAGTTATGTTAAGTGATCAAGGTACCTACTTTGTCAATAAAAATATTGAGGCACTTACAAAGGAGTTTCAAATCTATCATAGGAAAAGTACACCCGATAATCTAGAGGGTAATGGTATTGTCGAGGCATTCAATAAGATTGTAGAGAATGCAATGACTAAGGTTTGTAATGCAAACCATGACGAATGGGACTTAAAAATAGCTGAGGTATTGTATACTTATCTAACAACTTGTAAAAAACTGATAGGTCAAACTCCATTCAGGTTAGTCTATGGGAAAGAGGTTGTTATGTCTATTGAATACATTGCGCAAAGTATGAAGATATCTTCTTTCACTAGTATGTCTGATACTGCTGCTGCCGAAGAAAGGATATCACAGTTACTACAGCTAGAAGAAGGTCACTTCATTGCTATATTTCAACAACAAGTCCAAACATAAAGAGAAAAACCATGGCATAATTGAGATATCAAAAGGAATAAATTCTACCAAGGGGATCTAGTTCTCCTCTATGACAACAAGTTTCTGAAATATCATGGTAAGATCATAACACATTAGTTAGGACCATATGTTATTAGTTATTTCACTAATGGGGATGCATTTCAGTTACAGAAGTTAAATAGTGAGCCCCTCGGAGGATTTTTCAATGGGAGCTGGAGAAAACCTTATAAGGATAGTCGGGCATTTGTCCACTGAATCTGTAAATATGCATGCAAAAAAAAAATCATGTCAACATCATTGAATTGTCTCCATGTCAAGGTATTGTTTTATTGGAGTAAGTTGGCATGTTAGTATATATACTTGTGTCAAGGTAGAGCCCAAATTTGTCGAATTTTGTATCTTGTGGGACCTACTACTGCATAAGGTTGGATTCTATCGTAGTTCATCTTTCTCAAAGTTGGAATCATGTCAAGTTTGTAATTAATGCACATTAAATGAATTCATTTTAGTGGAATTAATGGTGGCATTAGTGGATCCTATCATAAATTCTCGAAACGACTCAAATGTATGCACATATTACTCACCACCCTCGTAATCAATGGAAGGATCTAGTTGAATTATTTAATTATGCAATTGGATAGCCTTTCCATGTGTGCTAATAAATTAAAAAAAGCATGTTTTCAAACTTTTAAAACACATTGTGCGGAGAAGTTGAATATTTTTGAGCAAGCTAGAGTTGTTACAATTGTCTAAAGAAAACCTAAGCAACTAGTGAACTGTAACCATGGAAATTGATTTGTCTAGAACCCGTACTATCTAGGGATCTGTTGTCAAAGTAAAACAAGTTATTAAAATTTTTGAAGAACAACTAGAGGTAGCCTCGGTCAAGGTTCCAATCAATCCTCCAAGGAAGAAGAAAAAAACCAATCGACAAGGGAATGTAGAGCAACACACTAAGGGATCCCATCATATTGAATCCTTTGGGTCTGGATCTGTGACATTGTTTCCTGGGTAAATCCCATCTACGAATATTGATGCACCCTTTGTCAATATTATAAATAATTCCAAGTATCCATTGGTATCAGTCCCCATTCCGAGGGGTGTTCTACTACATGTGGATATCATGCCTAATATCCAAAAATTATTGTATGATGATCGTGATTTGAGGAAGTAACTGAAGTTCAGAATTATGACCTATATGGAGTTTGTATGTCTGGAAAAGGGAGGACCAATTGAGATTGTACCTATGGAATGGGCCTTTAGATTGTAGAAGTAAGAAATCATATCACTAATGCATCTACCACATTTTGGACACACTACAGAGGTCAATGCCTATGTAAAAAAACTACTTGTATTTTTTCGTTCAAGATATTTGTTGTTAGATACAAAGTGTCTACGGATATCTATTTGATCACTTAGATTACAAGGATACCCAAGGATGGGGTCAACCCTACATAAATATTTGTTGCAAAAGAAAAGGATAAGGGCATAGCTATCCGCATGAAGGACAAATACAATTTGTCTAGGAACAAGAGGAGGTTCGACATAACCTCCATCAATTATTAGGTTGTTAAATTTTCAGTGAAGGAACTTGCAATAAAAGTATTGAGTAAAATGCACCCAGAGTAGGTAACTACATCAGTGATAGCTGTGTCAAAGAAATGTGTTTCCAGTTTTCAGATGAATTGATCAAATTTCTTGTTGAATGAGATTCTCAATGATTGTGGCGATTCGAAGAGAAAGGTCACCCTTTTTAATATTCTTGGTTACCTATATTAATTTCTTTTATGGTGTGGTCAAATTCACCAAAATATCAAGGAATGAGTTCTGTATCGCTTTTCAAGGGGGATGATATGCTAATATTTGGTTCATTGATAATCATAAAAGACAAAAATATAAGAATGTGGAATTTGATATGCATGTAGAGGAACTTCGACATAATGTCATCAAGATCCCACATGTATAGGCCTGTACAGTGTCCCGTTACTGAAACATCATGAGAATTATAATGAGGCACCATCACATTTATTTCTAGGCGAGTGAAGGCCCACAAAAAAAATGGTTGACAACCACATTTAAGTTAATAGAGGAATATGTCAATGCCATTGTTTGAGGAAGGAACAACTTACTAGAAGGTTCCTATCGTAGATGATTAATTGTCAGCATAAATGTCACATATAGAACAACAATACCTAGGTCCATCCGAGCTACCCTAGAGTATTCAAAAGCACCAGACTACCTCGTCGGTTGATGATGGATATGATCAACCAACTAGTTCAAACCATGCAAGTGATTGGGATTTGAGTTCCACCCTAGCAAATGAAGGTTTAGGGGATAAACAAAATATTTTTTCTATGAAGAAAAAGGGGAAGAAGAAGAATAAGGGTACCAAATATACTATTGAGATTGAGATAACAACTGATGAATTCAACATGTTGTTTGATAGGATGGGTAATATCACGGAGGAAAATAGGAATATGCAAGAAGAAAATAATCTTGAGTTTTTTGACGGGGGCATTGACCTCGTCACCAAATTATGTCAAACAGTCAAAGAGATTCAAATCTTAGTCACTCCATGAGGAGCCGTCCATCGTGATGAATTCACTAATACTGAGGTAGGGCCATCTAAATACTGACCAGAGGAAGCATCAACACCATCGATCAATCGGATAGGGAAGCTACTTCCCAAAGCTATAATATTTGGAAATGTAGAAAGGAATGTGGCCACACATAACCTTAGTTCCATCACCTTGAACATGTCAATTATTCTTGTATTCATGTTGCATAATCTTCAACAAAAGTTCATGAAGGAAATAAAGGCTCAGGAGGACTCTATGTATTGCATGGTGAAGAAGTGTAGGAGTCTCGCCACTAATTTGGAGAAGGAGATCTTTGAGCTCTGACATCATTAAGCACAATTGGAGTAGGACATGTAGAACTTGTAGGAGGTTGTCGAAGGTACCTATTGGGGAGTCCCTAAAGAAACAATTAATGAGGAAATGGCCCTTTAGGCCAAGTTACTGCGACTTGATGAATTCATTAAAGGATTCCTATATAAAGTTGAATATATAGAATCAAATTTGCTTCCCAGAACACCCCCTGAGGTCACAGAACAATGACAAGTAGAAGTACAAGGGGTTATTCAGGTTATTAAGGAATCACAGGCCTATTATGTGAAGGAATTTGAGGATGTCTCCCAAGCTTGGGGAGCATTGTTTGAGGATGTAGAGATGTAGGAAATCATGACTAAGTTGTATGAAACTCATGAAAGTATGGAAAATATACCGAGTTGGTTGAAGAGTCTTCCATCAGTCGAGATAATGAGGAAGGATGTGGAAAACAAAGCATTGCAATAACAGATCAACCAACTAAGGGCTAAGCAACAACAATGGACCAACTGGGTAGAATAAATCCAAACCAAAGCAAAGAGGGATTCTAAAGTAATTGGAGTAGAGCACTTGAAATGCAAGCAAGACATGGCGGTCACCATGGTGAGAAGTGTAGAGTATATCACTTTTCATGTCATCGACAAAGTGACCAAGTTGAAGAAAGATGTTTAGTGATGGGAATAAGAAGTAAAGAATACCTATCATGATTTCCAGTTGAAATTGACCACCTGAGTATAAGAAGGGTAAGGTGGCTCAGGATGAGCCACATGTGAGCGTTGGGTTCTTGTTCGCCCTAAGAAGTTCTTCGAAATTTTGGGAACCGGTTTCGAATGAAGTGGTCAAAGTATGAAGAGAACTACGACAAAGTGTTTCGACAAGCTGATCAGATCCGAAGATGCGACTGATTTTTTAGGAAGTTAAACTATATTGATGAATTTTGACCGAAAGGTTGGTTAGGAAGTTAAAAAAAATTCCCCACTTACATTATTGGGATTGGGTAGTGGGAATGGGATGAAATGCCAGAAAGAGCCTATAAATTTCTAATGGGTTAGGATTTTTGGGGGTTAAATATTTTTGAGGAATGAACCTTCTCTTTTAGAATTTTATCAATGTGAAGTTGATGCTCTGTTTTTTAATCTATCGAAGTATAAGTTGAGTATAGTCGCAATGATGGAGTTAGATCTGTAGGATGTGCACATAGAACTTTTCTAATGAGGTGTTGAGAATATCTGTGTTGGATTTGTGCATAGACCTAAGCATTTTTTTGTGTGACTCTTACTGATAACAAATTTTTTGGTGGTTTTCCCACCTCGAGTTTCCACATTAAATATCTAGCATCAATAGTGTTTGATGTGTGTGTTGTTTTGATATTTGTTTTCTAATTCATCAAATGATAATTATATGTGGTGAATGAATGAAGTAATAACCGAATGAACATATTTGATTTCATAATTATGGTTAATTGTTTAAATGGAATGGAGTAATATCTGTTGTAGTTACTAATTGGTCAGAGTTGCACCTGTCAAAGATATATTTGTGTGGTATGACGATGTTCCCCTTCCTTGTTGTAGGAACATGGTTCTTGTAGTCCCCATAGGTACCTCAGGTGAGGCCACATATGTTGTATAGGTGTTTCCGAAAGGGATAAAACCATTTGGAGCCAGTATTTTGGGTCTTTGTTTGTCCGTGATGTGTGGACCTAGGTGGTGTTAAGATTGTGCCAACAATAGGCTTCTTATTCTCTTAATTTAATTAGAAATTGGTTGTAAAATCTATAATTTGATTTTTTATTTATTTAGGAAATGCAATATGTTTATGGGAATCACTCTATGATGACTATAATCCATAGTCATTAGGGGATTTTCCATGAAACAAAATTGGGAACTCCATTGGGGAGATCTCCTATTTGGGTTAATTTAAGGCATTTTGTGGATTTTTTTTATTTGGTTGATATTTTTTATTTTTGTTATTTGAAATTTTTTTTCCTATAAAAATTATTTGTAGTAGTTTCATTCTCATCCTAGAACCTTTACAGAAATTATTTTTGGCATTTTTGAAACCTAAAAATATAGTTTTAGCTTCACAAACACATATATGAAGCATGTAGTATTCACATACGCATATATACACACCCTTCTATGTTTATAGGTGCTTGTGTTCCTATAGGAAGCGATTTTATTCTATTTTTTAGTGTTTTCAACAACATATGTTTATACAATGGATGAACGCACGTATATACATGGGATTCTTTGGACAAAGGAACATATGAACTTTTGTTCCTTTTTTTTCAATCTTTATTCAGTTTGGTTGCGAAATTTGGGTTTGGAACATTCATCTGTAATATGTTTTTGGAATTTACAAAGTAATGTTTTTATAGCAAGAAGACAGCTTTTGGTTGATGCTTGATAGTTTGATTAGAGGTTTTTCAATGCTTTGTTTTGGATTGTTTCTTTCTATATCTATTATCATCATAAATTGAAATACAAAAATAAAATTTTCTATTTGAAATTGTTTTCACACTTGTTTATGTTTTAGGGATTGAATAAGTTTATAAAACAAGATTCATTTATGACATATATACTTATTTTTTTTTGTATTTATTGTACATAGATTGTATATTCTGTTTTAGGAATTAGAAGGTAGTTGTTTCCCAATTTTGATAAATAAAAAATGTTGTGTTCTCATTTGAATTCATTAAACAAAAGTACAAAAAAATTAAACATTTGAAGAATTTTGCATACATAGGTGTTTTCTTTACAATAAAATTTAGTTAATGATTAGATTTGTTTTTACAAGCATTTATTATAGTGTTATGTTTTCGGAAGTTTCATATCACACCATTAAGTTTCATTTTCATATCCTTTTGAGCAATAAACTACCTATAAAATAAATCAGTTAATTTCAAAATTATTAGACTTTTTTATTTATAGGTTTCACCAACTACTCTAGTTTTAGATAGTTGGATTAGGGTGAAAGAAAACACGCTAAGTAATTTTAAATGTTAAACATAGGTGTCTAACAAAGAATAGTGAAAATACGCTAAAAAAAAATCTAAATAGGATTTCATGTGAGGTTAAGTGGTGAAGATTAACCCTCCAATACTTATCCAAGCATCTATGGATTTTGCATGTACGTAGTTTTTATTTTTACTATCTTGGTCCCTATGCGGTGCTAGTAATATTTAATATTTAGAATAGGATATGTTTTTCATATGTATGATCTTGACTATTGGCTATTACCATGGAATCCAACCGCGAATCGGCAGATTTAGTGTCTTTTCATACAGACCACCTAGGTGGATCTATAAGATCCACCTAGGTGACTATAGGGGGTTTACTACGGTACCGAAGGAAGAAATTATACTGACTTGGATTGTGTCCCATACCTTTATAGGATACTTTCACCAAGAAGGGTTGTTATAGAAGGTGTTGGTAACAACTTCTCATAACTTTTATTTTTGATTAAGGTACTAAATCAACGCATGTAAATTTTCAAATGGTCATTTTTTATTTTAGTGATACTTAAGATTTATTTTTAGTGGAGCGATCTTTTTGTTTTTTGGCCTTAAAATTTGAGTTTGTTTCAAATATTAAGTCAAAGTAGAATAACAACCACTTTGTCGGTCTAAAATGGTTAAGAACCTTTCACTAATAAGGGTGGAGCATCCACTGCCTCCTTAAAAAGAGCCAACTGAACATAATTCGTTCTATTGAACCAACATGTTCATTTGATTTAGATGAACCATATATTGCAACAAAGATCAATTATGCATTTGATATTAATAGGGTAGAATATATTCAAGCCAAAAGATGTGCTAGACCTTTTAAAGCTTCATTAATTGGACCTAACAATCCAATTCTTGTGTATGTTCTAATTTTTTTCAGAATCACGACAATTTTCTTATCATTCAAGTAGAATATTTAATATGGATAGTCCAAGATAAGTTTTAGGATGCGGGGATACCCATACCCCTACATCGTCCATAGCTATAGTAGGATTGTATCCTCCTCATTTTAATTTCCAAATATCAAAATGCAACACAAGCTAATACAACCTCTATTATTAGATTGGTTAGTGGTGCATTTCTTTTAGTCTCTATTTTTACTCAACCTTTGAGTACTCTATTGTGATCACCTTTTGGTTCAAATTTTTGTGCATCTGGCATGTTGGTGATGAGTAAGCCTCATATCCACATTAACTCTAACACATTTTTTAAAAATCCTACTACTAGAACAAGTAGTTCCTTGATACCATTCCAAGGTTTTGCTTGGAATGGGGGGCATATTCCTTGATCCACTCCTTCAATAGGAAGTGGAAATTTTCAATCATTTGGGTATGTGAAAACCTGTTGATAGGATGGAATACCAAAAGGAGTAGAGGATTTCAACCATCCTCTATTCCTATTATATCTATTCCATTTAGAATTTTTAGTGGGGGTACAATTAAATAGATCCCATCAACATGAATGGTAGCAAGGGGAAAATCCTCTTAGGCTCAAACGAATTGGATGCAAGGTACTTTAGATAGGGGTAATATTATCCAAAATAAATGGATCCCTTTACAAGGTGTTTTTCCTTCACATTGTATGGCATGGGGAAACCCTTACCAATATTTTGGAAACTTTTCTAGTGGAAATTTTCCACCACATGGATCATATGAAAACACTTCTATGAAACAACACAAATTCCCATTTCTAGCAACTTTGAGTTTCCATAATTGTCAAAATTAATGATGATCTAGTTGATCGTGACCTTAGTTTTCCCCTAGTCCCAACCAATTTACCTTCAGACGTCTTGAAGTCTGAAGGAAAAAATGGAGAAAATCCATGGGAAATTCTTGTTAGATTTACTTTATGGTGATCTTGTAATTCCACCAATGATGATTGGATTTGATTAATATTATTTCAATTCACATTCACAAGAGTTGTTGCAAATGGTACATTGAGTTTCCTAGATTGTCCTGTCATTTATTTTATGATTTCGCAATGATATTTCTGAACCATTTTCAACTTCTATTCCATTATGATGTTAGAAATTTTAAAAATATCTACACCATGGAAAAATAAGGATATTGTTGATGTATTTGTAACTTCAGAATGTATTCACTTGTATATCTTATGTATTGTACCCCAATGTTTATTCCGAGAAGTATCTATAATGTAATTAAGTCATGTCATGCCCCAATGTTCCGATCGAGAAATTCAATAATGTAAACAAGTCATGTAAAGTCATTGAGGTTAAACATCCATTATAAGTTGGGGAAATAGCCCCCATAATTGAGTCAAGGTTAACCCTCCTTGTTGATCAAAGGGAAAAGTCCCCATAGTTGTGGGGAACTAGGGTTATTAGACTCTCCTAGAGAAGTCGGCCCTGGTAAGTAATTGTTAAGTGAGGCCGACTTGTTGGAGTGGACATAAAGTGAACAGAAAAATATAAATAGAAGTGAGGCTCTCCTCATTTCTACACATCACACACCTAGTCACTCACTAGGGCACATGAGTGAGAGAAGAAGTTGCGGAGATCATCTTTTCTGTCTTCGGGTTTTACTACTGCCATTGGTGCTCATTCTATCTCTGAGGAAGTTGCGGGGTTTTCTCCTTTATGGTTTCCCTGAGGAAAATTTATTATGTCTCTTCTCTCTTGTGATTTTTGTTGTGCATGTTTTTCTCTCAGATAAGATCCTAGATCATATTGCTCATATTATAAAAATCTAACATGGTATCAGAGCTAACATGAGAAGAAGACACTGTGCAGCTGCAGAAGATAGGGATTATTTATTTTTGGGTCTCTCTAAAAAATACATCAGCAAAAGGATGCTAGGGTAACTCCCCATTGAAGGGCACATCTTTCTATCGAAGCATAATTTGATTTTGGGCATTTTCAGTTTTTGCTGCGAGAAATTAGTGTTTTTCACAGAAGAGCAATTTTTGAGTGAGCCCGGCATAGGATTACTATCCTCATCAAAATCGAATTTTAGAGACCTGGGTCAAGATTTTTGGTTGGGTGAAACTCTAGGAAATTCAAACCCTAGTTTGAACCCGCGCATGAAAAAACCTAAAATATTGAAACTGATAGCTTTGGTATATTTTCTATATCTCGAGAGTGGAGAAGTATCGGGTGCCTAAACATTCACAGGTCAAAGATAAATTCCTATTGTACAATATTTCCAAGTTTCAGCCTCAGATTCTCTATATTCTAGGAGATATGACTCCTCCAAGTTAGGGTTCCAGCCTCTCCAAGGATTCCTCCCCAAACAGAACACCTGGGGAGAATTGCTATATCTTGGGACAAGAAGGTCCAAATGAAATTTCTCAAGATGTTCTATAAAGGGAATGGACATTAATTTGTGTGGTAAAATTTGCAGACCCCGAAGATGAAATGGTGACATGTGGAAGTCCTTACAACTTCGCTATATTGAACAGTCCTGAAATCAGTCACCTTGGGAAAACGCTCATAAGTCCCAATTGGTTCAACCAATTATGATGAAACCTATGGTGTTGTAACAGGGACAGATGAGGATACATGAATATGAAATTTTAGACATAGAGGAGCCATAATTTCAGAGATACCACAGAAATAGTGTCAGGAATTTTTGCAGAATAAATTGGTAAACTAGGGCATCCTGTTCCGGGAGCTTCCCTCCACTGTTTTCAGAAAATGAGTACATTGGACAGCTCTCCTTGAAGAGGTATATCTTTCTATCCTATCAGATCTGAAAGATTCCAAGTTTTGAACATTAGGTTTTCTATGACAAACCCTATATCATCCAGCTCTGGAACCTGGACACACACCTCAAATCGGTAAGATCTAATCTTTTGCTATTTACATTTGAGGTTCTTATTTCAAAATGTATAATCCCACCATATTCATGAAAAGCTTGGTGAAACTGACAACTTCCAAACATGGAAGTGTTGGATCTCACTTGTTATTGAAGAAAATGAATTGGACACCTACATAAGTAGAGAGGTTCCAGTTCCAGAGCGAGATGAGGATAAAAGACTTATACAAGAAGAACTTGGTCAAGGCCAAGAAGGTCATTGATTATTCAATGAAGGATCACCTTATACCACAAGTGTTTTCCCTAAATACAACGAAAGAGATGTTTGATTCCTTGACCAAGCTATTTTAAGCGAAGAACATAAATCGGAAGATGACTTTGAGAAAAAAGTTGAAGAATGTGAAGATCCATAATGCAGATACCATACAGTAATACTTTACAAGGGTCTATTAAATCAAAGAAAAACTTGAAGCGGTAGAAGAAGAAGTGGAGAATTCAAAAGTGGTGATAAACACCTTGAATGGCCTCCCAGGATCATGAGATTCATTCATTCAAGGAATGTGTGCCGAAAGGAAGTGATTACTTTCAGTAGACTCTTGGACGAGTGCACACAAGAAGAAGCTCGACTCATATAAAGAGAAAAGAAGATGGGAGCAATTGAATATCAAGCCTTCACGATTCAAAGAAGATCCCTCAAGAGATGAGGAATATGAAGAACTAAATTCTTGAAGAAACTCTTATCCATCTAAGAATTTGGATAATAAATGATGATGCTATGAATGAAGAAGATGATGAAGCCGAAAGAAGGAGTCTACCCATGAAACAAATAAAGATAAGTATTCAATTGTCATTTCATGATATTATTTTGTTATGCATTTGATTATGTTTAGTTGATGTGTTATGCATGATAGAATGTTTGGATTAATGATAGTATACTACTAATATGCATGTGATGGGTAAGTAGCTCATGGTGCTATACAACTCTCCATTTATACTTATCTAGAAGGAAACCTCTTTGCTGACATATTGGATTAGTGCACAATCTCAATGATGTCTTGGTAGACATGGAATGCATCTACAAAAATTTCCATGAGATATGGATGAATGTTGTATTTGATAAATAGTTGCATGATCATATTTTTATGCATAAGAATTTTCCACTATGAATATTCCTTATGAAATTTTTCTAACCATACAAATGCATTTGAATTGTAGGAAAAATCGTGTACAATCACCTCCAAGAAAAAAATGATGAGACTTGTTCTGAAGAACAAGTGGTGACAGTTCAAGATGAAGAATAATATGATGAATGTTGTGACATCGTTGATGCATAACTTTCCAGCTATGAAGAAGTAGCCAAGAATATAGGGAATACAAGTTCAAGAAGAATGATGTCTAGGATGCAATATCGAGACCTAAAGGGAAGTTCATAGTTCCATCATGAAATAGATGGAAACATCGTGGGATACAAGGCAAGATTTGTAGCATGATGCATAGACTATGAAGAGACATTTGTAACCACTAGAAATACACATGATAGGAAGAATCACATGTGCAAATGAAAGAAGGCCTTGTACAAGCTCAGAGGGAACCCATGGGATAACACATACATGAGGAGGTTGAAGATCAGCTAGAGTGATGAATATATTAACCTTTGCTACAAGGTTGAAGATGAAAGCATATAGAGGATGAAAAGCTCAAAGATGGGTGCAAGAAGAACGCTTTCAAAGATAGAGGATCTTGTTATCTAGTGACTCTAGATGGATACATAAAATATTGGTAGTAGAGGAAGCTACTTGTCACTCCAGTACAAAATGTTTCAATGCAGAGAGTATGAAAGGCAGAGGGAGAATGATGCTCCACTTCAGAGGGAGTGACTGGAGAAGATCCTCAAGTTTGACATGGTAGGACATGATGGATAGTTTACTGATGACTCTAGGATTTACTGAGATTAAATTGGATTCCAACCTTTACTTCAAGGTTGAAGGTGGAAGACTAGTGATGCTCCTGTTATATGTTGATGACTAGTCTGTGCTAGGATGCTCTTTCAAGGTTTTGTTGATGCACGTAATCAGTCCTAAGGATTCCACAGTATGGCCAAAGATTATGAATACCTATAGAAGACATTCTATGGGATAATGGAGTCACCTGGTCAGTTACCAGGAAATTGATTCAGTCTAGGACTCAAGCTCAGTTGAGTGCCAAGAAGCCATTCTCTGGGAGAATGGAGACACCTCGTCAGTTACCAGGAAATTGATTCAGTCTGGGACTGAAGCTCAACTGAGTGCTGAGAGGCCATTCTCTGGGAGAATGGAGGCACTTGGTCAGTTACCAGGAATTTGTTTCAGTTTGGTACTGACACTCAGCCTAGAGCTGAGAGCCATTCTTTTAGAACGAAAGATGTAACTGTTGGGTGGGCCATTCTGACATGGTTCTTGGATGTGTTCCTCTCATGGTCAAATATAAGTGCTGAAGAAGATGAAGACCTACCTGGACGCTAGGCCTACAACCATCATGAAAAAGGGTTGGCTCTGTAGAACTTTCTGTGACGAGAAGAATGAAGATATAGCACCATTTGATTGAGATAGTGGAAGCAGTGATGACGATGATGATCTAGTGATGATCCAGCTTTGTTGATGATCTAGTTCAAGTGATGATCCATACTTGATGAAGATGATTTGACGATGAAGATGACTTGATGATGAAGATGAATTGAAGATGAATATGACTTGATGATGATCTAGGTGATACAGAGAAGAAGACTTGTGCTGATAAATTGTGTCGAGAGAATACCTTCCTAGTTAAGAGGGAGTGTTGATGTATTTTTCGCTTCGGAATGTATTCACTTGTATATCTTATGTATTGTACCCTGATGTTTATTCCAGGAAGTATCTATACTGTAATTGAGTCATGTCATGCTCTGATGTTCCGATCAGGAGATTCAATAATGTAAAAAAGTCATGTAAATTCATTGAGGTTAACCCTCCATTGTAAGTCAGGGAAATAGTCCCCACAATTGATTCAAGGTTAAAACTCCTTTTGATCAGAGGGAAAAGTCCCCACAGTTGTGGGACACTAGGGTTATTAGACTCACCTAGAAAATTCGGCCCTGGTAAGTAATTATTAAGTGAGTCTGACTTGTTGGAGTGGACATAAAGTGAATGGAATAATATAAATGAAAGTGAGGATCTCCTCATTTCTACACATCACACACTCACTCACTCACTGGGGTGCATGAGTGAGATAAGAGAATCTCTGTCAAGTGAGAGAGAGAGAGAATAGCTGTTGGAGATCATCTTTTCTATCTTTGGGTTTTACTGCTGCCATTAGTGCTCATTTTATCTCTGCGGAAGTTGCGGGGTTTTCTCCTTTATAGGTTCCCCGAGGAAAATCCTTTATGTCTCTTGTCTCTTGTGATTTTTGTTGTGCATGTTATTTTCTCAGATAAGATCCTATATCATATTGCTCATATTATAAAAATCTAACAACTACCCATATCTTAGATCATATCCAAGAATGTTGTAGATGGAAGATGATTATCAAGGATAATAGTCCCTCAAAGTTCCTTTTAGAATGGTTTTTGAAATCCTTGGTTCCTTGTATTTATAAGGATGTTTCTACTTCAAGGGAGACTAATGAATATGAAACCATTTTCAAATCCTCATAGTTATATTTGATTTGTTCTTAGTGTGGGATTCTATATGAAATTTTTGTTGATGCAATTAGACATAACACATATATTTCTAAACCTAAACTAGGACCCCACATTAGAGGAAATTTCAACTCAAAATGGGCCTTTGAACCCTCATTCAAATTCCATGTCATCATTTGTAAGCCAATGAAATTTATTTAAATTTGAAATACCGTATAGGTCTTAAAAAAAATTTAATATAATTGTGGGGATAGTTATCATAAAGAAACTATTTTTTTGTTTGTATTTTCGACATATCTCCCTGTGTTTTTACTCAAATTTCGATCGACAGAGCTCGTTGGATGCAGGATGTAACACCTAGGTTTTTACCCTGTTGCATTAAATGCACATGATATATATATTGTAATGAATCATGGTGTGGAGCTAAAGGAAAAATCCCCACCATTGATTTGGTTGTGTTATGTTTCGATGAATAGAATCGTTGCCGATGGTATATCGTGTTATACGACACATATTAGTTGGCATCGTGTAAATATGATTTTTAATTAAATAAACCCCAACCAGCTATGTCACTGCAACCATATTGAAAAGGGCATGATATTCCTAAGGATAAGGGGGGGATTGTTAAACCTTGAGCCCATAAGGGGAAAATCCATGTGTCACCACCCTTTTTGTTTTGCTCACCTTCCCTTGTCTCATCCAACTACCACCTTAAATGTTCTACTGATTAGTTGGGGAAGTTATTGTTGGGGAGTGGAGTGTGTCAGGACTGTCATTCCTTTCCCACACGCATAATCCACCAGCAAATTGAACCTCACGTTGGGCAGGAAAAATGACTACGCCCATCATTACACTCTCTCCACAACGACACTGGGAATTCTTCCGCACTTTTCAACTCGCCATTCTCCATTGTCATCCATCCTCATGCAGAGATATGTCCTATTCATCACACGGAGGAGTCTTTATATTTGGTCTCACGCAGCAAGGAGGAGAGTCATTTTTTGCTGTCATTCATGTTTCCTACAAAGGGGTATTTGTGGTTCCGATATGGATTTGTGGTCTGTGTGTATGTTTTTCCTCACGCACAAGATGGGAGTCCAATTTCTTTGCCCAGTGAAGACTGTGTAATTCTCTTGGTTGCTTCATCCCATTGTGGAGCCAGGAGTTGAGGTCTTCCCCACGTTGTTCGTTGCTGTTGTTTCCCCATATTTTTTTGGTTGTGTTGTTTCTACGTGTTGGGCTGCTGTAGGTTGTTATGGATTTGTTTTGGCCATGATAGGGCCAAGAACGACTCAAGAATTGTCTTTCCCTTGCCCAAGCTGTGAATCACTGGTTTGACTGCGTGTATGCAGTGGTTAGTATTCGGGTTGTGTTGGAGTAGGGGTGAGGAATTGGTTTGCTTGATAAAACTGGTGTGTTTGGGAACCACATAGATAGATCTAGAGAGCTGGTTTTCTTCTCCACAACCCCTGAATAACACTGGAAGGGATGTCAAGGCCTGAGGGAATGTGCAGCAGAGAAGGGACTGATTCCTTGTGTTGGGTGTGTATGGGTGTCTTATAAGTTAGACTAGTTCTGGTGTAGGTGTAATTAGCTCTGTAATGAGCTCACCAGCTTAGCATTCAGCCTTTCCCAGCTCCTTGATAGCCTAATAAACCCAACTATGTTGGCTTGGCTGTCTTGTCGATGGCCTGGTAAACCCAACTGTGTTGGCTTGGTTGATTTGTGTATCCTCGGCTATGTGTAATCCTACTTGTTCCTTATTCCTTGGGGAAATCACGCCCAGCTCGGGAGTGGCAGTGTCTTTGAGAGATTAGGGAGCACGTTGGCGTATGTTTGGGTGGAACGTTGCAGCGACGTAGCTGGTTGCGGGATGAATCCTTTATAAGATAAGTATTCTTGACCATTTCGTCTCTGCATTTATATCTATTGTTTAATGAATATGATGAACATGTTGAATGCTTGTATGAACAGATGTTTGCTTCCACTATATGATAAATAATTTTGTATCTGTGCATGTTCTAGTTCAAAGTATTTTGTTTCAACTTTTATGTATGTTCATGTTCATTGGGCGGTTAGCCTGGATGTTAATGACACCATAGCATCCTCTTCATTGGTCAGAGGGTCGGGGACATTACATTATGGTATCAGAGCCTACAGGTTGCAGCATGGGCCTCTATGGGCCAAGAAGAACCAGTTAGCAGAGGCAGGTTTCCTTCTGCCTAGAATAAAATTGATGAATGACAGGAAAATTCATAAAATTTACCTAAGTGCTGATCTCGTCAGGCCATTGGAGGAACAAGAGGGAAGCTCCTCCGATAAAGTGGAAATCATAGTCGGAAGGCCACGCGATGAGGGGCAGGAAGAAAGGATTTCATAAATTTTTCTAAGTATTAGACCGTCGGCTCATCGGAAGACTTAGTGGGAAGCCCTTCCGATGCAGCGAATAGATTAGTCTAAGAGCAGTCCGATACAGACCCCAACAATGGTGAAATTTAGTTGATTTGATCAGAGAAATTTAGAAGAAGTCTGAGTCGATACATTGGAAAAAATTAGCTGATGGGCTAGCCGACACAGCGGTGGAGAAAAGACGAGGAAAACACCGATACATCGGCTCAGTTTAAGTTAAAGATCACCAAAAATTAGATGATGAAGTCGTTGATGCAGCGGTAGACGTCGAAATAAGTTAGTTGTTTGGATCGCCAAAACGTCGGTGGAAAATAGTTGATGACATCGCCGATACATCGGAGAAGGTTAGTGGATTGGTACACCAACGCACTAGAGGAAATTAGTTATTTTGATCATCGATGATTAGGTGATGAAGTCACAAAAATGTCATCACCGTTGGTGAAGATCAATGGAACGGATCGACGAAGAAAAGGTGAAGAAAGAGCCGACAAAGCAGCAAGAAAAAGAAAATTTTTGGAAAATTATTCTAAGTATCGGACCCTCGGCTCATCGAAGAACTTAGTTTGATGAATCTCCGATAAGACCATCGGCGTTGGTAGAAGGGGACAAAGACTAGTGAAGAGGATTGGTGATGATTAGTTGAACAGACTGCCGATGAACATCAGAAAAATTTAGTTGTTTGTGCATCCGCCATTGCAGCTGTCTAATGGACTATCCTTCCAATGGTTAGAGGCTTCAAACAACGATAGGGGATAGAGCTTCCGATAGCCAATGAGTTTATGGTCTACGAAACCCGCAGTGGGATTACTACTCGTAGTTGCGGCTACCTAAGGGACTTTCCACCCGATGGATAGTGCATCTGATTTCTGATACGCAGTAGTCCTGAGCATCGCAGATAAATAATAAACACCAAAATATGAGACAACCGAGGATCCAATATAGCAGAAAACTTTAGTTGTTGGAGCCGCCTATACATCGTATGATGTTAGTTGTTAGGGCCACCGATGAGCGTCGAAGAGAAATTGTGGATTGGATCGCCAAACATCAAAAATTTTGTTGGGAAGAGGTACGATTGGGCTAAAGGAAATTTGGGGTTTTCAAGTGGATTTCTCAGCAAATTATAGCTGTTTTTTTAGTGGATCTTTCGGTGGATTGTCAATGGATTACAGGGATGAACAAGAAGAGAATTTTTGTGTGTTTAAGCAAAACTGTTATTTATAATTTTTCTCTAGGAGAAGGTAAGTAGTTCTGATTTATAGTAATGTTATGCATCTAACAGTTTGCTACTAACACGTTTGCAGAATCATAGACACCTTCAAGATCAGTATTCCAGGTAGAGCAGTGTGGTAAAGTAAGTGGTGGTTCAGTTATGAGAACCCATGATGGATATGATGCTCGGGGTTCTTATGAGCGTGCGAGAGATGCCATGGGAGAAAATGTCTATAATGGAAATGATGACATAGATTCTAATGGAAGGAGATTCCAAGAGACACCGTCAGATGTTGCAGCCACCATGAGAAGCTTGATTAAATCCCAGGAAGAACAACATCAGTTGAATACTGCTATGTTGCAGAGTTTGACAGACTTGCAAAGAAAGATAGACTCTGGATGGGGTACAACAAGACTGGAAGGAAGTAAGAGCAGTACTAGGAGAAGGAGAAGGAATTCTAGTGGATCAACTGATTCTGAAGAATCCAATGGGGATTCAAGCTCATCCTCTCGTAAAAGAAAAAGAAGGAAACACCATAGGGATCGCTCTCATTATGAATTTAAGAAGGCTAAACCTCCTACATTTGATGGTGAGGTAAAGACTGGACAAGAGGCCGAATCTTGGTTTCTTGGGATAAATAAGTACTTTCATGTTCAGGATTATTTGGGAAACATGAAGGAAAGAGTTGCCATATTCAATATGAATGGAAGGGAATCCATTTGGTGGGAACACTTCAAGCAAGTAAAGAGGATAAGTGAAAGCAGACTTAAGTGGAAATAGTGCAAGAAGTATTTCAATCAGAAATACCTCTCTGACAGGTACTATGATGACAAGATTAAGGAGTTCCATGAGCTGAGATTGGGACAGCAGACCATGGAAGAGTATACAAATAACTTCCTGGAATTATTAAGGTATGTTCAAAACATCAGAGATGAAAAAGTGAACATCCAGCAGTTTCTGAGTGGATTGCCTCAGTCTTACAAAGATAGAATTGAGTTTTATGAACTTAGAACTCTTGAAGAAGCAATAAGGAAGGATAAGTATTGCTATGAGAAAGTAAAAAGTAAACGTGATTACCATAAGGCATGGAAGTACAATAAGAAAGATAAGTTTAACCAAAGAAAGAAAGGTTTCAAACCTTCTAACTTCAGGAATCAATAGAAGCAGCCATCCCAAGCTGCAAGTAAGCCAGTTGGAGTGGCAGGAGAAAAGCCTAAGGATCCACAACAGAATAGAGGACCACTTCAATTTTGGAGATGTGGAGGACCCCATTTGTGCAGATATTGTCGACTCGAGAATGAGAGTGCAAGACCATCTTACAACATTCAAGAAGTAGAAATAGTGGGTCAAGTAGCAAGGGCAGTCCCTAGGATTTATGCAGCACTGGAAGACAGTCAGGAAGATCACCAGGGTTGAAGTTGTAGATAAGATTATTGAGCAATCTGTTTCTATTTTGATTGACCCTGGTTCTACTCACAGTTACATTACTCCTAGAGTAGTGGAGATTTGTGCTTTCAAGAAAGTAAAGCATAGGAAATCTTGGTTAGTCCATCTAGCCACTGGAACCAAGAGAAAGGTCAGTGAAGTGGTAGAGAAATGTCCATTGGTCATGAATGGATTGACCACTTGTGTATATCTGAATATTCTATCGCTTGGTTCCTATGATGTTCTCATTGGAATGGATTGGTTAGAAGCTCACAGGGTAAAGCTTAACTATTATAACAAGAATTCCGAATGCATGAATGAAGAAGGAAACCCAGTAGTTGTGAAAGGTATTCCAAAGGTGATTTCAGTACGGTAGATGTCAACAATGTAGTTGAAGAAGTTCTGTAGGAAAGGTTGCCAGTTGTATGCAGCTCATATTTTGGAGCCAACAGGAGATGAAACTCCTAGGTTGGATGACTATCAGGTGTTACAGGAATTCAAGGATGTGTTTCCTGATGAGATTCCAGGGCTTCCTCCAAAGAGGGACATTGATTTCAAAATTGAACTTGTGCCAGGAGCAGCACTGATGTCTAAGACACCCTACAGGATGAGTACACCGAAGATGCTAGAATTGAAGATGCAACTGCAAGAGTTGTTGGAAAATAAGTATATCCTGTCGAGTGTGTCTCCTTGGGGAGCAACAGTTCTATTTGTAAAGAAGAAAGATGGTACACTCAGGTTGTGCATTGATTACAGACAGTTGAACAAGGTTATTGTGAAGAATAAATATCCTTTGCCTAATATTGATGACCTATTTGATCAAATGAGAGGAGCAAGGGTATTTTCCAAGAATGAATTGAGGTCTGGTTCCATAAGGTGAGAATCAAGGATGAAGACATTCATAAGACGACCTTCAGAACAAGGTATGGAAATTATGAGCTTGTAGTGGTACCATTTGGTCTCACAAATGCACCAGCTACATTTATGTGCCTTATGAACAGTGTCTTCATCAAGTATTTGGACAAGTTTGTTCTTGTTTTCCTTGATGACATTATTGTTTATTCTAAGAATGAGGAAGAACATGAAGAGAATTTGAGGTTGACATTGCAATTGCTCAGGGAGAATCAGCTGTATGCAAAGCTGAGAAAGTGTGACTTCTATAGAGACAAAATTCAGTATTTGGGTCACATTATCTCTGAGGAGGGAATATATGTGGACCTTGAAAAGATTGAGGCCATTATGAATTGGCCTACTCCAAGAAATGTGATAGATGTAAGATATTTTATGGGACTTGCAGGATACTACAGGAGATTCGTTGAAGGATTCTCCAAAGTTGCACATGCCATCACTTCCTTGCGAAGGAAGGGGATAAAGTTTGCATGGACATCAAGGTGTCAAGAAATCTTCTAGTAGCTGAAGAATCTTCTCACCAGTGCACCAGTATTAAAAGTCGCAGATCAAGAGAAATATTTTGTGGTATGTACCGATGCATGCAGACAAGGGCTTGAAGGAGTCCTTATGCAAGACAACCACGTGATATGTTATGAGTCAAGAAAGCTGAAGGAGCATGACAAGAACTATGCCACTCATGATCTAGAGCTTGTAGCCATAGTACATGCTCTCAAGATGTGGAGCCATTACTTGATGGGCAGAACATTTGAGCTAAGGACGGACCATTATGGTCTGAAGTGTCTATTTAAACCTACTCTGAATGCTAGAAAAGCAAGATGGCTGGAGTTTTTATCTGAGTTTGATTTTGAAATCAAGCACATAAAGGGAAAAGAGAATAAGGTAGCTGATGCACTCAGCAGGAAGGTGCAGGAGATGCATGTGGCATCTCTTAGTATTTGCCAATCAGATTTGAGGTAGCAGATTGTTAATCATGCTGCTGGAGACGAATTGTATGAGCTAGTAAAAGACAAATTGTAGCAGCAAAGTCTTGAGAAGAGATATGAGGAATATAAGTTGGAGGAAGATGGACTTCTTACTTATAGAGGCACAATTTATATTCCAAATGTAGCATATTTGAGGAGAGTTGTTATGAATGAAATCCATCAAACTCTGTATTTTGGTCACCCAGGATACCAGAAGACGATTGCTATAGCCAGAAAGCAATACGTTTGGCCAGGAATGAAAAAGGATATGTTTGAGTACATTTAAAGGTGCATGAAATGACAGCAGGTAAAGGTTGAGCATCAACACCCTACAGGTTTGTTGCAGCCTTTTCCAGTTCCAGAATGGAAATGGGAAGTTATTTCCATGGATTTTATTATAGGATTGCCGATGACTTGGAGACAACATGATTCCATCATGGTTGTGGTGGACAAGTTGACAAAGGCAACACATTTGATACCGGTTAAGTCTATGCATAAGACTAATGACATTGCAAAGATCTTCATGAAGGATATTTTCAAATTGCATGGATTGCCTAAGGAAATAGTCTCTAATCAAGATGTCAAGTTCACTTCCAATTTTTGGAAGGGGTTGTTTATATATTTGGGTACAAAGCTAAACTTCAGCACTGCATACCATCCTTAGACAGATGGGCAGACAGAGAGAGTTAATCGGGTGCTTGAAGATATGCTTCGCATGTACGTGATGGAAAAACCAACCAAGTGGGAATATTACTTACACTTGGTAGATTTTGCTTATAACAATGGACAGTAGGCATCCTTGGGGATGAGTCCGTATGAAGCTTTGTATGGAAGAAGGTGTAGGACACTAGTGTCTTGGGATAATCCAGTGAACAGGGTTGTGCTTGGACCAGAATTGCTCAAGGAAATGGAGCAAGAGGTTATAAAGATCAAGCAGAATCTGAAAGTAGCACAGGACAGACATAAAAGCTATTCATATAAGCATAGGGCGAATAGGGAGTTCAGTGTTGGGGATCATGTTTACCTCAGAGTGAGGGAAAGGAAGAGTTCCTTGAAGCTTGGAAGTTGTGCCAAGCTGTCACCAAGATATTATGGGCCATTTGAAGTGCTTGAAAGAATAGGACCAGTTGCATATAGACTTGCATTGCCTACTAGCACTAGAGCTCATAATTTTTTTCATGGTTCTTTGCTTAATAAATATGTACATGATCCTAACCATGTGATAAATTGGGGTGTGATTCAGGTGGAACCCGAGGGAGAGTTCTGAACTGAGCCAATGCGCATCCTTGATAGGAAGGTCACAATGCTCCGGAATCAGGCCATAGGTCAGGTAAAGGTGCAATGGGAGCATTACGAACCTGAAGAGGCTACGTTGGAGCTGGAGGATGACATGCGATTGGCACATCCATTTTTGTTCAATTCTGTGGAACACTGAGGCGATACCAATGTAGCATTTTGTTCAATTTTTTAAAGCACTGAGGACAGTTCTATTGAAGGGGGAGGGGAATGTAACACCCCATTTTTTACCCTGTTGCATTAAATGTACATGATGTATATATTGTAATGAATCATGGTGTGGAGCTAAAGGAAAATTCTCTACCATCAATTTGGTTGTGTTATGTTTCAGCGAATGGAATCGTTGCCGATGGTATATCATGGTATATGACACATATTAGTTGGCATCATGTAAATATGCTTTTTAATTAAATAAAACCCAACCAGCTATGTCAATACAACCATATTGAAAAGGGCATGATATTCCTAAGGATAAGGGGGGGATTGTTAAACCTTGAGCCCATAAGGGGAAAAGCCATGTGTCACCACCCTTTTTGTTTTGCTCACCTTCCCTTGTCTCATCCAACTACCACCTTAAATGTTCTACTGATTAGTGGGGGTAGTTATTGCTGGGGAGTGGAGTGTGGCAGGACTATCAGTCCTTGCCCACATGCACACTCCACCAGCAAATCAAACCTCACGTTGGGAAGGAAAAACGACTACTCCCATCATTCCACTCTCTCCATGATGGCATTGCGAACTCTTCCACACTTTCCCACTCACCATTCTCCATTTTCATCCATCCTCACATAGAGAGACGTCCTGTTCATCACGTGGAGGATTCTTTCTATTTGGTCTCACGCAGCAAGGAGGAGAGTCATTTTTGGCTGTCATTCATGTTTCCTACAGAGGGGTATTTGTTTTTTCGATACGGATTTGTGGTCTGCATGTATGTTTTTCCTCACACACAGGATGGGAGTCCGATTTCTTTCCCCAGCGTAGACTGTGTAATTATTCTGGTTGCTTCATCCCATTGTGGAGCCAGGAGCTGAGTTCTTCCCCACGTTGTTCGTTGCTGTTGTTTCCCCATATTTTGTTGGTTGTGTTGTCTTTATGTGTTGGGATGCTATAGGTTGTTATGGAGTCATTTTGGCCATGATAGGTCCAAGAACAACTCAAGAATTGTCTTTCCCCTGCCCAAGCTATGAATCCCTAGTTTGACTGCATGTATGCAGTGGTTGGTCTTCAGGTTGTGTTGGAGTAGGGGTGAGGACTTGGCTTGCTTGATAAACTTGGATTGTTTGGGAACCACACAGATAGAGCTAGAGAGTTAGATTTATTCTCCACAACCCCTGAATAGCATTGGAAGGGAAGTCAGGGCCTGAGGGACTGTGTAGCAGAGAAGGGACTGATTCCTTGTGTTGGGTGTGTGTGGGTGTCTTAGAAGTCAGACTAGTTCTTGTGTAGGTGCCCTTATCTATTTAATGAGCTCACTAGCTTAGCATTCAACTTTTCCTAGCTCCTTGATAGCCTGATAAACCTGACCATGTTGGCTTGGCTGTCTTGTCGATGGCCTGATAAAACCAACTGTGTTGGCTTGGTTGATTTGTGTATCCTCAGCTATGTGTAAGCCTACTTGTTCCTTATTCCTTGGGGAAATCATGCCCAACTCAGGAGTGGCAGTGTCACTGAGAGATTAAGGAGCACGCTGGCCTATGGTTGGGTGGAACGTTGCAGTGACGTAGCTGGTTGCAAGACGAATCCTTTATAAGATAAGTATTCTTGACCATTTTGTCTCTGCATTTATATCTATTGTTTAATGAATATGATGAACATGTTGAATGCTTGTATGAACAGATGTTTGCTTCCACTGTATGATAAATAATTATGTATTTGTCCATGTTCTAGTTCAAAGTATTTTTTTTCAACTTTTATGTATGTTCATGTTCATGGGGCGGTTATCCCAGATGTTAATGACGCCGTAGCGTCCTCTTCGTCGATTGGAGGGTCGAGGACATTACACATAATTAGATTCCACATCCAACGAGTACCCATTCAACATACTTTTTACGAACCTCGCTACCCCAAAAAAAAAAAATACTTGAGAAAATGTGATGATGACATCATCATCAAAAAATTTCAGGTATTTCTTATTTTTGGGGTGGCGGGGTCTATCAAAAGTATGCCAAGTGGGTACTCGTTGGATGTGGAATCTAATTATGCATCCAATGATCTCTCCTGAGTCTGAATCAAAATTTGAGTAAACAAACAGGGATATATTTCGAAAATACGAACAAAAAAGTATTTTTTTTCTTTTCTTCCTCCAAAATTAATAAATATTATCTTATTATTTTCCTTAGGAAGCCCATTTTGAGTTGAAATTTCCTCTAATGTGTATATGGAATTGTTGGTTCTATAAGAAATTGTTATATAGAACCAATTAGTAATCAAATGAAAAATATGTCAATTCAATGTTCTGCATCAACAATAGTTAATGCTTAATCTTCATTCGTTATTCTTAGTCTGCTACTGTACACACTATGTAGGCTAATCAAAAGTATCCCCAACAAACTGGAGGAAATATGAAAAAAAAGAATAATAAGGGAGAATAATATTTGAATAAAACTAAAACTAATAATACTTATGGGGGATCTAGAAAGGAATGTAGAAAAGCTGCGTTCCCTTGTAAAATTTGCAAGGGAAACCATCTCACCCATCAATGCACCAAATGGAAACAACCCAGATGTTTTTGTAACTATTGGAAATTTTGTTGTCATTCATTTCAATGGCAAGGGGAGACTACAAATGACCAAGATAAATATTTCAAGATGGAGATTGTTGGAAATATTGATTTTGGAATTTTGATGCTAAGTTTGGATACCCTATATTAGAAGGAAGTTTTACCCTGTATATCTATATCAAATCAGAGCATATGTTACATGGTTCTAAACATTAATTTTCTACATTTCCAATGGTATATGGAACTCCCTCTAACTCCATAGTCACTGTGGAGATATGAAAGGATTTATAAACTCATCCCAACAAGAATTTTGGGTCGACCTTTCTAAGATATTGAACAATGTTATGTGAGTCCAAAAGGTAATTTAAGAAGAGTATGATATTTTCTCCTAATTTTCTTATTCATTCATCCAATCATGGATATCTAAAAAATGGAGTAAGATACCGACGCGACGATTTTTACCGGCGGCAATCGTCGCGCCGGCACTCGGACCGCCGGCAACCTTGTGGTGTTTGTTCCTGGCACCCGTCGCGACGTCCGTCCGTTTCTCCATTTGTTGTTAACTCCGACATCCATTCATTTCTCCTCCGTCACGTCCCATCCTGTGCGCCATCGTCTCCCTCCCCGCCATTACCCCGCCACCTAATCCCTCCCGCCAATACACAATTCAAACTCTGGTGCTCCGTGAACCCACGCCCTGCAATGATCCCCTCACCATTAACCAACATGATTGCCACCTTCCCTGCACCTACAATGATCCTCCATTAGTATGAATGTCGGCTCGACGTGTGTGATTCCAGTGAGGCTCGTTGTCCAAGAGCCCGTAGCACCCCTTCTGGATAGAGAGGAAAGAGCAGCAGCAATCCAAAATCTCTGCTCATTATACAACAAGAATTAAGGGGAAGATTGAAGAGATATGATTTGAGCGACAGTGATTTCTAGGGCAGCTTGCCTAGCAAGGTTCTTTGGATCACTCAAGCTGCTCTCGAAAAAGCAAGCGATGAATCCCTTCCTCAGGCAAGGAACTTTACCTACTTAAATACCATAGGGAATATACTATACAGAAATGGCCACCGACTGAAGCAACCGCAAGGCCTATAAAAACCAGCAACAACTTTGTCCGGGTCTGTGCAGGCAATATCCAAATGCAGCAGTGGTGCTCAATACTCTACCCGTCTTAACCCTCTATACTTCTCTATCTCTATTCATTCTCAGCTCTGTGCTAAATAATTTGCAAAGCCGCCTGATAAAAAGAAAATAAAAATACAAAGAACCGGGAAACAAAGCTGCACAGTACTCAGACGGTGTTAGTGAGATCCATCTCATAGATACTTAAGCTCGAAAACCGAACCAGTCTTGTCCAAAGGCTCTGCTCTAAGAGGTACGCATGATTTACCCTTGTAACCACTAAATTGGTCAAATTTTGATTGATATTTCAAGCATCAATATTGCAGGTGTCATTGTTGAAGCTTTCCTTCCAAAAAATGTTCAATGCACAACATGTGCAGAATTTTTCCAACAGATACTGTTTATAATTGTCATTTTATTTAGATGTCCTAATTAGAATTAGACAAAATTTGTTGTTTATTTGCTGTATGCAATGTTGTCTATTGTAGATCCTAGGACCCATGCAAATTTAAATCAGTCTCCCATCAGCTGTTTAGGACTCTCTTTAGGAGCTGTTTCTTTGTCTGGGGGTTTCAGTGTTTCAAACCAGTCCCACATTTAGGCACTAAATTTCTGTGGGCGTGAGCTTTGGATCTCGATGAATATTTGAAAAGTTAACTACCATTGATTCTTTTGGAAGGGACAGAGAGAGGTGATAATTCTCAGTGGATGAGGATTTTCCTTTAAAGATTTTAATGGCCTTCTGAGAGACCGGTCGCTGATTATGTTTAAAAACTCAAAAATTTAGCTCAGATCGATGAGTGTTCCTTAGAGATGCAAAAACAATAAAAACCACAAAATATATAATAGCAAGATTTTATGGCAGAGTATCGAACAAAGTATGTATAAATTTCAAATTTGAAGAATGAGTGGCTTGGAATCGATATGCCTTTTAACGTGTCATTTTTTTAAATAAATAAGTTGGCACTTCATTAATAATATGTTGAAGGAAGTAGCAGAACGCATATGGCAACAAAATTAGTTTGGAGATCCATGTTTTTGAGAAAAATCCTGGTCTTCAAGGCATGAATTGAGCAGTCAACAATGAATCAAATTTAGATTTGAGGACATAACCGATATAATTTAAATATAAAAATTCAGATTTTAATGCAAAAAATTAGTAGTCAAGCTCGATTTCATCAGCTCTAGAATTTGAAGAGAAAGATCAGTTGGAAATTAAGAAATCATTTCCAGATGTTTAGGACTATATATTAGGCAGATAATCAACAATTATCACTCCCATATTTTCAGGAATTTAATCAGTCAAAGAGTCTTGTACAACATTTGAAGGTATCAATACAATCTAATACAAATGGCAGAACATATTCTCGACTTAAAAAACCATTCTCATATTTTATGGAAACAGTTAAATATATATCCCAAATTTGAAGGTAACAATTGACAGGCAAAGTGTTAGTTCTATACTTTTAAGGCAAGTTGTAAGCATAAGGCGGTTTAAGGATTCCATCAAGGAGCATTTGACTTAAGCAATTCCAATTTTCCTGCAACTCATTCCAGATTACATGATAAGCTTGGGTTCCTAAAATCTCGTAATGGCTAGTTGATGTAATGGGTATAAATTTCATGATTTTTAATGTGATTGGGTATAAATTCCAACCACCACCATCTTCCTTACAATCACTGTTGCTTCATGCTGATTTAATGTGCAGCACAATCTTAAATACAACTTATTTAGCATTGCCACAGTTGACTATGCAAAAAAAAATATCCAGATATAGCATGAGATAGGGCAATTTTACCTTCCTAAGAGTACTACTAGCACAAAATTAGAACTACACTCTAATGAAGGCATAATTCTAGCACAAAGGGGGTGCCTTGAAGATCAGTGAAAACAACCAATTATTCCTACAAATGTAGAATCCCACCAGTGCTAAATTATGTCTTTCACTTCCAATTCTTTTTCATGAGAATGGGCATCAATTTTACATTACAAATTAGGATGTTTTGGAAAAGCCCTGCAATGAAGATTAAAAGTGGAGATCTTTTAAATCAACAGGAACCCATAATTGCTGCCTACTGGTCATTAGTTAGCAGGTTTTAATGTCTGTACAAACTTCAAAGACATTATTCAAAGTCGCAAGTGCAACTAGGCTTTGTTTACTCTGATCTCTCTGTGCTCCATTTGATCTTTAAATACCCTAATTCTTTGGAAAGTTAGTTATGCTGTAAAATTGGAGGCTAAGAAGGTACCGGGATGTCTCCTTTCACTTCAATTCTTGACCAGTTCTCAGTTTTGGTATTAAATGCCCACACTGTAAAAGACAAGAAAAACTAGAATCAACATGAACCTTCTGATGTCCATATGAATTAAAAAGGATTATATTCAAGCAAACCAAAAATATTTAAATGGATCACAGATTACCAGTATCAGAAAATACCCACCTTCAAATCTATCAAAGGGTGGTTCTATCTACCCTCCAATCAAAAGCACAGTTTTACCCCAGGGGACCTGCAAAAGCAGACTGTATTATGACTATTCACTGATTTAAATTGTCATCACTGAATCTTTGTGGTTTCTAGCATAATATCACTTTAAAAGTGTTTGATGACAAATTTCTGAGTCTCCTAAAGTAACACCTTCAGGTTAATATGATATTAATTTGGGAGTTTTGGACTTCACTTCTATGATCTTAATTTCCAAATTTTCCAAACTTCTCCAGCTCAGCATTACTACTCGAGTTTTCTTGCATTATTAGAACCACGTCATTTAATTTCTACTAAATCCTTGTGTACAAAACCTAATTATAATTGAGTGCTCTTGATAAATTAATACAATGTTCAAAAACATTTCACTATAAATTTTCTGTGAACTATATCAAACTTGCAATGAGCTACTTTTCTAATAATATCAACTTTACTTATCTCTTCTAATTTCATTGTTTTTCTAAATTACTTTTGCAACAATTTCTTAAGTTGAAACATTGTAACCTGTACAATAAAGTTACAAACTCTATTAAAATTTAGAACTACCAGAAAGCTTTCTTTCTTGAAACTTCCAATTTATATGTATGCATTTCAATGTTGAATTTGGTGTGTTCCACAGAAAACTATGTATATACAGCTGCTGCTTGTCTCCATCAGTCTTATATTTTTGACTTTATACATGTGTTTTGGCCAACTTTATAACTTTTCAACAAACTTTACAATTTGTCTCAGGCAACAAGTGCAATTTTAAGATTTTGAACCATTAGTTATAACACTATCTTTGCATCAAAATTGTGATAAGTAGTTGAGCTGCTAACTGTGTATTCTTGGTTGACTGTTTGTCTATCAAATAAATTTTATGTACTAGAATTTTATTCAATGGCACTATCAGCAAATTTAAATCAAGAACAACAATATCCATGGACCATAATTTCAATGTCCATCTTGGTTTTGCCTTCGATATAATGGTGTTGAATACTACTAAAGTCAAATTTGCACTAACAATTTACACATCTTAGGCTCATTTGATTTCTTCTACTATGAGATGCTGCACGCTTCAAAGACTTGTGTTTGCTATAATGCACATAGGACACTATGCATAAAATAAGACCTTTCTGGAGGGAAACGTTTCAGGTTTATTATGGTATAGAGTTACATTATATAAAGTGAACTTTAAATAGTTATTCTAAATAACAAATAGCAGGCACATAAAAATTTATATGCTTGTAAGAAGTCTTAGGACCAACCCATATAACCTAGGGACAAACAATAGACATATATTGTCTGAATGGTTTAGATTAGAGGAACGACCTATAATAATTTTAAAGTATGTCATCAGCTAAATTTAAGAAATAGGAAATGGAGGACAGATTTTAGTCTATTTTAGTTTTAACTTATCTTAAAAATTAAAATAATTGATGGACCAAGTTGACAGAATTCTGTGTAAAATGGAAAGTAACCCAAGAAAACTTCTCTTACAAGCAGTGGACAATGGATCTTAGACACCTACCAAACCGTGCCCTTTGCATGCAGGAAGTCACTTACTTGGCATTGTTTTTGATAAGTCCTCTTTAGTAGGAGCTTTGGTTGTTGGTCCAACAGCTGACCAAGAGAGTTTCCCCATGTGCAGCACCTGCATATGCATTGGCTAATTAATTATAACTGATCATCTTCGCCTTTGCTAACAGATCGCAAGCTTGAAATAAATATAGATAAACATGCTAATAACAACAAAACATCAGAACCTACGATCATAAGCATAACAACATACACAAACTTGTACAATAAGATGTCATGTGTTGGTGCTTGTCGAAGAAATGCAGTCACACATTACCTGAACATCATCCAATAATCCACGAGAGGATTCTCCTCCAACCACCACCATCTTCCTTCCAATCACTGTTGCTGCATGCTGATTTAATGTGCAGCACAATCTTAGATACAAATTATTTAGCACTGCCGCAGTTGACTATGCAAAAAAAAATATCCAGATATAGCATGAGATAGGGAAATTTTCCCTTCACCGAGAAAAGATGTTAAGAACCCCTTTTCCTAAGACATGAAACAAATGAAGACACAAGCATTAGGGATACTTAACCATTAAGTTCTCCTGGGAAGGAAATATGACTGCTCCAAATGTCCCATAAAATACCTGACTCCTATGGTTAGTGTCACTAGTGACTCCATGTACCCTAGGAAAAATTCTCTATCCTCAGTACCTACTTTCCCCCACTACCTTAACAGTAAAAAACATATGACATGGCTTTGAGGATCTTCCCTTGCACACCCAAATAGAATCTTAGTAATACCCAATCAACTTCTTATGCCTCCTCCCAACATACATATATAATAGGAAACCATGCATGTATCTGTTGGGCCTAAAATGAATGTCTGTGTATGTATATATATATATATCCACTGAATTATGGGTCTGTGGTAGCAATTGCAAGATATACATGCATATAAAGGATTGGCTTAATTATGGGATCTTTTGTACCCTTACTAAGGACTAAGGACAAACATAGGCAGTCATCAAATGTCCACAAAGAAGCTGAATGTACTACTTGATTTTGTATGGAATAGAAGGTACCATTCAATACTGAATTCTCCTGCATTTATTCTCTTTAAAAATCACTGCTATATGCATTCTTTACCAGCAGTCATCTACAGGAACTAAATCTCATAAATCTGGTATAAACTTTCATTCACTGTGTTGTCAAACTAAGGTACATTTTAAGCATAGTGCTGTGTGTGAGGTCATGCTAAAATGTTGTGTGCTTGATGAGTATGGGATCACAAACCCCCACCATTACATCAAACCAAACCAATGATATTTGACTCTACAGTAGACAAACTTCTACAGTACTACATATGCAAAGTGTTTGACAAAACTTCACACCCAGATCTGCCATAAAGTGCCTTTCCAAATTATTTGACTCCAACAGTAATCTACAGTAGTACTTAAGAGAGGTATTTGACATAGTGCTGAATCTGATTGCATGTATCTTTGCAAATTTTTGCTCATATTTGGGATCATTACATTACAGCTCATACCCTAGAATCACACAAGAGCAATCCCTCCACATTTGGTCTCTCTTTTCCTTGGTATTCTCCTAGAGGTTTCTCATGAACTCTAAACTATAGCTCCTAGGGTTTCCCAATGATGATAATGTATAAAAGTGCTCTCTCCTCCCTTGTATATACAATAGGCGAGGGAGGATAACATAAAATAAGGAATAAGTCCATACAAGTAAAAAACAAGGAAACCACTCATGGAGTGCTCTACAATACAAGGATGTGTGTGTGTCAAACGAGGGTTTATCCAACCCCCAAACTAAAAACCCCTCCAAGTCATGATCTTCCATAGGCTAAATGCCTCCCGTCTTCCTCTAACATGGTGCACTCTCCAACAAGATGTTAGTCCAACACTCCCTATTTCATAGCAGTCCACTATCCAAGTGTCCTCATGCAAGGCACTCTTCCTCCAACTATGTGCCACATGTTCTCTTATTTGTACCAATGTGGTCCCAAAGCTCCAATGTTCCTCCTCAACATCTGTGTCTAGGTCCATCACCAACCTCCAGGAATTATGTTTCCCAACCTATATTATGCTTTTTCTTGGATGAAAGTTCTCCTTTCCCCCACGGTTGGATGAAAGTAATAAAGCATCTTGCGGGTCCCCGAGCAAATTCTGCATGGAGTGCTGCCTGCCCCCACAAATGGTTGGTAATAACACTGTATTGTCCAGTTAAGATTGTCTCCTCTGCCTAGAGTTGGAGAATTCCCCTCCTTAGAGTTCAACTAATCTACTGTGGGTGTTGCACCTGAACTGAACACATGATGGGTGAGATGGGTTAGTCATCCATTTTATAGAGAAGAGCTAGAGCTATGAATCTTTTGGTTGACTGCTGAGCCTGGTGAACGTTATTAAAAATTTTCATTCATTCAATCGTTAAGTACTTATTCTCGGGTTTTCTACACTTCTTAAAAGTAAAACCAACAGATTGATAGCAAAGCGAGTGGTGAATGATTCAAATTGTATGCCCAACAATAAGTAAAACCAACATATTGACAACAAAGCGAGTGGTGAATGATTCAAACTGTATGCCCAAAAATGGTGGGCACTCGCCTGTAGCAGATGGAAGGGACACAAATTGTTGCATAAAACACAAATTTTCATGTCCGGTACACAATTTATTGCAGAAAACACAAATTTTCATGTGTGGTACACAATTTATTGCAGAAAACAAAAGCTTTCATGTGTGGTATCGACGATAGGTATCAAAATTTAAACTTATGGCACATGCAAGTGGTTCGCACATCATGGTTTATTTGCTGGCCTCAATATTACAATTAATAATTATAGGATAGGGCAAGCACTTGCTTGTTGCCCCTAGATAATGTATACAAATTATGTCAAAGAAAGTGAGGTGTTAAGAATGTCTCTGACATGGGCAGTAAAATCATGCTCTAATTCGCACAACATCCATATTCCCCTAAATGTTGAAGGGGGAATCTGAAGATAAACTACTAGGTCAAGATCCTTTTTGTTGACCATTTGCATGTAAATGGAAGGCATGATCATGGGCACTTTCATGGCTTCTATCAGACTAAGCTAACAAGTACAGGTTAGGCAAGCACTTGCCTCTTCCCCAGTTGGAACTCCGCCACGCATGGAACTCTTCCCGATTGGATTTCTTTGTCTTTTAGAACCCATCTACTAGGTATTATATGTAAGAATATTGGGAGCTCGTTGTTTCCTCATCATTTGGAAGAAAATCTTGACCTCATCCTCAATTTTTTCATTCCTCCAAATCCCTTTGCTGTGGCTATTGAAGCTTATGATTCCTGGAATATAGCCATGTGCTTACATTCCTTCAAACAGTTTGAATGCAACGGGATTAAAAGTATACAAAGAGTGTTGGGAGCTTTAGATCATGTTCTTTCTGAAACCATAGATGATAGGTCAATGGTGGTGTTAAGTTTGCTAGAGGGAGCTGCGATTTTGTCCTGGCTGGAACTTTTCCTCGGCTGAAAATGTCCTAATGGAAACCATATCCCACTCAAAGGCCAAAGGTTTTCTCTAGAGATATTATGTGGTTGCCTTAGACAAATCTTTATTGTGCAAAACCTTCTGATGGCATCTATATTCCATTAAAATGTCAATGATCCAATCTACAACATGTGTGTTGATTCATGGCCTTCATCGTGTTCCATTAGCCCAAGAAGCTTCATTTGGCATATAAGTCCCTTGATCTCCTCCCTCAACCTTGATGAAGGGATCAAGACCCATTCTTGGTGCACAAATACTCGTTATGGCACCTTGTCATGACCTTTGAGCTGTAATAACTCTGCCCTGCTTGGAACTCTACCCCGGCTAGAACTCTGCCTCGGTTGGAACTTTGCCGTGCATGGAACTCTACCCTGCCTGGAACTCTGCCTCGGCTGAAAATTTGCCTAGGATGGAACTTTTCCCAACCTAAAACTATGCTCGCCTGGAACTCTGCCCCGGTTCGAAATCTGCCCGAGCTGGAACTCTACCTTGACTAGAACTTTGCCTCTCCTGAAACCATGGCCGCCTGGAACTCTGCCCCGGTTGGAACTCTACCCTGGCTGGAACTCTGACTCGGTTGGAACTTTGTCGTGCATGGAACTCTACCCCAACTGGAACTCTGCCTCAGTTGGAACTTTGAGGTGCATAGAACTCTACCCCGCCTGGAACTCTACCTCGGCTGAAAATTTGCCTAGGTTGGAACTTAGCCCCACCTAAAACTATGCTCGCCTGGAACTCTGCCCCGGTTGGAACTCTGCTCGGGCTGGAACTCTACCTTGATTGGAACTTTGCCTCGCCTAAAACCATGGCCGCCTGGAACTCTGCCCAGGTTGGAACTCTACCCTGCATGGAACTCTGCCCCGGTTGGAACTCTACCCCAGCTGGAACTCTGCATTGCATGGAACTTTACCCTGGATGGCATAATGGAAATGCTTGAGTTTCTATTTTGTAAATTTCTTCTTGGTTTCTGGTTGATCTATTTGGTTCATTGATCTGTATCTTGTTTCACTTATATGGTGGTTTGAAACCTCGTTCATGGCCAATTAACCCTAGAAGCTTCAATGAAAGCCTATAGCCCTTGATTTCCTTCCTTAGCATTATCAAAGCCTTGAAACTTATCATTGGCGTATAAAATGTCCTAATGGTGGAAAAATATTCATTACGATACCTTGTATTGACCTTTGAGCCCTAAGAACTATGCCCTGCCTGGAACTCTGCCATAGCTGGATCATTGCCGCGCATGGAAACCTACCTGGAACTTTGCCTCGTCTGGAACTTTTCCCTACATGGAACTCTGCCTCGTCTGGAACTCTACCCTGCATGGATCTTTGCCCGGCTGGAACTCTGCCTCGACGGGAACTCTGCCCCGGCTAGAACTCTTCCCTGGCTGGAACTCTACCCTACCTTGAACTCTGCCCCGTCTGGAACTCTACCCTGCATGGATATTTTCCCTAGCTGGAACTCTGCCCTGCATGGAACTCTACCCCGGTTGGAACTTTTCCGTGCATGGAACTCTACCCCGGCTGGAACTTTGCCTTGGTTGGAACTTTGTCGTGCATGGAACTCTACCCCGCTTGGAACTCTGCCTCAACTGGAACTCTGCCCCAGCTGGAACTCTGCCCCAGCTGGAACTCTGCCCTACCTGGAACTCTACCCTGGATGGAACTATGCCCTACCTGGAACTTTGCCCCGTCTAGAACTCTACCCTGCATGGATCTTTTCCCTGGCTGGAACTCTGCCCTGGCTGGAACTCTGCCTTGGCTGAAAATTTGCTGTGCATGGAACTCTGCCCCGCCTGGAACTCTACCTCAGCTGAAACTTTGCCTAGGATGGAACTTTTCCCCACCTCAAACTATGATCGCCTGGAACTCTGCCCGGGCTGGAACTCTGCCTTGGTTGGAAGTCTGCCCCGGTTGGAACTCTGCCCCGACTGGAACTCTGCCCTGGCTAGAACTCTGCCGTGCATGGAACTCTACCCCGCCTAGAACTCTGCCTCAGCTGAAAATTTTCCTAGGATAGAACTTTGCCCCACCTGAAACTATGCTCGCCTAGAACTCTGCCCCGGTTGGAACTCTGCCCGGGCTAGAACTCTGCCTTGACTGGAACTTTTCCTCGCCTGAAACCATGGCCGCCTGGAACTTTGCCCCAGTTGGAAATCTTCCCTGCATGGAAATCTGCCCCGGTTGGAACTCTGACCCGGATGGAACTCCGCCTTGCATGGAACTTTACCCCGGATGGCATAATGGAAAAGCTTGACCTCAACCGACTCAAGGCAGAGTTCTAATCTGGGCAGAGTTCCAGGCGAGCATAGTTTTAGGCAGGGAAAAGTTCTAGCCGAGGCAGAGTTCCAGCCGGGGCACAGTTCTAGGCAGGGTAGATTTCCATGCGTGGTAAAGTTCCAGCCAAGGTAGAGTTCTAGGCGAGGCAGAGATCTTATGGCTCAAAGGTCATGACAAGGCACCATAACGAGTATTTGTGTACCAAGAATGGTTCTTGATCCCTTGATCAAGATTGAGGGAGGACATCAAGGGACTTAGAGCAGCTCCATGCTTTACATATTAGAACTACTGTCAATAGGTAGATCTGTTCATTTCCCAGTATTAATCAAAACTCATACATCGATGAAAATAAGGCATAAAGCAGCTCCATCAAAAACAAAACCTCGCTACCAAAAGTCAAGAAATTTCCTTTGTCACCTCCATGCAAAATTGGGAGTAACAAAACATCAACAAACTATTCATGAAAGAGCTTATTCAAGCCCTACCCACCTATTCTAAGCATGAAAAATCAACATGTTAAGCGAAGTCATACAACCAATGAAGACACCTTAGCATTTGATCCATGTTATGACACCTTAGAAGCCTTTGTCCTTGGTGACGAACCAAGACGATAATATTAATTACAAACTGAATATATACAATCATCTTCATAAAAATCAAGCTGAAGACGTGCATGAGATCTTGAAAATAAGTTGTCCCTGAAAATGACAAACTTTGTAGTTTTGGACCTACAATCAAGTCTTCTTCCTATTGTCCCAAATCTGCAGCAAACTATCAAGGAAGTGACTGAAAATTATTGAACTCTGCCCCGACTAGAACTTCACCCCAAAGAGAACTCTGCCCCAACTGGAACTCTGCCCAGCTGGAACTCTGCCTCGACTGGAACTCTGTCTCGGTTAGAACTCTACCTTGGTTGGAACTCTACCCTGACTAGAAATCTACCCTGGCTGGAACTCTGCCCCGGTTGGAACATTGCTAGGGGCGGAGTTCCCATAGGGTGGTATGCATGACGTAAGCAACATCTTCTCTTCACTTTAGATCTTATTGGTAAGGGGGATTTCCCGAGGCATATAAGCACTAATGACGAGAGTTATGCAACATACGACACATATGCAAGTATGCAACATATGACACATTACGAAAGGTATGCAACATGTGACACATGCAAATAGAAAGGAGCATAAGATTGGAACTATCGCCCAATTAACCTAGATGAAGAAGAAGAACAAGATACTTGAATTTTGAGTTCACCCTCTATCTATGGTCACAACCTGCCTAGAAAGGTGACACCCAACCTATACAAAACCAGTGTGTCCAAGAAGGTAAAACCCAGTCAAAGGAGATACCACAGTCCACGACCAAGCAATAAGAGGGCTTAAACAAGTCACAACCATCCCTTAGAGGGCTCAATAAGTCACGATACAACAATGAAGAGAACCCACAGTCCACAACCAAGCCTTAGAAGGCTTGTACAGTCCACGACATGTCCTTGGAGGGATACTACAGTCACCCCGACTGGAACTCTGCCTGGGCTGGAACCCTGCCCCACTTGTTGGAACCAGGGCAGAGGTCCAGCCGGGGCATGCATGCCGGGGTAGATTTCCAGCTGGGGAAAAGTTCCAGCCAGGGAAAAGTCACAACTCCCTCTAGTCGGGGCATGCATGCTGGGGAAAAGTTCCAGTCGGGGCATGCATGCCGAGGAAGAGCTCATTGCCACCTTGCTCCTTCTCTACATAACTAAATTGCCACAGAGTTAGTTGGTCCACTAATTGGACAGATCATTTATTGCCACAGTTATTGGGCATTCTAGGAACAAGGCTGACTGTGGAAGCATAAAGTTCCAACAAGGCAGAGTTCCAACAAGTGGTAGGGTTCCAACAAGCGGGGCAAAGTTCTAGCGGGGAAGAGTTTCAGCCCGGGCAGAGTTCCAACTGGGAACACTTCCAGCCAGGGCATAGTTCCAGTCGGGGCAGAGTTCCAACCGGGAACAGTTCCAGGCAGGGCATAGCTCTAGTCGGGGCAGAGTTCCAACTAGGAACAGTTCCAGCCAGGGCATAGTTCCAGTCGGGGCAGAGTTCCATCCAAGGGCATAGTTCCAATCGAAGCAGAGTTCCAGCGGGGCAAAGTTCCAGCCAAGGCAAAGTTTTAGCGGGGCAGATTTCCAGCCGGGGTAGAGTTCCAGTTGGGGCAGAGTTCCAGTTGGGGCAGATTTCCAGCCAGAGCAGAGTTCCAACAAGGGCAGAGCTCCAATAAGGGAAGGGTTCCTGTGAGGTTCTTGTTCCTTCCAATAAAGTTCAGGCATTATCAAAAGCACTTCCTAAAGATATTTATTGAGCTAGAAATTCTACATTGGTAATGTTGAATGGGAAAAGTTCCAGCCGAGGCAAAGTTCCAATCAGGGCATAATTCCAGCCAGGGCAAAGTTCCAACCGAGGTCGAGTTCTAGACATGTATTTGATGGCATAATGGAAATGCTCAAGTTTCTATTTTTTAAATTTCTTCTTGGCACCTATATCCCATTCAAAGGTCAATGATCCAATCTACAACATGTGTGTTGAATCAAGGCCTTCATCATGGCCCATTAGCCCAAGAAGCTTCATTTGGCATATAAGTCCCTTGATTTCCTCCCTCAACCTTGATCAAGGGATCGAGACCCATTCTTGGTGCACAAATACTCATTATGGTGCCTTGTCATGACAATTGAGCCGTAAGAACTCTGCCTCGCCTGGAACTCTGCACCGACTAGAACTCTGCCTTTGTTGGAACTTTTGTTAACACCCAAAAATGGTTAACTACCTCATCGACCCCATTTCATGGCTCATTCGTCCATTTACCTACCATATTTCCTTGAAAATCCCACTAAAAGCC
>LPNX010316724.1:51952-67566 GCA_001517045.1 Pseudotsuga menziesii | reverse complement strand
TTAGGGTTTTATTGGATGTTTTAATTGTTTTATTTTTAATGGAAGATTTTTTTTTTGTTTTTAATGAGTGAATGGAACAATTTTTTATCAAATTTTATCCAAAATTTTATATATATATTAATTTTATGGAACAATTTACTTTCCATTGATTTAATTTGGAGGTATATTTCCACTCTTTGCCAAATACCTTGAAACATTGGTTAGTTTAAAAGTTTTCTTTCTTAAAAAGAGGAAGTGGAACTCATGTTTTATATAATTTCCTTATTTAAAAAAAGGAAGTGAAACTCATGTTTCATTATGTAACAAGGAGAGCTGCTAAAGGAAGCAAGTCCCTGCCTTCAATTGCTTTATGTAATTGATTTTTTTAAGCAACTGACTATTGACAATTGTTTGGTTTGGGTTTATTCCATTGATTTTTTAAGCAATTAAGCAATTGACTATGGACAATTGTTTTGGAATGATGAATCACTGCGCACACATCGGATTGGGCTGATGAATCACTGCACACACATGGAATTTATTATCTTATTACTTATGGTTAATTGAAAAAAACAAAAACAAAATCAGAAAAGGGAAACGCAACAACAATTATGAAAATAAACTTATAGCATTTCAAATTAGCAATCAATCCACTGATCTTGGATCCACAAGTTTTTAGTGAGGAAGCTTGAGGGTTTTGAAAGACCTTTTTTTGGTTACTCGGCCATCGATTGAATGCCTTCCCTTCTCCAAGCCTTTTATTCACAGTCAGAGTGAAAAATGAAATTTTTGCTCGGCATCTTAAAAATTGAAATAAAACAAAGATTCAGAAATCACACGAGCCATTCCAGCTCATCTTGCACTTGTAAAAGACTAAAGCCTTTCACTCGGCACACCAAAATAAAATAGTAAAATTAATTCTTTTGAAAGCAATGATTCCACGTTGAACTTATGTATTTTTATGTTAATCATCTGGTTCTAATAAGGCCAAGGTGAATAAATTTTATATTCATGCAAATTTGAATGTGCCATGTGCAACCCTAGGTCCTACCTATTAAAGCCTCTATATAGCTTGACATGATTTTGTTAATACGAATTTGAATTAGATATTAATTAAACTCTTTTTCAGCTTCCTCTCGAATAACCGAGCCTACCTGAGTTGCTTTTCACTTTGGATTAGCCCAAATATCAGGGTTACTTGCTTGGATGAGTCGAGGTTAGATAGAGCGCGTTGATTTGTCTTTTTCCGATAGGATCCGTCAAGGTGTAAAGTAGGTCCACCATTCTACAACTGATACATGAGTAATTTTATAAGGGATTTCTTTTATAACAACATTCTGTCCAATCAAAGGTAAAATTCGTCCTCTAGTTTATTTCAGCGTAACAAGTTCGGTGATAAAAGAACGCCAATCTGTATATCCTTGGTATCAAATATAGTTTAAGAATTTCTCACCATCTATTGTATGGTTAGTTTTATTTAGTCACATTGTCTACTATAAAATCACATTTTGCTTATGCATATGGCTGTATGCATTGACCTATACATGGGTATCTTACATTGTTGAATTATTTGGGTGTAACATCGAAATGGATGACCAGTAATTATATCGAGGTATTTGGCTGTAACATTGAAATTGCTGATCAGTAATTATATCAAGGTAACCAAAAAATGCAATTTGACATTTAGAAATATATTTGAACACATAGACACCCATAACATGACTTATCGAAATTGTTGACAAGTAATTATATCAAGGTAACCAGAAAATGCAGTTTGGCATTTAGAAAGATATTTCACATAGACACCCATAACATGACGTGATTAAACATGCACTGCATGAGCGGAACAAAAAAGACAATTGTGGAATTTGAGAAGCAACGTGTATGAAGGATAAAGACATTGAGAACCTTATTTTTGTTGTCGAAAAGGGTGGGAACTATTGTGCCCAAGCACATTGAGATATCGACAAAATGTCATGCTTCTTTACTCGAATGTTTATCAATCCTAGAAAACTCAGCCATCCACCTCCCGGACCCTTAAACTGGTTTCTTTGCTACGGATGCTACTGTCTCTCGAACCAAAATAACTAAACTGTTTAGACTCTAATAGCCAGAAAAGAGGCAAAGCCAGTTTATAAGGTTTACCCTTTAGTAGTTGAAGATTATAAGCCTATATATAGTTCCATATCCCATTATTCAGGTGTGGATTTAGTTTTGGATCCTCCAATTTCAGATTCTATTTTCCATTTCAAAGTAGCAACAAGAACCCTGCTCCCCTTAGTTATAATCTTAAAAGAAACAGACTAAATAAATGAATGCTTTGATTATTTATTCTAGCTGTGTGTAAACTGAACATGTGAAAATTGCGACTATAAAAAAATGTTGAAACACTATAACTATTTAACATAATCCTAAAATGTTTAAAAAATCATCTGATTTTTACATAATCGACACTTGAATCTGAGTTTTGCATTAGGGTTTCTCCACATTATTAGGTTTTTTTATGGAAGTTCGATCTTGTGTCGTGCAGGGTAAACCTGCATTGTTAGACCAAGTACAGGAAGTTGTGAATTATGTTCGCCATTTACAGCAAAAAGTGGAAGATCCTTCAACAGAAATAGAGAAAATGAAGGCCAACTCTAATGAAAATGTAAGAGTTTCATTGGAGGGTGTGCGATTGTCCTTGAATGAGAAAAATTGCATTAGAGCTCCGCTGATTGGAGGATCGGATCGGCAATTCCCTACAGTGAAAATAAAATCTATGGGTTCAACTGTTCAGGTCTGCACGAACACGTTTGAACATCAAATTGTGTACTCTGATCTTCTACTGGCATTGGAAGAAGGTGGGATTGAAGTTTTGTGTGCTTCTTATTCTACCATTAACAACAAAATCTTTCATACCATACACACCAAGGTAATACTCTATACTAGTTACTTGCAAAACTCTTCTAATTCCTTGTCTTTTGTACTAGAATATAAATACATCTTACATCTTTCGTGATATTTTATTATATTGCAGTTATTTGATCTTGAAACTTTAAATATCAACACCCTAGAACAGAATCTTTGGCATTTGATAAAGATCAACCACACAGAAGATCAGGAATTATAGACTGTTGAAACTGCTCGAGCCTAATGTTTTCCATTGAATATGTGAATTTAATTTGAAGTTCTGGCAAGCTAATTGTAATATGCATGTATCATAAACTGACTAAGGCACCTCGCTGGTAAACTAAATCACAGATTTCGTTGAAGTACTTTTGAGTTTTCTGGTTTAATTGTTGCACTTGTCTTTTAAGGTCTACAATAGGAGGGAACTTTCCTGATAAAATGTTGCCCAATTTCAAAAAGCTTAAGCTTAGGTTTGAATCCATGGAAAATTCCCTCAAGGTTTCGGCTAGCTGCTTACATGGATGATGCCATTCAACTTCACCTATCTTTGCCTAGGAATGGACTTTCTCCAGGAGTCTTGTCGAACTGAGCATATATTGATTGAACAAGACGTTATTGCTCCTCTAAATCTAACTAAGTAGTAGCCATAGTTATTGGGCTTATCAGTTTGGAAGTCCAGGTGATTGGTACTTTACACATGAAGGGACATATATCAGATTTTATGGAACCCAAAATCCTTCTCATCTATTACCTATGTATGTCATCGACAAAGTAATCATGCAGAAGATAATGTATCAGTCCTATGGGCATGGAATGGTCCCAACATATTCATAGGAATATGGTAACCACGATTGATGAATTCAATGCCATTGACCCGAGGTATGGTACAATTATTCATGCACATAACTGGATCAGTTTGCAGGTTGAGACTGTTAAAATTATGAATTTACTATGTTACCCATGTTACTACCAATACTCCAATTTCTCAGCATCCAACCAAGCGTTCAAAAAAACTATATTTTGTTTAGAGTCGAGCTGCATTTGCAGCAGTGAAATATTTCATCTAGCACCTCATCCAGAGTTGCATTCTCTTTGTTCAAGTATTCTATCTCTGCTTTTAAATGGCTCTACTAGATTGATAGTTTCTACAGAGGCTAGGTTGCTACAAGGGTTACAACCATCGAGCTTGGAGCTTTCCATTGAGCTTGGAGGCTTTGTTTCCAGAAGACTGATGGTACATATGTTCAACCAATTGAGCTGTGATCTGAATAGTCGGGATTGTCGCCTATCTCTTCCATTTTCTCTTTACGATTTATATGGGCTCTTGGCTGAATCAGGGTGTGCATAGCAATTCTGACTTAATATAGGTCTAAAAGCAGCACAGGAAGCAGAGGTAAGGGCAACGAGATGAGAAAAGACACGCAGAACAAAATTTCACTGTTAAAAAATGATAAAATATCCCCCGAGGTCACTGGCAAAGAAGTGGAGCTTAATCAATTAGTTCTTAAAGATATAATCAATAGGTCACCAGTACAAGAAATTGCTCCTTTTTTAAGCAAGCTCACTCAAATGCTTCTGTGTGTATATTTCTTTAATAAGCTAAGCAACAATATGCTTCTAGGCACGCAGAACAAAATTTCACGGTTAGAAAATAATAAAATCTCCTCCTATGTGGGCATCAATGAACAAGAAGAGTTAACCAATGAGCAACAAGAAGAAAATATGGAGAATAATGTTGCAAAGCTGCAAACAACTGTTAGTTCGTTAGCTAATGAAAGGGAATTACAGGATCGGAAAAATATAGAGTTAAGCACTGAAGTAATGTTCCTAAAGTCCCAATTGAATGAATATAATGCGAAATTGGCTCACTTGAAAGATGAGATGGAGAAAAATGTGAGTGTTCTAGAGAAATATAGAAAAGAAAAGATTGATTTGCAATGCAAGTTGAATGAATCTAAGGAAAGGGTTCAGAATTTGCTTACCAAAACTGCAACAATGGAAAATAAAATTAGCAGCCTTCAACGACTAGTGAATGAAGGAGTAGATGCATGCATCTCCACTCTATCAGTGGTGAACAGAATTCCTTCGGATTTGTGGTATCGTGACTTAGTGTTGTAGATTGTCCATGTGTCATTCCTGCAATGCCCATCCACATCCATTCCTCGGACTAGATAACCTTCATGGGATTTTCCTTGCAATTGCAAATAATCTGCACCTTGTTCAGACTGGCTAGAGTTGCATTCTCCTTGTTCAGGTATTCTATCTATTCTTTTAATTCTCTTCTCAATTCATAGCTGGTATTCTATCTCTGCATTTAAATGCTTATTCTGCACTGATAGCTGCTTCTTATGGCATGGGATCTCTGTGAAAGAAAGTAATTGCTTCCTTGTTTAGATTGCCTGGGATCTCTGTGAAAGAAACTAATTGCTTCCTTGTTTAGATTTCTAATTGCTTCCTTGTTTAGATTGCCTCGAGATTTTGGCTCCAATTTTTTTGGACAATTCAACAAAGTAGAGAGCGTAGTCTTAATAGATGTAAATGTAAGGTTTTGTGCACGGCGTGGATACAAGAGGCAGGTCGCTGAGATGTGGTTTGGATGAAGAATTAGGACATTTGGCACATCAAGGCGGGCAGTGAGGTGATGGAATGCCAAGACTAGCGGTGGAGTGCCAAGTCACAAAGAAAGACAATCAACAAAACATTAAATGTTTAAAACTAATGCTAAGAGGCCTCATAGCATTAGTTCAATTGAAACAATTGAAACCAAAAACTTAGGACATATATGCTTGTGAAAACATTTATGCCTTTGGAAAAGACCAAATAAGAATTTGATTTAGTTCATTGGTTGATAAAATGGTTCTTGATATATAATCGGTTTTGTAAAAGTGTTAACTTTAATTTTGAATCAAAACTTTGTATAAAAGTTTTAATTTGCGTGCCAAGTAATTAGAAATGACGGCAAACCAATTCATATAGTCCCTACTAGCCTGAAGGCAGGGACTAATAAGCTTAAATAATTTTTTACAATTATTTATTCCGTAATTTACAAAATTAATATCTATAAATTTTAAATTATGTAAATCTAAATTTTCTAATTTTGTTTAACATATGATCTTAAACATAAATAAACAAAAACTTATAAGTTTAAATAATTATTTACAATTATTTTATTCAATAACAATATTTACAAAAGTAATAACTATAATTTTTAACTTATTTAAATCTAAATTTCCTAATTTTATTTCACATATGATCTTAATATTATAAATAAAAACACTAAATACTAATTCCATTACTTACAATTTTACCTTAAAAAAAGGGTGTGTATTAAATTATATTCAAATATAAATAATGATGGTTAACATTTTATTATGCATATATATATATAACCATTTTTAAATGTATTATCTTAATTTTTACATCTTATATACAGTTGACACATAACACTTTAATAAAATAATAAAGTAATAAGTAAATAAAATTTTTACAATATGAACTTTAATTTAAAATTCAAACCCAATTTAAGAGAAAAACATGATTCCCTAACACATTAATGAATAATAAAATATTAAGCATGTAAAAAAAGTTCAATATCAATTCCAGTTTAAAGTTAAAATTATTAAAATTAAAAAAAAAACACAAAAAATAAGATAAGTTGAACCATGATTAAGCCACTCTGCATAGAGAGGAGGAATTTACCCATTTAAGAGATATTTATATGCTAAACAAGTGTCAAGTGCCAAGGGTCGAAAAGGATAAGATATAAACTTTTCAGCAAAATGTATTTTATAAAAGTTTTGTATCTTTAAAGATTTAATTTCTTACACTTTATCATAAATAATGAAATGATAAGGATGAAAAATAATCTCTATATTGAATTTGAAAATTATTTTTCATTAAAACATAAAATAAATTATAAAAAATAAAATCAAGCTATACTTTAAAAAGAAATAAAAAAATTAATAATCAATCTATGCTGAAAACCAGAGATCAAGTTAACCATGTAACACAGTTTATGTCCTGTGTAGAAAGTATGAATAATCACATCAAAGTACGTCATTTGGTTTAGAATGATAAAAACAACTCAGTCACTCTAAATATTTGGAAATACATTGAGTAAAAGAAAGAGAATAATAGTCGTAATCATCGTCCGCAAACAAGTGACCCAAACACAAGGCATAAATAAAGATAAAGACAGATCCATTTCCTTTAGATACCACACATAAATGCAAATCCAGTTCCAATATTGATAGCTCAATTAGTTGGATGCAAACGCTTTATTCGAAAGGCTAATTTCTTCCAATATGATATGTTTTGGTTTAATAATATATGACTGTTGTGGTATAATATTTTATTTTTTTCGTTTTATGTTAGGTGACATCTCCCCAATAACATTTTGAACAACAATTTATTTGTTTAAGAACTTTTTTTTTCAATGTTATGTTAGGTGACATCTCTCCCTATTCTTAATGCAATAATATTTTGAAATTTTAAATTCATAAAAGTCACATAAAAATAATTTGGAAAATAATTTCTATCAATACATAAAAATAATAATAATTATTTCCATATTAAATTTGGAAAATAATTTCTATCAATACATAAAAATAATAATAATTATTTCCATATTAAATTTTTTATTTCTATTAAAACATCAAGAATATTTTTAAAAGACAACTATCTTCTTGGAAACAATGGAGAAAGGAAACGATAGGGAAAATATGTTATCGTGTTGCATTAGCCACGACATTTTACAGAATATAGTACTAAAATCTATCTACATCTAAATCACTTCAAACTATTGTATTCCTTTCAATTTTCCATGGGGACTTTACAATGAAGACGATCCAAGAAGAGAATATTTATGTGTAGAAAGTATGAGTACGTAAAGGTTGATAACACTTCATTTGGTTTCTATGATAAAAACAAATCAGTCTTTCCAAATATTGAGTTAGGTGATACCAGAGAAGTGGCCTATGTAAGAGAATAATACTCCTTTGGCCTCAGTAACAGAATAATACTCCTTAACTTTTAAGCATTGTCAGGCAAACAAGTGACCAAAATGCCAAGTCATATGGAGATGTCCTCAATGACAGATCCATTTCTACCATCTCAGCTCTTTCGTTTAGATAGAGGGTCAGAGATACATTTAGATCCACTCTTAATATGCACCTTCTCAGTTTAAATATTGATAGCTGAATCAATTGGATGCAATTTTTAAATTGTTATCAAAGGCTTAATTTCATTATTTAATTTCTATATATGATGTTTTTTTAGGTTTTTAAAGTATAATTTCTTTCTCTTATATAGACAACTTAGAAGTTTAAAATATGTTTTTTTAATTAACCTAATAAATAATTCAATCTTTCAAAAAGCCAATTAGGCATCCACGAATTTAATGAAGATATTATTAAATTTCAAATTGAAAATGAATTAAGCATTGAATTTCATCAAAATTTTTTTGGAATATGTGTGTTGAATTGTATATAATTTTTTTACTCATTTTTAAAAAATAGATTTTAAATATAGATTAGATTTTAAAATAGACTTTAAATATAGATTTCGATTAGATTTTAAAAACAGTGTAGTGAGATTAGAGTAAGAAACACTTTGAAATATATGTGTTGAATTGGTATATCAATTTTTTTACTATTTTTTAAAAATAGACTTTAAATATAAATTAAACTTTAAATATAGACTTGGATTAGATTTTAAAAATAGTGTAGTGAGATTAGAGTAAGAAACACAAGACATGTTGGATGATATTAAAGAGAACTGTAAAGATAAAGAAATCCCCATTACATAGAGCTTATCTTTCCAAGACACATGGACTACATTTACATTGAAAAAACTCTTCCCTAAAACAATTTTTTTAGTCTATGTATGTTATGTATATTTATGTTGTCATGGCTTTCATTTTTATACTTATAGGTGTATTTATTTGAGATTTTGTGGTGTACAAGCACTTATGCTTTTTCTAGATTGCACAAGTATAAGACAAATGTACTTTACACATTGATTCTATGGCATTTGTTCCAAATCCAAAATAAGAAAGAATAAAAATAATAATTGGTAGTTGATCCATGGATAACTCGTAGTTGATACATGAATAATTCTTAGTTGATACATGGATAACTCGCAGTTTGTGACATATAAGTCATTTAATTAGAAGAAGGAGAGAACAAGTAGTTAAAAGAGTATTGGCGACACCTAACTTGCGACCTATCCATATTCCCACAATTCTTTCAATAAAAAATATTCAAAATTGTTAAAAATGCATGTGAAAATCTAGTGGTGTGTATGGTTTTGTAGTCCAAATTTATGTTTTTTAATTGTAATTAAATAATTATGAGTGACTTAATGAGCATTTAAAAAATTGCATCTAAGTTTAGTGAGATTAGTGAGATTAGAGTCAGAAATACTTTGAAATATATGTGTTGAATTGGTATATCAATTTTTTTACTTATTTTTTAAAAATAGACTTTAAATATAGACTTGGATTAGATTTTAAAAATAGTGTAGTGAGATTAGAGTAAGAAACACAAGATAGGTTGGATGATATTAAAGAGAACTGTAAAGATAAAGAAATCCCCATTACATAGAGCTTATCTTTCCAAGACACATGGACTATATTTACATTGAAAAAACTCTTCCCTAAAATAATTTTTTTAGTCTATGTATGTTATGTATATTTATGTTGTCATGGCCTTCATTTTTATACTTATAGGTGTATTTATTTGAGATTTTGTGGTGCACAAGCACTTATGCTTTTTTCTAGATTGCACAAGTATAAGACAAATGTACTTTACACATTGATTCTATGGCATTTGTTCGAAATTCAAAATAAGAAAGAATAAAAATAATAATTGGTAGTTGATGCATGGATAACTCGTAGTTGATGCATGAATAATTGGGCTGATGCACAATCATGGACTCCTTTAAGGACACTTTAGATGCCACATAATACTGGAATAAATGGAAAAGTCTGACTTTAGGTGACAATTAGGGGTACTTCCCTAACTTATTTGAAGATGAAGTAAAAAGAGAAAAGATAGGTAATTAAATCATCTTTCATAATATATAGCAGTTATACAAAGAAAATGTGTGTAAATGATTATAAAATTAGTTTCAGTGAAAGTGGGTTTTCAAATTTTCAACACATCTTAACATATATGTTTGTGTGGGTGCAGCAATATATGAGGTAAATGATGTCCATTTGGGATAAAATCTTGCAGACATATGGGCCTAGTGCAACACTATTTATTTAGAATTTTTCATGAATTATTTTTATTATTATTAATTATTGAAGTCAAAAAAGTTTGAAATTAAAACCTTATGTGTGGGTGCAACACTTTAGGGGAAAAAATTAATGAAATCCTTGATTTCTTAATATAAGATTGTAGAGCTTGATCTCATCTAGTGCACCATATAGTTTTTTTGGGAAATGGTGATGGAAATCAAAAGTTATATAACAAACAATCGATGTATGTATTTTCGAAAAATAACATGTGTCATTTAGAAAAAATAATTATAAATAAATAAAACATAGTTTTGAAGGAAAAAATTACATATTCAGAATCGTCATTTCGTACTCTACAATATCGTACATTTTCATAAAAAAATATTGTGTATGTCATATCAAAACACGCCATCTAATCTGAGCATATTGATAGAGTTCTAAAAGACAAGCAATAGCCCTCATTGATTTGTCCTAGCCAATAGGTTCGGTATTCTGAAGCTGCTTCAAAACCTAATGCCAAACCTTAATCCCGCCAATTATTTAAATTTTAAAATAACGCATATGAGATATAGCTTATCCATATTGCATATAGCTATATCGCATATGCGTTATAGATTATTCATATCGCATATGCGATATGGATAAGTTATATCGCATATGCGATATATAGAATTATGTTCAGAGCTAATTTAGGTGGCATGGCTTCTAGATTCACAATGTCACTAGCTACTTCAAAGTTGTATGGGTGGTGGGTTCCCACTATAGATTATTTCATGGAAGTTCTGTAATGTTGCTAACATAATTGAACTAGGTAAATTCTAATGGTGCTATAGGTAAATTTTAACTAATTTGTTTTTGTCCTAACGCATCATTGTTCACCACCCTCATCCTCATCATCATCACCACCCTCATCCTCATCATCATCATCATCACCCTCATCCTCATCTTCATCATCATCATATAGTCATCATCCTCCTCCTCCTCCTCCTCATCATCATTGTTCATCATCATCGTCATCACCATCACCCTTATCAGCTTCATCATCATCATCATCATCACCCTCATCCTCATCGTCGTCATCATCATCATCACCCTCATCCTCATCAGCATCATCATGGTCATCATCGTCGTCATCATCATCATCATCATCACCCTCATCCTCATCCTCCTCCTCATCACCATCATCCTCCTCCTCCTCCTCCTCCTCCTCCTCATCACCCTCATCCTCATCAGCTTCATCATGGTCATTATCATCATCATCCTCATCCTCATCCTCATCATCATCATTGTAAACCTCATCATCATCATCACCCTCATCCTCATCATCCTAATCATGATCATCATGGTCATCATCATCATCATCATCATCACCCTCATCCTCATCACCATCATCATCATCCTCATTTTCATCATCATCATCACCCTCATCCTCATCAACTTCATCATGGTTATCCTCATCATCATCATCATCACCACCGTCATCATCCTCATCCTCATCAACCTCATCATCATCGTCAACCTCATCATCATCATCACCCTCATCATCATCATCACCATCATCATCCTCATCCTCATCCTCATCATCATCATGGTCATCATCATCATCATCCTCATCATCAACCTCATCATCATCATCATCATCATCATCATCATGGTCATCATCACCCTCATCCTCATCCTCCTCCTCCTCATCATCATCCTCATCCTCATCATCATCATCATCATCACCCTCATCCTCATCAGCTTCATCATGGTCATCATCACCATCCTCCTCCTCATCATCATCACTCTCCTCCTCCTCCTCATCATCATACTCATCATCCTCCTCATCATCACCATCATCCTCATCATCATATTCATCATCACCCTCATCCTCATCATCATCATCACCCTCATTAGCATTGTTCATCACCCTCATCCTCACCATCATCATCATCTTCATCGACACCCTCATCCTCATCCTCATCATCATATTCATCATCCTCCTCATCATCACCATCATCCTCATCATCATCTTCATCGTCACCCTCATCCTCATCCTCATCATCATATTCATCATCCTCCTCATCATCACCATCATCCTCATCATCATCTTCATCGTCACCCTCATCCTCATCATCATCAACCTCGATCCTCATCATCATCACTCATCACCCTCATCCTCATCATCATCATCATGGTCATCATCATCATCATCATCTTCATCGACAGCCTCATCCTCAACATCATCAACATCCTCATCATCACCATCATCATAATCCTCATCCTCCTCATCATCATGTTCATCACCCTCATCCTCATCATCATCATCATCATCATCATCATCATCATTGTCATCATCATCATGGTCATCATCTTCATCAACACCCTCATCCTCAACATCATCAGCATCCTCATCATCATCTTCATCAACACCCTCATCCTCAACATCATCAGCATCCTCATCATCATCATCATCATAATCCTCATCCTCATCATCATCACGTTCATCACCCTCATCCTTATCCTCGTCATCATGATCATGATCATGATCATCATCATCATCATTGTCATCATCATCATGGTCATCATCATCATCATGGTCATCATCTTCATCGAAACCCTCATCCTTAACATCATCAGCATCCTCAACATCATCATCATCATAATCCTCATCCTCATCATCATCACATTCATCACCCTCATCCTCATCATCATCATCATGATCATGATCATCATCATTGTCATCATCATCATAGTCATCATCATCATCATGGTCATCATCCTACTCATCATCACCATCATTGTTCACCATCATCTTCATCGTCACCCTAATCCTAATCCTCATCCTCATCACCCTCATAATCCTCATCCTCATCATCATCCTCATCCTCCTCATCATCATCATCATCACCCTCATCCTCATCATCATCATCATCATCATCATCCTCATCCTCATCATTATCACCCTCATCCTCATCATCATCATCATGGTCATCATCATCATCATCTTCATTGACAGCCTTATCCTCATCATCATCATCATATTCATGATCCTCATCATCATCTTCATCGTCACCCTCATCCTCATCATCATCATCACTCGCATCCTCATCATCATCAACCTCGATCCTCATCATCATCATTCATCACCCTCATCCTCATCATCATCATCATGGTCATCATCATCATCATCATCATCATCATTGTCATCATCATCATGGTCATCATCTTCATCAATAGCCTCATCCTCAACATCATCAGCATCCTCATCATCATCATCATCATAATCCTCATCCTCATCATCATCACGTTCATCACCCTCATCATCATCATCATCATCATCATCAGATCATCAGATCATCATTGTCATCATCATCATGGTCATCATCTTCATCAACACCCTCATCCTCAACATCATCATCATTGTCATCATCATCATGGTCATCATCATCATCATGGTCATCATCCTCCTCATCATCACCATCATTGTTCACCATCATCTTCATCGTCACCCTCATCCTAATCCTCATCCTCATCACCCTCATAATCCTCATCCTCATCATCATCCTCATCATCATCCTCATCATCACCCTCATCGTCATCATCATCCTCCTCCTCATCACCATCATTGTTCACCATCCTCATCGTCATCATCGTCATCACCCTCATCCTCATCATTATCATCACCCTCATCCTCCTCCTCCTCCTCCTCATCATCATCCTCATCCTCATCGTCTTCATCGACACCCTAATCCTCAACATCATCATCATCATCACCCTCATAATCCTCATCCTCATAATCATCCTCGACATCATCATCATCATCACCCTCATCCTCATCATCCTCATCATATTCATGATCCTCATCATCATCTTCATCGTCACCCTCATCATCATCATCACCCTCATCCTCATCATCATCAACCTTGATCCTCATCATCATCGTTCATCACCCTCATCCTCATCATCATCATCATCATCATTGTCATCATCATCATCATGGTCATCATCATCATCATGGTCATCATCTTCATCGACAGCCTCATCCTCAACATCATCAGCATCCTCCTCCTCATCATCATCATAATCCTCATCCTCATCATCATCACGTTCATCACCCTCATCATCATCATCATCATCATCAAATCATCATTGTCATCATCATCATGGTCATCATCTTTATCGACACCCTCATCCTCAACATCATCATCATTGTCATCATCATCATGGTCATCATCATCATCATGGTCATCATCCTCCTCATCATCACCATCATCTTCATCGTCACCCTCATCCTAATCCTCATCCTCATCACCCTCATAATCATCATCCTCATCATCATCCTCATCATCATCATCATCATCACCCTTATCCTCATCATCATCCTCCTCATCATCACCATCATTGTTCACCATCCTCGTCATCATCATCATCATCACCCTCATCCTCATCATCATCATCACCCTCATCCTCCTCCTCCTCCTCCTCATCATCATCCTCATCCTCATCATCTTCACCCTCATCATCCTCATCCTCACCCTCATCCTCATCATCATCATCACCCTCATCCTCCTCCTCCTCCTCCTCATCATCATCCTCATCCTCATCATCTTCATTGACACCCTCATCCTCAACATCATCAACATCCTCATCATCATCATCATCACCCTCATAATCCTCATCCTCATCCTCATCCTCATCATCATCATCATCATCACCCTCATCCTCATCCTCATCATCATCATCATATTCATGATCCTCATCATCATCTTCATCGTCACCCTCATCCTCATCATCATCATCACCCTCATTCTCATCATCATCAACCTCGATCCTCATCATCATCGTTCATCACCCTCATCCTCATCATCATCATCACCCTCATTCTCATCATCATCAACCTCGATCCTCATCATCATCGTTCATCACCCTCATCCTCATCATCATCATCATGGTCATCATCATCATCATCATCATCATCATCATCATCATCATCATCATTGTCATCATCATCATGGTCATCATCATCATCTTCATCGACAGCCTCATCCTCAACATCATCAGCATCCTCATCATCATCATCATCATAATCCTCATCCTCATCATCATCACATTCATCACCCTCATCATCATCATCATCATCATCATCATTAGATCATCATTGTCATCATCATCATGGTCATCATCTTCATCGACACCCTCATCCTCAACATCATCATCATTGTCATCATCATCATGGTCATCACCATCATTGTTCACCATCATCTTCATCATCACCGTCATCCTAATCCTCATCCTCATCACACTCATAATCCTCATCCTCATCATCATCCTCATCATCATCATCACCCTCATTCTCATCATCATCAACCTCGATCCTCATCATCATCGTTCATCACCCTCATCCTCATCATCATCATCACCCTCATCCTCATCATCATCATCATGGTCATCATCATCATCATCATCATCATCATCATCATCATTGTCATCATCATCATGGTCATCATCATCATCATTG
>LPNX010316724.1:0-41576 GCA_001517045.1 Pseudotsuga menziesii | reverse complement strand
TTGTTCAAAATAATTATAAAAACAATGAAATTATGAAAAAAATTAAAGAATGGAAGGCTAAATGAAAAGGATTGAAATAGCATTTACCTGCCATTGGAGCAATCCACCTCGAACTCGACCTCGACCTCGACCTCAACCTCGAAAAGGTAAAACGCAAATCCCACTTGCGCTATTTCGCTCTTGCAGTTTTTCGCTGTCCCGATGCTTTGAAAATGAGATTTGAGGGGCTTGCGGCCTCTATTTATTTTTATTTTTCTTTTGAATATCGCAAGTGCGATATATCCCATTGCGATATATTGCACTTGAAATATATATCGCATATGCGATATTGAAAAGTAAGGAACTTTTTAACTAAGTGTATGTTGTCTCATGGGACGTGCATCCCTCTTGTGCTTGCTTCTATCATACCTTGGATGGTTATGCTTCCATTGAATGATAGTGTATTCATTTCAATTAGGGATTTTAAAGGCATTTGTGTTGATTTTAGTGTATTATTTTTTAAATTGGCACTTTTGCAATTGCTCCATTAATGATTAGTTTTCACTTTCATCTTTCCTTGGTTCACATAGAGAACTAATAAGTTCTTCCTCTAGATATACTTATTCTTCGGTTTCAAAGTCTTCTTTATCTTTGGAGACTTTGCTTTTTCTCTCAATGGCTTCATCATTTGTTTTGGGTTGTACCTCATTTTATTGAGAGAGTTTCTTTTGAATAAAGATAGTATATATTCTCCCAGAGCTATGTAGTTTAATTCCATTGTCCCATTTTGTTCTTCTCACAATATGATAGGCCATTCAAAATTGCATTCATTTTCTTTGGATTGTTTTTGTGTAGATTATTTGTTATTGAACCTTTTGGTTTATTCTTTGGATTTGTGTATCCATTATCAACTACACTCCAAATGTCAAGCTCAAAAACTTGCATATATATGCCTCTATTCTTATGCTCCATGGTACATAATCTATTCCATTTAAAAAGGGAACTTTTTTAGGATATACTAATTGAAAATCCATGAATATTGTCTTGATTATGACTTAAATATGATACTAAATTTTATTTGTTAGGAAGTATGGGAAAATTGTTTCTTCCCATACTTATTTCACATCCTAGAACTAATTTTTGAATTATGGGTTAGCATAATTTTCCTTAGCTCTTCAACGTATTATGTAACCAAATTGATTATTTACATTTATTATAGCAGAATTTTCCTTAGCGCTTCAACGTATTATGCAACCAAATTGATTATTTACGTTTATTAGATTGTTTTGGAATGTTTTGGATGCATTGAACGAGCATGTCATTGGTCCTCAATTCATTTGTTGAAGTTTACACTCCAATTCATCCTTTCAATTCTTAGGTGGAATTTGCAATCCAATCGACCATATTGTCATGAATATCTAGTAGCGATGTGTGTGACCAAAGCACACACATTCACTAGTATCTCGAAGTTAATAATTCAAGTGAAAGGGAAAGCATACCATATTTTTCCATTTCTCATTTCGATCATGGGTAAACTATTAGAACAATGTGACTGCATGCCCAAAGAATAATCGGCGTGGAAGAAGTATTTTCCCAAATAAAAATAAATTATGTAGTTGACAAAGGAAGTTTATTCAATAATCATGGGATGGTACAGGAATCTATCTCCCTCTTTTTTCATATAAAAAAATCTACTACTACATTCTCTTTACGTTTTCTATACATGATACAATAATCATACCAAGCATCTTAGTAACCCATTCTATTTCTCTAGGAATGATTATGCCTACAAGAAACACTTCAAACAATGATCATAAATATTTATATAGAAAAAATACTTGATCATTTATGAACATTGAGAATTAATAGCTTTAATGATGGCCAACATCTCTTTCTCATATGTGTTCTTTTTCAAATTATTATTACCGAATTATTTGTTAGTGAAGAGAAGGGGATGTCCTTTCGTTAAAATATGTTATATTCCTTTTCCCAAAGTATTGCATTCTCAAACAATATACTTGTGTAAAATTTAGGAATTTGTACACATGGAATCCTTTAAGAGTAAAAAGGATCTCTCAACACACTTAGTTCATGCGAAGGCATTATTTTCTTAGTAGGGTTGTTAAGGAAGAAACAATTTTCCCATACTTCTTACCAAATAAAATTTAGTATCATATAAGTCATAATCAAGACAATACAAAATGCATATGCGATATATCACAAGTGCGATATATCGCATATGCATTTGGTGAATGTTGCATATCGCACTTGCGATATATCACATATGCGATATATCGCATATGCGATATTTAACATTACAACACGCATATGCGATATATCGCATATGCAATGCATTTCCATGAACCTTAGCCTTGTGTTTGGGCCCGGGTTATTCCGAACGTACCATCAATAACACATATGCATTCTTGATTTGCACTTCGGAAGTGCGTTTCTGATTTCCTAAGTGGCACCAAAAAGTGGAACCAACTTCGTTTAACCGCCCAATTCTTAGTTGATACATTGATAACTCGCAATTAGTGACATATAAGTCGTTTAATTAGAAGAAGGAGAGAACAAGTAGTTGAAAGAGTATTAGCGGCACCTAACTTGTGACCTATCCATATTCCCACAATTCTTTCAATAAAAAATATTCAAAATTGTTAAAAATGCATGTGAAAATCTAGTGGTATGTATGGTTTTGTAGTCCAAATTTATGTTTTTTAATTGTAATTAAATCATTATGAATCACCTAATGAGCATTTAAAAAATTGCATCTAAGTTTAGTCACAAAATTGTTAAAATTATTTCATCATTTGTGATGGTGTAATAAAAATAATATGAAACTTTTTTTTTGGTTACAAGACATGACAAAACCTATCTTAACTTAGTTACTTATTGAAGTTGATCAATGAAAAAAAATCTTTTTTAAATCTTACTTCAAGATGGAAGACTTAAGTTACTGGTCGATATGTACCTCTTCCAGTTTCACTTTATTATTAATAATTAAATTAATAAAATTAAATTATAGTATAAGACTTAATTATTTTAATTAAAATTGTATTTTTAACTTAACAATGAATTTTAATTATAACATTAATTAATCCTTAAAATTTTAAATATAAATATCATTTAATTGATCTTTAAAATTTTAAAATTGTAAATATATTTAAATATTTAGTTACATTTACTATGTCCTACTCCACCAATATAACAATAATTACCGATATGACTAGATCTTAGATCTATATAATAGATCTCTCACAAAATATATGTCAAATAACAGGAAGCATACCATCTAGGAAACATATATAGTGAGCTGGGACCCTTCTCTAAAAGCTCTTTGAGGATAGAAATGCAATTTTAAAACACACTAATTAATCCTGAAAATTTTAAATATAAATATCATTTAATTGATCTTTAAAATTTTAAAATTATAAATATATTTAAATATTTAGTTGCATTTACTATGTCCTACTCCACCAATATAACAATAATTACCAATATGACTAGATCTTAGATCTATATAATAGATCTCTCACAAAATATATGTCGAATAACAGGAAGCATACCATAGGAAACATATATAGTGAGCTGGGACCCTTTTCTAAAATCTCTTTGAGCATAGAAATGCAATTTTAAAACACACTAAATAATTTGTTTTTTTGGGTCCGATAGACCAAACTTTGGTCTAAGTGGAAATTAACCATCATCATTATCATATTATTATGAACTCTTTTGAATCAATATATCATCACATGCATAATTTGTCTCTGCATTGCCAGCTTTTAGTAACTCTCAAAAGCTAATGTACTGCATATAACACAGCTTTTAGTTGCTTTAAAAACTACAAGTGATGATACTTACATAAATGAGAGAAGGAAAAAGCATATTGTACTTGTAACTCAGCGTATTCAGTTCAATTATTATTATGGGTTGAGTTTGTTGTGATTGCTGAGCAATGACCCTGCACTCATGGGGTATGCAAGTATAAAAACCTTATCCACACACACAAAACAAAGACGAGGAGGTAACTTTAGGAAAGGATACCTATATATATATCGAATTTTAATGAAACTGTGACCACATTAGTTTTTGCTCCTTTAGTGGTAATTGCAGTATCTTTCACTGCCTAACCAAGCTTAAGTGTTCAGTGCAGGTATCTTTTACTTTTTTGGTTTCTAATAAAACTCATCTTTGTCGATCTCAACAAGATATTTACATCATTTGTCATTATTCAATTTAAATAAGCTTTGATTATTTAGAAACATTAATACTCAAAAATGTATTTTATTGTTTATTTTGATTATTACATTTAGAAAAGTAAGGTGTTTTATAGCTTACTTTCGGAAGATGTTATAACATAACTTAAAGCTACCAAAATAAAAATCTATTAAAAATATTTATGTCAACTTATAAATAAATAACAAAATTATAAAATTCTTAAAATAAAAGTTATAGAAAGTAATTAAGAAATCAATACCTATTTTAAAATAAATAAATAGACAAAAAAAAAATCTAGATCAAGCAAAAGAAAAATTAAATTTTTTCAATTAAAAAATTAAAAAATGATATCTCAAGAAATTTGATCCCTCTCTAAATTTGATAAAACTACTTTTAAAATAGATCTATACTAATTTAAAAATATTAACAACCAAAAATATATTTTATTTTACCTACATAATTTTTATTAATTTTAATCATTAATAAAATAAATAATATTTAAACATATTTTAAACATTAACTTACTCTATCTAACCAACTTCACATTCATAAAGGTGTGATTAAAAAGTTAATTGATAAAACATATGATACCATCATCAAAATATATTAACTTTATTTACATAAATAATATTAAAAAATTTAATAATAATAAGTTAAATTGTAAATAACATAACATAACATTTAATTAACAACAATAATTATATAAATATTAAATTATTAAATATAAATAATAAACTTGAAATATCATTGTCAATTATGAATCTCAAATTCTATATAAATATAAGTAATATATCAATTCAATCCTTTGACCAATCTTCTTGGTACATTATTTTAATACAACTCTATTTTTCAAGTTTTCAATGTAAATTGATGGATTTGATTTTATTTAGTTTAAATATTTTATATTTAGGAGACTATTTATACGTTTTAAATAATTGTTTTAATAAAATATCATTTTGATTTTCTTGATTTCTAGAAATTAAAAAATAATATTTTTTTATTATTATTTATTATAATTTTTAAAAATAATATTATAATTAAAATTGAAATTAAATATTTAACAATATTAGAAAGATAAAAAGAAAATCAAAATATATAAATTTAAAAATTTTAAATAATTCAAAAAAACCCATTTGAAGAGGCCTCATCTTGTTAGATTATTTTCATAACATATTCTCCAAATCAAACAATTATATATATGATGATGGTGAAAAATCTTAAAAAGAAGTGTACCTAGGTCACCATATTTTTGACAAGTAGGAAGATTATAGAGGTTATTATTAGAAAATAGATTGTGAAATTGCAATCTAACGTGGTTATATGCAAGGCATTCTAAGAGAATGTGACTTTCATCCTCAAGGCTCTTAGTCTCACAAAGATAGAAAATCATTTCCTCCATTGGTGTTTAAGGAGTACAAAACGTATGAGAGTTTGTTTTTATTTTGTCTATGCTAGTTTGTTTCTTCAAGCTAGTTAAAATAGTTAAAATAGAGAGATACTTTTACTCATCTAAATTAAGGTTAATGATATCTGTGTATATTATATTAAGTTCCTTTTAACCTCTAAATATTTTACACCCACATTTTCTAGTTAAACATAGAAATAACATTGTTTTTATTGTTATTCATTTTTTGCAAAGTTGCATTTTTTTCTATCCCCGAATTGCTTCATTTTTTTCTATCCCCAAATTGCTTAACCAAACCATATTGCCTTTATGACAACCTCTCTTGAGCCACAGGTGGTCTTGACTCGAATTTAAAACAATTTGAGGGACTCTCTAACCTCCCATGTCATTGATCTTGTACTTGCACATCAAGTACCTTGACATATGAATGCTCTCTTTTGGGGAAAGACCCACTTCTATAACAAGAATAGGATAAGGTGTATTCTGTTTAATTCCAAGGTTATAAGTTATAAATATTTCCTGATTTACTCCATCGTTCCTCATGATTCTATAGAGATGTTGCACCCCCAAACTTCACATCCATACATGATAACAAGTGTGATGAGAGTTTCAAAGAATAACTTATTTGTATCCCACATCACAAGGTTTGTTGATTTAAACCTAGTCTTGAGACTAAAATAAGTTTTCCATCCTCCATTAATCATTTTATCAATACTATAGATCCACTTGAGTTTGTGATGAATATCAATTCTGAGATATTTATGGCAAGAAACTTCGTCCGAGTTGTTATTGTCATATACAAAATTATCATAAGTGACCTTCTTGGACTTGATAATCATCACTTTTGTTTTGTAATCCTTTAGAGCTCTTAATTTCTTATTAAGGTCAAAAGGACATCTTGCCACAAGAACACTATCATCAGCATAAAGACGAAGGATGACGACAATCCCTGTGCAACCTTCTTCCTCTAAAAAAACCTTTAGTTTATGGAATTGGATATATATGTTGAAAATGGTAGCAGAGAAGAGGAAAACTTACTTAACTCCAATATTACAATTTATATTTTTTAACCACCCCTTAGAATTATTGAATTTGACAATGACAATCTCTCAACTTAAGAAGAAGCTTTATCTCTTCTAACATCTTCTATAACTTGATTTTATTAACCAGCAGTTTACATTTAGTGATGAAAAAAAGGAAAAAAAGCTTTTAATAATCGAAAGCTTAAAAATATCATGAATGTATAAGATTTACATTATATAATAAGGCTTCAATTGTTTAACTCTTCTATAATAAGGCTTAACTCTTCTATAATAAGGCTTCAATTGTTTAACTCTTCTATAATAAGGCTTCAATTGTTTAACTCTTCTATAATAAGGCTTCAATTGTTTAACATTATATATGAATGTATAAGATTTACTATTGTATAAGATTTACATTATATAATAAGGCTTCAATTGTTTAACTCTTCTATACTCTTATATAGGATTTGCATTATAATGATAAGGCTAGAAATTGATAAGGGTGTTTATGAGGAGATTTGTAAGACCTATCTAAGGAGATTTGCATTATAATGATAATAATGATAAGGGTGTTTATGAGGAGATTTGTAAGACTTATTTACGGAGATTGCTAGGAAGATGATATTAAGTTTCTTAAATGTCACTTTGTGTATATTTGGATTTGTTTCCATAAACTTTGAATTTACAATTTATTATATTTAAAGGTTATTTTACTTTTATATTTATTTTTTTTATTATAAAAATAACTAATAATATAATATTAATATTTTATCATATTTTAAGTAATTAATAAATAAAGTTTATCATTTTATTTTTATATTTATTTTTTTATTATAAAAATAACTAATAATATAATATTTATATTTTATAAATAAACATTTTTTATAATTTAATATGAAAAAGAAATATAATTTTATAATATATTATTTTAATAAAATAATAAAATATCAAATAAAAAAAACATTACTACACTAAATATTAAGTTCAAAACCACCATTTCCCAATATGATGCTTTAAATATTTAATAAGCCCCACTTTATAACCATGTCAAAAGGATCCTTGACTACCTTTTACAAAACTTTCAAAATTATTAATTTAAATTAAATTATATATTTCTATTAAAAATATACTAATATAGTTTTATTAATTTTTACAAAATTTTTACCATTACTAATTTAAATTAATAAATTAGCCTGCACAGGTGTGGTTCATTGGCGGTTGAGTTGTTATGAAGTCACTTATTGTAAATTGAAGGTCACGAGTTTAAATCTCACTCGCATTTACCTATGTCCCATGTCTTGCGGCGGGTGTGAGGCACTTAAGGGTATGGTGGTACCAAGAATGGACCTCTGGACCCCGTGTCTCATGAGTACCATCCCAACTCCAATTGTTGATTTCCCCTAGTTACAAAAAAAAAAAGATTAGTTATATATATTTACACTAAATTAATATTTAAAAATACCATGGGTGGAAAGGATCTCTCATCTCTGTGAGAATAGGAACATTGAAGATGAAAATCAGTTCCTCTTGGAATGCCATGCATACACCCACTATATATCTCAATTTCATAATCTTTGTTGCAATATCAACCTTCCTAGCTTTTAACATATCAAAATTATAGTGAGCTTGGAATGCTTCTCTCGAAGCTCTTTAAGCATTGGAATGTCATTTTAAAATAAACTAATTAATTCGTTTCTTTAGGTTCGATAGAACAAAGACTGGTCTTAGTGGACGTTAACCATCATCATCATTATAATACTAACCTAATTTCAACTTAACTTATATAGCATGAAAACCATTTCATCACCTAAATGAATGATTTGGAGTTACATGGATGTATGTTTTCATAGAAACTTAAGTGTGATTATTAGAACCGTTTGACTTTAGATGAATTGATATGTACTTGAAACTCCTTATTTACTTATTGAGAAAGTTTTTTTAAGACTATTCTAAAGTTTGAGCCTTGGAATCAAATTAATATTACCTATCAAGTACGGCCTTAAGGTTCAAAGTGTTTATCTCAAAAGATTACTTTGGGGTCAAATGAGAAGGGTTTCTGAGTCTGAAATCGGTATACTCATTAGAGCATTATCTTCGAACTCTTAACCTGAAATGAAACAACCTTAAAGGTTGGGCCCGTCCCCATCTCGTAGCCTGTTTTTACCACTCATACTGCATGATGTTCTCCAGTGAGTTCACTTTGTAGTTGCATGGGACAAATGTATTATAGATCTTTGACTTATCATTTAGATGTTGTAGGGCCATGCTTTTACCTAGTGAAACTCCTCCTTTACTTATTGAGAAGGTTTTTAAGACTATTATAAAAATTCTAATACTAAAACTTTATAAGACTATTATAAAAATACACGAGTGATTGTTTTGTCCATCATTTTAATAATAGTCGATGAGTGATTGAGGTTTGTGAGATTGATGGTCGGTGACCAAGTATCTTTACAGTACCTACATTGTGTCTTTTTTTCTTGTCGATAATGGTTATCACCTCTTGTTCTTATTCCTTCTAGTTTGCATTCTGCAGCTTTAGCTTTATATCTTGCTACTTCTACATTAGGTACATGTCATGTAACTTTAACTCTTTTTGGAGGCATGGTTTAAGACCTCCTAAATAGGTTTTGAGTCTTTGCTAGTTAGACAACCCAAATGCTTGTGTCAATAAGGATTCCCAATGATGTGTGAATTCTTCAACGCTTCCATTCTGTTGTAATCGGGTAAGTTTACTGAAAAAAATAATCTTCTTTGATTCCTTGAAACCTATTAAAAAAATCATTTTTTGACATTAGAGGAATTTTGAGGTCTAAAATGGACCTCCTAAGGAAAATAATAAAATAATAGTTAAAATAATAAAATAATAATTAAAATAATAAAATAATATTTATTAATTTTGGAGGAAAAAAGAAAAAAATCTACTTTTTGTGTTCGTATTTTTGACATATCTCCATGTGTTTTTACTCAAATTTCGATCGATAGAACTCATTGGATGCAAAATCAAGTTCCGCATCCAACGAATTCTACCGATCGAAATTTGAGTAAAAACACACGGAGATGTGTCGAAAATACGAACGAGAAAAGTAGTTTTTTTTATGACAAATACGTCAATTCAACCATTATGGTGGACTCATTTTATTCGAATTCTATTGGTTCTTAAATTCCAACTCACAAGAACTTATTGTGGGCGTGTTTTCTTATAAGGCCCATTTTAGACCTCAAATTTCCTCTAATGACAAGTTCCAGGTGTAGGAAAAATTATCTCGCTTCCACCATAAGTAGAATTATAGGCGTACCCTTCCATATGCATTGATGCATATTTCACCTTCTCCTCCTCAGATTCAATATTGTAAATGTCAAAGTATTCTTCCACCTTGTTTATCCAAGCAATGCATTGGTCTTCACTTCCATTGTATTTCGACATTTCTATTTTTTCCTTAGATGGGTACACTTTGGAACTACTAGACGTTGCAAGTGACATATTTGAATTGCTTTGTTCTTATTGGCGATTTTCAACCTTTTATTCTCTACTATCTTATCGATAGCTTCTATTTTGTTGTTTAATCATACCTCCATGTCTAGGAGTGTTTTTGTTTCTATCTCTTGTTTAAGCGTCACATTGCTAATTCTTATTTCTTTTTGTAAATATTCTTGATTCGTTGCGAGTGTTTCTTAGGTGGCAACATGAAATGAGGCATCATGTCTGGACTGCTGACTTGGTCTGGACTAGGTATGAGCCTTTGTAACATCTCGATTAATGTATTATGGTTCTACGTCATGGCGCTCAAGTTATGTGTTAAAGTGTTTATGTTTTGAGTCATGGTACTCATCTTATCATCCCAGTCTTTTTTTTTTGTTGAGGATGTCAAATTTTTCATCCAGCCTTTTTTCTAGTATTAGAACAAGCTCGTCTTTGAGTAATGTATTGTTATTTTTCATCTCTTCCTTCAAGCTTTTTTGTTTAGCGACAAGGGACTTGATGTCCTTCTCCATTTTTTCGATTTGTTCTTTTAGTTCCACTATGGTCTTGGACCTTGTATGCAAAGGTGTGTACTTCGAAGCTATTTTGACTTTTGAGGTGAATTTTTGAATAATAATGAATATTAATTAAATAATTAATATTATTACTGTTTTGGTTTAAACTATATAATGCTTGCTATATAGTTTTAAAAATAAATATTATAATAATAATAATATTATTATATAATACTTAATTTTTGTATAGTTTATAAAAATAAATATTGTAATAATAAATTTATTATTATATAATATTTATTAAAATTTGTTTTGTTGGTGTTTTGCACTATGAGCATAGAGGATGAGCTGGAAACATGCGAAGATGTCACAGGATGCGAAGGTGTCGCAGGTGGATGGGATGGAACTCGCAGAGATGGAGAGACGAAACAGAGCTAAGGGATGGGCTGGTGGGAAAGCAGACGCAGAAAGGAGGACAGGGTGGCTGGTGGGGCAGCGTGGTGTCAATGCAGAAGTGGCGACAGAGGAGGAGTGCGGTGGCGAGGTGCGCACACACGGTAGGGTGGTTCGCAGGTTGTGGGGGTAAGGGAACGATGGGGCGGTGAGGAGAACGGTCAGGGCAGGGAGCATGCGGGTGCAAGTAGGGGAAAGAGGGCACGCAGATAATGAGAGTTGAGGGGATAGAAGAGAAGATGGGTGTGGAAGGATGCAGGAGGGAGCGCAGGAGAACTTTCAACGTGGGGTCGCAGCAGGGCGGTGAAGCGTGGCAGATGAGGATCACGCCGGTCGTGTGGAGGGAAGAACCTTGCATGGAGTGGGTGGTGCAGGTAACGGAGGAATAAGTGACAGACGGAAGCAGGAGGGTCGTGTGCAGGCTAGGAACGATAGGCGGGGAGATGGGTGGAGAATGGGTAGGTGAGGGACGTTTATTTTTGGATGAAGGCAATGGTGGATGTGAGGTGGGATATGGTTGCTGCAGCACGAGGAGCGACGCAGGTGGAAAGAGAGCAATGAAGGGGAAGGATGGAACGAAAGGTTAGGTGTGAAGGAGGAAGGTAGGAGATGAAGCCAATGGGAGTAATGAGCATAAGAGAGAGATATGGGTGAAATGGAGGGAAGATGTGATGTGTGGTTGAGATGAGCAGAAATTGAGCTCAAAGGTGGGAGGAGCTAAATCTGAGCTCAGCTCACCGAAGGAGCAAAACCTAGTTTTAATACGATTTGGAGCAACCGTATCTGGTTGGACTTTTAATAGTTGAATCCTATTTTCATGTTTGTTTGATAGTAGAATAGAATAATATATTAGATGATGAATATTACAATGATGTCTTGGCCTTAAATTTGGCTTGGACATTTGATGATGAGGAGACGCCTCCTTTCATAATAACTAAATTAACCTAACTATAAATTATTTAATTATTTAATTATTATCTTATTTTTTGTTCGTTACATCTTTTCTATTGCTTTCAAATATAGACTAAGATCATAGAGTAGCTAAAAAAAATTGTACGTCATAAATAGAAAGTTGATACATGAGACATGGTATTCTCCAAACTACTTCAGATTGTTGTATTCCCTTACATTATTTTGGTTCGAGTGAATCTCTTATGATTTTCCTTATGTAGGTTGCAAATGTAGATATAGAGGACAAAACAAATTTATCAACTTTGAATAATCACATTAAAGTAGGTAAAGGTTGATAATGTTAGCCAATCTTATTGTTTTTTATTAAGAAAAAACAAATGAGTCTTTTTCAAATAGTTGGAAGTACATTGATGTGTATGATACCATAAATGGGAATCTTTATAGTTGGAATTTGAAATCCAATCCATTAATTAAATTTTAATCAATTTTTAGGGTTTTACTAGATGTTTTAGTTGTTTCATTTTTAATGGATTTTTTTTAATGAGTGAATGGAAAAATTTATTATCAAATTTTATCATATATATATAATTGAATAATTTACTTTCAATTGAATTAATTTGTAGGTAGACTTCCACTCTCTACCAAATACCTTGGATAGTTTAAAAGTGTTTCTTTACTTAAAAAGACAAATGTGAGCTTATGTTATATATAATCTCCTTCCTTAAAAGAAGGAAGTGGAACTCATGTTTCATTATGTAAAAGGAAGAAGTGGAACTCATTCTAAAACAGTTTTAAATCTTGAAAACTATTATCAATAATCTATTTCCAAAACCATGATTGTTAATGTATTTTCAAATCTATTTCCAAAACCATGATTGTTAATGCATTTTGAAATCTATTACAATATTTATACTGCCAAGGGATGAAAAAGATGAAAAAGATAAGTTAAAGATATAAGATATAAAAAATGTTATCCTCTTGTCAAAGGCATATAGAACGTTATATTCACATTTTATAGAATATAGTATAAAACATCATTATAATATAAAACTATCTACATTACTTCAAATATAATATAGTACATCATCTATTCCTTTCAATTATTTTTGGTTTGCCATGTTTTCTACTCTTCGTGTCTACTTGCAAGAGCGGTGGGGATGACAATGGGATTTTCCTTGAGTACATCAACTTTAGAATGAAGGCAACCATGTAACACAGTTTATGTCCTGTGTAGAAAGTATGAATAATCACATCAAAGTACGTAAAGGTTAATAGCACGTCATTTGGTTTAGAATGATAAAAACAAATCAGTCACTCTAAACATTTGGAAATACATTGAGTAAATGAAAGAGAATAATAGTCTTAATCATCGTCCGCAAACAAGTGACCGAAACACAAGGCATAAATAAAGATAAAGACACATCCATTTCTAGCATCTTGACTTTTTCCTTTAGATACCACCCATAAATGCAAATCTAGTTCCAATATTGATAGCTCAATTAGTTGGATGCAAACGCTTTATTTGAAAGGCTAATTTCTTCCAATATGATATGTTTTGGTTTAATAATATATGACTGTTTTGGTATAATATTTTATTTTTAGTTTTTAATTTTTATTATATTATGCACCATATTTTGGTGTAAGACTAAATTTTATATATCATGCTTTAATTTTATATCTCATGGTTATTTAGTTTAAGTATATTAATTTTTAAAAAGATAATGAGTCACTTTAGTTTTATTTAAAATTCAATTTATATTCTCAAAAATATTTATTATAATTATTTTTAAATTATCATAGCTGTGATGGGTTTGTTTTTATTTCATGATTTTTTTTGTGCGTTAGTTTAAATATAATGATACTTTTCATCTTTAAATTAGCTTTCATCACCTCTTTATAATATCTTAATTTACTCGTATCTTATATCTCTTTATAAAACCACATATTTTCTTTAAATTTAAATTTAATACTTTTTGTTACACTAAGAATCATTATAAATGAAGGGCATAATATTAAATCCAATCTCTTATGTTGTTTTGTGGACTTTAGGAAAGCTTTCGACACAATGTGTAGAAATAACTTGTGGAATATCTTAGAAGAGCTAAATGTTTCTTTCGAGTTGATAGTTGTCGTGATAAGGTTGTATGAAATTCATGGATAATTTCAAGGGCTGTATTAAGGGGGTTACAAAAATTTAGTAGGTTATTTTCTTATATGGAAAGGGTTTTTTCAGCTAAAATATATTCACCAATATTTATTAGAAAAAAATTAAATCTAGTATGAATAGTCTCCCATATATTAATGAGGAAAATGAAAAAAAATATCTTCTCCTTATCAAGTTCTCCCTCCACTCTAGCTTTCGCCCCCAATTTCTAGAGAAAATCTAGTCAAATTACTCTTTCACCCTCATTTTTCATTAATGAAGGCTCACAAGGGTTATTATGTCCTCCATTTTCCTTGTAATTTAGGAATATGGTTGCATTTGTCAATATTTTTAGTCAATTTCATGTGGTACCTTTTTTCATCTCTTAAATTCCAGTACTGGAGGGAAAATAAGGGGCTATTTGTTTCTATATAAAGGCTATAGTGATTCATGGTTCACCCACAATGGATTGTGGTTGCAGGGTGAAGGTTCTAGTTGATGTGATTCCACTTTTCATTCTTAGTTTTCTTTACATTTTAATCTTCGCATAACATCTCTATTGCTGAAAGCTCAAGTCTTGAATGGGCATGCCGCACATGCAATTTTTCAGAGAATGCAAACTCACATCACACGTTTCATCCAATAATTTACATGGTATACATTTTATCAAACTTTTTATGTTTTTCATCCAGAGTTACAATAGATTATTATATTGTAAATTCACCTTTTATTGTGCTTTTTATCATGGATTCTTTTTAGGTCTATTGAATTGTAGGGAAATCTTCATTCTTAGGGCTCATTTGGTGTTATTCGGGTTTTATTCTATTCTGGGAGCATTGGTTATGTGAAAGGGTTATAGAAATCAAAAGATTTTATTTATTTTATGCCTTGTTATGTTTAAATTGTCGACTGAAATTTATATGTTGTTAGTGGATGCTACTCTCGACGAAGAGATGCCACATGGTTTTAATATATTCAAGCTGAGTTTGACCCAGATGTTTAAAATGAGCTTTTATTAGGATATTGCTCTGCAATTATTATTGGATCTAAAGCGTTAATGAGAGTGTATATGTTCATGTTTTATGTATGTTATTGTTGATGTTTGGTATGTGTGTAATATAAATGAACGCACAGTGATTGTAATGGACTAGGGGTTGCAATGGAATGGTCATCATTTGGTTTTCTTCTTGTAAAGTTGTCCAAAGTATATTGGTAGCTTCTCTTGTTTGTATTTAGAAGTTGTTGATGGCATATTTTTTCATAAATATTGAAAAGTTCATCCATTTTATTTGTGACCTAAATTTGATGGGGTTGGTACTTATTTTATGATTTTTTATTTCTTATAAGGGTCATTTAAAAATAAGATATTTTTTGGTGATTTGTTTTGATGTGTAATTATCATCATCCAAAAATGGATCTAGTTATGTATGATAAATATATGATTTAGTTCAAAGAAGATACTTCATTTCCATATGATGATTGTATATAATATGTATAGGGCATGTTTGACTTGAGACGTAGACATTATCTTATTTGATATCTAGTCTTTTGCATTCTATGAGGGTGATAAAACATTTTTACTATATTTTTCATGCTTTCAAACATTTCAAGGACATGGACACAAACACTTCCTCATTTTATCTATGTAAGATACCCATAAACCATCAATAGATCCTTGGGGTGCACAGTATATATTTTTTCTATTGAATCATTCAAGCACACCAACTAGGTTAATCTCATTGATTATTTAACCTTATCATCATTCTTAATTATTATGAGTGTACAGATACAATCACTCCTGCACAACATGTAAATGGAGACTAATACATAGTAGCAATTAGTGGTTCAATACTTTAACAAAAACAAAACAAAAACGAAGGTCCTTCACTTCCAAAAATATATCTTATGTATCTTTTATAATTATATTAAATTCTCTAAATTTTAGATATACCTCAATATTGTAAATTATAACCCACATAAGCAAATCTCACTAACAAAAAATCCATAATGTCTCTTATCTATATAAGGTATGACACTCATGGTTATTGTTTATTTTATATACAAGAAACCACTCCCTTTACTAATAATTGCAATAATAATGTATATACAAAAGTGCATAATTTACCGTATGTTCACACACTCATTGCTACATTTCCCATACAATAGTATTTATGTATGTGTTTGAGACATTAATCAAACATTCAATGACTTCTAGGCACACAGATGCTTTAGAAGGCTCTTAGTAAAATAGGTACCTCCTAACTCTAAATATTATACTCTTAGATAAGACAGTTGTAATATATTAGTTGCATGACGGTTCCTTGAATGTAATGATCTCTCCTAAGTACAACTGTAGGAGATGTGGTATGGTCTCCAGAGTCAAATGTTTGAGATAACAACAAGATTAGTTAGCTTCATTATTTCCGAAAAAGAAACTTAATTTATAAAATATGTACATATGTAAACTGAGTTCACTATATTGCCTTCTGAGAATTAGTATAATTTCTTTCCACCATTGGAACACATTCTCTGTAGCCACAACTTTAAAATCATAATAATTTAATGTACATAGGAGCACTATAAATCAATTAATAATTTTAACAACACAAGCTACATAATAAGCTTGAAACATGATAAAATATTTCTATAATCAACAGTTAACCATTATGGGTTACTACTCTAATCCGAAGAGGACCTGAGCGACTGAAAACATGCCTATGACTTTCCTCCCAACCATGGGATCTAATTGGCGTAAGTTCCTTGCTGAGAAAGATACTCCCGAATCAGATCTAAATCTCCATCAAAATATACTGCCCATTGAAGCATTGGGAACTCCCCCAAAATCCCAAGATGGATTCCCGAATCACCACAGTTCCTCTCTTCCACCAAAATGCTAATTCATGCCTCCCTCCCTTAAAGAAATCGTAACCTTAAATAAAAAATCTTCTTAAACACAAGGCTATAGATGGAAGATACATGATTCCACATTTCTTTTCGGTCAAGGAGACACTTCCCTTCCTTCCTACTTTGTGGTCCTTGGTTCTCTTGCGGGGTTAACATAAGTTTTTTTTAAAACTTTTGGTGAGATCGAGGCCAATCTTCTATTTTATGTTATAAGTCAAATCTCTTTAGTCTATGAGCCAATGCGAAGACATAAAAGTTAAATCCCAATAACTAACTACCAAGTCAAACCACTAAGGGAGGAATTCACATTAGTCGTTATTCTTAAACTACATATATTAGCCATGATAACTTATAGAAAAGCGTACTCTTTCTTTTTAATGAAAGTGGTTATAAAAAGCGTCTTTTTTAAAAAGAAATCCTCATCTTCAATATATTTAAAAGGTCCAGAGATAACCTCTTGGCATAAGGCCATGGTTAATATACTTAAGTAAGACTACCATGAGGATTTATGATGTAAATGACTATTCAAAGTTTCCTGTCCTCGTGATTTCTGTTTTACACTATATCAAAATAACGCTTTTAGATTAATGTTCCTTCTTATTTCCAAAAGGTTTTTGCTTAACTATATTTATGCATAACCTTCATATGTCTAAGGGGAATAATGTTGCCTTTACTAAATCTTATATATATATATATATATTCCTTTATTTTAACACCCTTTTTTATGTTATCAATAACAAATTATTTATTATTAGATTATTCGGTATCATAGGTAGGAATTAATTTATTTCATGTTAACTATTGCAGATCTTACTCGCAATTCTTAAGCAAGAAGTTGATGAGCGTGTACTTACTATTAATGACGTTAAGTCCAAGGTGAGGATTTTCACATGGCTTCCCTTTGGTATGTCATCGAAATGATGATGACGTCAAGTTAACGTTACCAAATCCCCAATAGTTCATTCATCATTTACCTTCCCCCCTAGTGGATTCGTCCCCAATTGTTTTTTTTTCATGTCAAGATTTCAACCTCCTAACCCTATTGACTGCATCCATAATTTTTTAGGAATATAGGATCGGTATGTATAGTGTCGTATACTTACACCTTGTGTTTCAAGTTGAGGTAGTAAGGGGATATTACAATCTAATAAAAAATAGTCTTTAACAGAGTAGTTCTAATTATATGAGTGATGATGCATTAATGCGCTTTCTATTCTTGTTAGTGTATGTTCTTATTTCTAATAACCATTGCAAGTTTCTAACTAACTGTAAAAATTATAAATCAAATGACATAATTCATATTTTTATTGTCAACAAAAGAAAGGAAAAAGTAACATTCGTATCTATAAACAGATAAGTAGGTTAGTTTTTCCTTAAAGGGTAGCTTAAAAATGAGAGATTTGGAAAATACGCTAATTGAGAATTCATACACTATATTAATGTTGTGGGTTTCGATAATACTCCACGTTGTAATAATGGTTCGTGGGTGCCATAATCACTCTAAAGTGTAAAGTGTTTAGTTCTATCAGTTTGTCGGTATGCCAATATTTGGGTCCCCACATGTTCGTTGGACCATCAAGGGACAAGATAAAAAGTGGATTTCTCACTTTTCCTGAATTTAGTTTGTGTGGTTTTGTTTCACCAACACCTCCAGTTGTGAGTGACCCAATACTGCTTGTGAAATGTATAGATAAATCTCTCCTCTCTTTATTCATGCATTTGTTCATTTGAGGGTCTAGGAGTAGTGAGATTCAAGCTCTAGTATATGCTCTTCTATTGCACTACCTTAGTATTATGCAAAATCAAAGCTGAGTCTTCCTAGGAAAAGATTCACCAAGACATTACAATATTTTAATTTGAATAAATATTTTCCAAGGTTTTACGATATTTTATAATTCAATGAAATATTTGCCAAGATTCTACAATATCTTATAGTTTAGTGAAAGATTCGCCAAGGTTTTACAAGATTATATAATAGAATGAAATATTAACCAAAAAATTATATATACATATTATATTATTGATAAAATCATTTTCAATTTTTCCTATATATTAGGGAGATTCGAGCATTTATTATACATATAAATTTTGGAGGTGTTCTTAAAATCATCTCTAATGAGATTGTAATTTCGAAATTTCAGAGCACTGAGGGGTGGTTGAAATATATTAATTATAATATCGGAGTTGAGCAAGGTTGTCCTCTCAGCCCCTACCATTTTCATCATATAGAATGATAAGCTAGAAGAGTGTTTAAGAAAAGCAGATTGCGCTAGCACGACTTTGTTTGGAACAATCATCATCCTCCTTCTTTATCTTGGTGATATTGTTTTTAAGGTAAGGTGTCCCTTTGACCTTGATAAGTAATTGACAATTTTCAATGGGTATGATTGTTAACACTGAAAAAGCTAAAGCTATGATTATGAAGTCCAAGAGAGGCACTTAGCTAATTTTGTTTACAACAATAACAACTTGGAGGTAGTGTCCTCATAAATATATCAAAATTGGTATCCATTAGAAGCTCAAATTAGAACTATAGCATTAAGAAAAATATTAATAGAGAGTGGAAATATTATTTGGTCTAGAAAACAATTGCAAATCAACAAAGCTTGTGATGTGGGATAAAAACAAATTTATTTTTGAAACTCTCATCACTCTTATTATCTTGTACAGTTGTGAAGTTTGGGGTTGTAGCATCACTAGATAATCTTGGAGAAATATAGAGTAAGTTTAGATGGTTTTTATCATGTATTGGTAGAACAGTAATCCACCACTTAGTACCTTAGTCTAAATCCTTAGCCAATTTTAATTTCATTTATGCAACGATATGTTATAGTTTGGACTTAGGGAAGTTAATCTGGCATAATAACCAGTTAATTTGATGCTTTCACACCTATAGGAGCGCTCCATCTCATTCAAAATCCACATGTGTGCCCTCATTTATGACAGGTGTGCTCCCATTCCTTGAATTGAGGAATTGTGGTTGACTAGGAGTGCTAGGGGTGGTTTTAGCCCAAATTTTGGACTGTTGGAGCATTTAATGCCCATCTTGAGCCTCACACTCATCTTATTTTACACACACACACACACATATGCCAAGGAGTCATGATTGCTCTAGAACACTTTATCCATGTCCACACCACCATTTGTGACTATTTGGGATGAGTTGGAGCGAGTTTGTCCCACCTAGGGGGGATTGAGGCCAATTTGGTCAATTTCACATGTACACTCAAATTTGGCTTCCAAATCCTCTCGAATTGAACCATATGTAATTTATACCTATTCTAAACATATTCATGTGTTAGACAGTCAAATAATATCCAGTTTTTGTTCACACTATGTATGTAAAATTGTTCCTCTTTCATGCTTTTTTGATAGTTTTTGCAAGTAATTCGATTTGTGAGTTTCTCTTGGGATCCTATATCTTGTTGTAGATCCAAATTATCACATGGTATCAGATACAAGTGGAGCTAAGTGGATTTACAGATCAATATTGAGTGTTTGCAGAGCTGCATTTTTTAGAGAAATTTCGGATAAAATTGAGTGTTTTTACATGACTTTCAGCAAAATGCTCACCATTAGCGCAAGTAGAAATGGAATAAAACAACATATTTCTTACCCCCTTCAATTTCTTTGAATGGAAGGAAGAAATGGTCATTCAATTGAGATCTAAGGGTTTGTACGAGGTTACCATGTGTACATAAGTGGAACCAAACTTTGCTGTAGAGAAAGCCAAGTACTTCAATAGGCTTGAAGAAGCCTATGGATTTCTATTCCTGAGTATTTCAAGAGAACTCGTATTTCATATAGATAATTTGACAACCCCAAATGAATTCTGGGTTAAACTAGAATCACTCTTTGGGAAAACTGATGAATTGAAAGGACATCAGCATGAAAATGAGCTCATAAGCTTGAGCCCAGTGCATTTTGAAACCATCCATGAGTTCTTCATGAAGTCCAATTTTATAGTAATTTAGTTGAAGCAATGTGGAATTGAGAGTAAAGAGGATCAACTAATATTTTCCATCCTTTAGAAGTTAGGCCTAGAATTTTCAGTGTTTGTAAGCACCTTTCATTTCGACAAATTGACACTTCGAAATTGGAAAATGCCAAGACTAGACAACTTCATGGAATCCCTCACCCAGGAGTAGGACAAACTAGTTCAATTGGGAACCACCAAATCTAACAAAGATAAATCTTTGGCCATGTTTGTTTTGAATGCCTCCAAGGGAAAGGAGAAGGCAAATAATTCGAAGCAGTCAGAGAAGAGGAAACTTGATAAACCCAAAACCAGTGATGGGTGTTTGAATCCTCCTAAGGAGAAGGACAAGAAAGGGAAATAGAAAAACAAATGCACATATTTCCACGAGGGATGGCATCCGGAGAGCTCCTGCATGAAGAAAACCATTGATTAGATGGCGTAGCTGCTGGAGAAAGATAACATCCCTGTCCCAAATGGAGCAAGGAAGAAAGATGGCACCTCAAGTTCAGACAAAAAGGAGAAATGCCATGCCTTGGTAGAAGGTACTTCTAATTCCTCAACCTTCATTATTGATTCAGGGGCATCTAGACACATGGTTTCCACCGGAGAGCTCTTCTCCTATATGCATTTCAATAGTGGCCCAATTGTTCGAATGGGAGATGAATCTGAAATCTAGATGAAAGGAGTTGGTAGGATAGACTTGGAACATGGTCATTTCAGTGATGTTCTCTATGTACCATATTTGGCAACAAATTTGTTGTCGGTCCATAAAATGACTCATATAGGAGAAGCCAAGTGAGTAACATTTACTCTTGAAATGGTAGATATAGCAGAAATATCCTCAAACCAATTTGTGGAAATTGGGTATGCAGGCCACCAAGAGAGAATGTACAAGTTCTTGAATTTTCTTCCTAGTTCCAGTGACCAAGTGCTCCTCTCTCATGCCAATGAAACCTCCAAGATATGGCATGAAATATTTGGACACATGAACTACAAGTATCTTCAATCACTGCACAAGGATGAGATGGTGGAAGGGTTTCTTTCAATCAAATCTTCAATTGGAGCTTGCATTGGTTGTGTAGTTGGGAAGCATCCAGAGCACAACTATGAGAAGGGGAAGGCAAGGAGAGCCACAAAAAATATTGGATTGGTAAATTCAGACCTCATTGGTCCTCTTCCCACTCCCTCCTATGATGTATTAGGGTATGTACTCACCTTCATTGATGACTACTTGAGATTCTACTCGGTATACTTCCTAAAATTGAAATTTGAAGTATTTGGGCAATTGAAGATTTGGAAGACCGTAGTGGAGAATCAAAGTGGGAATAGATAAAAATCCTTAGGAATGACAATGGGAAAGAATATGTCAATAAAGATATGCAGCATCTTTGTGAGGAATGTGGAATTCAAATGTAACATTCAACTCCCAGCTACACACCACAACAAAATGGTGTGGCAGAGAGGAAAAATAGATATTTCAAAGAGATGGCCACATGCATGATTGAGGAAAGGGATATAAGTCCCAAGATATGGGATGAGGATATCAATTGTGCTGCATATATATAGAATATGGAATTCCACAAACCAGTCAAAGGAAAAACTCCCTACCGGGTATGGTTTGGCCATAAACCAAATGTCTCAAATTTCAGAATTTTTGGATCAAGAGCATGGGCTCGAATTCCTTTAGAAAAGAGGAAGGATTTGCGGCCACAGATCAAGGAATGTGTCATGGATGGTTATGGTGAGGAAAAAAAGGGTTATAATCTTTTTTACAAAACCATAATCAAGACTTTCATTGAGAGGAGTGTGCAATTCGAAGAGGAACCAATACCAGGTTTTGAGCTTGCACCAGGGGAATGCTCTTCTCCGCAACACCTTGATGAAGTAAGTAATGATTCAAGCTTTGTATTTTCTGATAATTATGATAATTATATGGTTGTAGATGAAATTTCTGTATATGAGTCACCATCAAGGCCCAAATGGGTTGAAAAAATCATACAAGTTGCAGGGGAATTGCCAGGAAATCCCCTAGAGACTAGGAAGACAAGATCTCAAATTCACAATGCTTCCTATGAAAGTGAAAGTGCTCTTGCTGAGCACTATTATATGATGATTGGATATGATACACAATCATATCAGGAATATTTTCATGATCCAAGGTAGAAATCATCAATGCAAGATGAATTCAACTCTCTCTAAGAGAATGAAACATGAGAATTGGTTCCCCTTCCTCCCAAGAGGAAGCTTGTGCAATGCAAGTGGGTATTTCGAACCAAAATAATTGCAGATGGTTCAGATGTTAAGTACAAGGCCATATTGGTTTCTAAGGGCTACTCTCAAGTCCAAGGTGTGGACTACACCAAAAGATTTGCATCGGTTGCAAAGATGGATTCAATAAGACTAGTTCTAGCAATTGCAGCTAGTAAAGGTTGGTAAGTGCACCATATGGATTTCAAGAGTGCATTATTACATTGGTGAAATACAGGAGGAGATATACATGCATAAACCTGAAGCTTTCGAAGAGGATCCTTCACTTGTTTGCAGGTTAAAGAAATCACTTTATGGACTCAAGAAAGCCCCCAAGGCTTGGTATGCAAAAATGGATAGTTTCTTGCTCTCATTTGGTTTCATTCAATGAAAATATGATCCAAATGTGTATTTGTAGAAAAATGATGTTGTATTGCAAGTTATTGTACTGTATGTATATGACATATTAATTACAAGGAGATGCAACAACCAAATTGAATAAATCAAGGCATCCCTACGTAATGAGTTTGCAATGACAGATCTAGGATTGTTAAAACAATTTCTAGGATTGGAAATTGAGAAATATGAAAGAGGAATCATGCTAATTAAACCTAAGTATGCTTTAGACCTGCTAATAAAGTTCAATATGGCCGATTGAAAGGCAACCAAGTGCCCTTTTCTTTCTGGCATAAAACTAGGTGAATTTGGTGATTCTCCTTTGGTAGATTGTACACTGTACAGGAAACTAGTTGGTAGTTTGATGTACCTTACACAAACCAGAGCTGATTTGTCTTATTTTGTAAGTGTTGTAGCAAGGTATATGCACCAGCCACGTGAGATCCATTAGAAGATCCTCCAATATGTCCAAGGAACAAAGCGTTTTGGGCTACACTATGCAACTAGTTCTTCACTTGAACTAGTTGGATTTTCTGATTTAGATTGGGCTAGAGATCCTACTTACAGAAATTCCACTTCAGGTTTTGTTTTCATGCTTGTTGAAGGTCCTATTTGCTGGTCTAGTAAGAAACAACACACAATTTCTCTTTCTTCAGCGGAGGACGAGTACATGGAAGCAGTGAATGTAGCCACACAGTGTGTTTGGTTGCAAATAATTCTTTAAGAGTTTGGTGTTTCAATTGGTTCTCCTAGCAACATTTGGGTGGAAAATCAAAGTTCCATCAAGATATCTACTGATCCAGTTCATGGGCAGAGAACAAAGCACATAGAGATCCATATGCACTACATTTGAGGCTTAGTGCATCATGATAGAGTGATTGCCTTGCAGTATTGCCCATCCATCAAGCAAACTACCGACATATTTACCAAGAGTTTTACTGAGAATACCTTCACTCACTTGAGATATTTTCTTGGAGTGAGTGATGGATGGTGATTGATTCTATATTTTGCAGTTTTTTAGCCCCATGTCCAATTTTGAGGGGATGTTTTATCCCATGAGGTTTTCCTTCTTTTCTTCATTTTACATGGACAAATAAAAATTTTGTTTGTATTGTGGTGACTTGAGCCTTTGTTTCCAAGCCCCCCCATAATATTTTCATGAGTTGTACTAAGTTATGGTTAAGGGGGGGTGCTAGAACTGTAATCCACCACTTAGTACCTTAGTATAAATCCTTAGCGAATTTTAATTGCATTTATGCAATGATATGTTGTAGTTTGGAATTAAGGAAGTTAATCCAACATAATAACCATTTAATTTGATGCTTTCACACCTACAGGAGTGCTCCAGCTCATTCAAAAAAAACATGTGCACCATCATCTATGACAGGTGCACTCCTATTCCTTGAATTGAGGAATTGTGGTTGGTAAGGAGCACTGGGGGTTGTTTTATACCAAATTTTAAACTGTTGGAGCATTTAATGCCCACTTTGAGCCTCCCACTCACCTTATTTTGCACACCCATGCATGCCAAGGAGTCATGATTGCTCCAACACACTTCAAGCAAGTCCACACAACCATTCGTGACCATTTGGGTTGATTTGGAGCGATTTTGGCCCACTTAGGGGGGATTGAGGCCAATTTGGCCAATTTCACATGTACACTCAGATTTGGATTCCAAAGCCTCTCGAATTGAACCAGATGTAATATATACCTGTTTTAAACATATTCACATGTTAGACAGTCAAATAATATCCAGTTTCTATTCATACTGTGTATGTAAAATTGTTCCTCTTTCATGCGTTTTTGCTGGTTTTTGCAATTCAATTTGTGAGTTTCTCTTAGGCTTCTAAATCTTGTTGTAGATCAAAATTCTCACACATATAACCTCAAAATTAAAATCATTATATGCCATATCATGTTCTCCTTATAGAAGTGGGTCTTTCCCCCATTCATTACCTTACATACAACTACAGGCTAAATTCCATAGGGGGCCAAAGATTCCATAAAATCACTTTAAAATCCAGTCAAGACCATCTATGGCTCAAAAGAAGATGATATAAAGACACCATGGCTTGGTTAAACTTGTTGGAGGAATGAAAAAAATGTCAGTTTGCAAAATATTAACAACATTAAAAACACTATCACATCTAAGTTTAAAAATAAAATGTGGGACAAGAAAGATTTAGAGGTTAAATGAAAATTAAGATACTATAAGGAGGTCACTAATCCTAATCTCAAAGATCAAAAGTATCTCTTTCTCTTAACTAGTTTGGTGAAGAAAATTAATATAACCAAGATAAGAAGGAACTTCTATGAGCTTCATAGTGAAATAAGATTATGCACAATTCCTAAAACACCATGGCTGGAAAGGATCTTCCATCTATGTGAAAATATGAGCATTCAACATGAAATTCACTTTCTCTTAGAGTGTTCAGCTTATGCCCACATTTGATCATAGTTTCATAATCTTTTCTACAATACTAACCTTCCTAGCCTTCTAACGTGTCAAAACTATGGTGACATTGGAACACTTCTTTCTAAGCTAAATTTGACCATAAGAATAAAATTTTAAAAGAATTCAATATTTTATTTTTCTTCCCTTAGAATGTGATAGACAAAGTTAGTCTCAATGGATGTTAACCATCAACATCATCAATACATTAATGTTATCACTACTATGAATAGTGACCTCTACCTCAAACCCCAAGTCCATTAAATTTAAAAAAAATGTTTTAAACAAAGTTCTTGAAATTTATCACTAATAATATAAAAATGTTTCTAATTTCTTAAATTAAAATTTCATAAAAATATTTCCCAATACCTTTAATTAATTAGTTTCAAACCTTTATCTCACCTATAACATTAAGATTGAAGTAGAGAAACCTATTTTATAGGGTTTTTGGTATTTATTCATGTTCGACTCTTACACAAGCAATAAATTGATACCTAGGTTCATGACGAGATTTACAAGACCTATTTAAATGTAATTAAGAAGATGATATCATGTTTTTTATAAATTTTTGGATTTCTTCTCATGAAGATGATATCATGTTTTTTATAAATATTTGGATTTGTTCTCATGAATTTTGAATCGACACAAATCAACGAATATTTGGATTTGTTCTCATCAATTAATCTACATAGTTGGATTTTGAGAGTTTATATTTAAATATTGTTTTTAATTATTTAATTAATGAATAGTATAACTTTATGGTTTTTTTATTAATTGAAATATATAGTTTTGGTTTTTAATTTTAACTTATATTAAAAAAATTATTTACTTAATATTTTATTATTTCATTAAATTACCAAATACTCTCTAATAAATATATAATTTTAAATTTTAGTTACACTTCTCCTTCACCATCCTCTAGGATTAAAAAAACCTCTCATCCTATATTATAAAAATAGCCTCTTCCTCTATTATTAAAAAAAACATTTCTATAAAATAAAATAAAAACTGGATTGAAGTATAATAAAGCCTTTCTCTATGTTTTAAATGGATAAAGCCTAAATATTCTTAAAAAATCAACTTCAATTATAAACATAAACGCTTAATAAAAAATTAAGCTCAATTATCAAACATAAACACTTAATTAGCTCGCAAAGAAATAGTGGAAATGCATGGTACTTCGTACACGAAGGATTCATGTTAGGTAGGTTTGCATGAGATACATAATGAACGCAAGCAATAATGGAAATGCATAGTCAGTAGTACACGAAGGATTCATGTAAGGTAGGTCTCCATGAGATAAATAATGAACTTTTATGTATATTATATTAGCTTGAATCATTTGTTTACATTTTATCGAAATTAATTTCATTATTACAAGGTAGTTTTATTTGAACAAAGAATGTTTACATTTTATTGAAATTAATTTCATTATTACAAGGTAGTTTTATTTGAACAAAGAAACACAAATGAATGAACATTTAAATGGTTAAAATCTAAATTATGTATTATCACAATAAATTTATGTTTTATGGAGTTTTATGAATATGTGTTTTTTAATATAAGTGGTTGCACTTCAGGGTGTATATGTTTGAAAATTTTCTATCAAAGTTTATATAAAAAAAAAAATTCTTAATTGGTATAAACCTAAAAGTTTTAAAAATAAAAAATTATTTTTCTTTTTTTAACTGAATATGTTGCCGTAAATATGTGCAATGTAGTCGTAGCATGAAATAAAATGTCGTTGTGAAAGAAAGTGTATGTGAAGTAACTTATAATAGTTCTTATACCGAATGGATAGGTTTTTACTTCAAGTGGTGCTTGTATACGGTTGACGACGGCATTAAAGCCACACCTTAAGGTTATGTTCTCAAGCTTTTTATGCTTCATTGTTCATAAGTATTTATGCTAGGGATGATAAGCTCAAAGTCTATGTGTTAGCCCTAGCGTCTAAATCCTAGTTCTAACAATTAAACCTAGATCTAAAAATACCTACGACTACATGGTGTCAAAGGTACCCAACGTTATGATAAGGGTTGATCTATAAAGGTCCTAATGCAAGCCTTGGTTTTAGGGTTATAAAGTTTTGATTATAGTAAAGAAATTTTGGGGACTATGGTGCTAACACCATAATCGTGATCCCAACGCGACCTAGGCATAAATACAATGTTGTTTGAACATAGTTTATGGTATGTCCAATAAATGGAGTTACAATGTTTTAAGTACATAATTGAATTCTTGTTTGTGCGACATTAACTTGGCCGTGATTGCGAGTTGACAACACAACTAGATGTTTAATGTCAAGTTGTGAGGCGGGTCTGAGAAGGATCTCGACCCTCCATCTGTCACCATCACCGGCAAGGGTTTTGTAAAGGGTTTAATTCGGTTTTTCTTGTCTGAAGGTTTCATTCTATTTTCTTGTTTTGATATATATAACTAGTCGTTCGAAGGAGCTCGACCCTTCATGGCTACGCTATGCATTTTACTAAACCATTGTACAGTTGGTTTAATAGATGTTTCATGTGCTTGTTTCTAAGGTATACTTGAGGTTTTATCACTGTTAAAGGTCTCCATTGTGGCCTCGACTTTGATGGTTCGTTGTGGTGAAGGAGAGGACAAAACACTTGTTGAGCTTTTGAATCCTATTACCAGGTAATATGATTTATTAAATGATTTCCTTCGGTTCCATATTTGGTCGTTTCCATTTATTTTTTTATTAAAGGCATGTGCAAAGTCTAAATTAGGGTTTTTACCTTTGTTGCAGGAAGAGGAGGGATAAGGACACATAGTACCAGCCGACCATTGGCCCTCTTTGCAATCGATTTCGGTAAGCTATTAAAATTGAGGGTTTAAAAGTGTGTGCAATTTCAATTCTTGAAGAAAATCTAATTTCTCAGTTTGGATGTGCAGGTGGAGTTTGGGTAGCTATGGAAGCTCCCAACAAATCCTGGTTTATGACCCCTGCATATCGTGTCAGGTAAGGATGTTTCTTTACCCTGTTACTAATCCTTGGTTGTTTACAATGTGCATTCATTAAATATAAATAATGTTAACTGTGAAACATGTGCAATGTATCTTTTGAGTTGGACGGCGAGAGTGGTGGCAGGGTCACCTCCTCTCAGGACTGTTACTTCAAAACCTAAGGTGAGAAAATAAAGAACCTACTCTGTTTACAATGTACATAAGCTGGATTTACCAGCAGACATCCTAAGATTTCTCAATTCTTTTTTATGATGTGCATGTACTTCATGGTATGGTCATGCTTGGTCTGCATCCCTGGATTCGTCCGCAGCCAAAGGTAAGGTTTCTATTATGAATAACGTTACGATGGTTCTCCACTAGGTTTGGAAGAATGCCAGAAGTAGGGCTTTCACCACTATGCAAACATAAGTTGGATCTATTTTTGTTAAGACCTCGTGGGTCTGTATGTTTGTAAATGTGGCTTTGTAGCCTTTCTATTTTAGAGCATCGTTTTAACTATCCAATTGGATGTAGAATGTTATTGAATTTTTTAGCGTCGGATGCCATAATTAATGGGATTACAACCACGCATTCTTTATCAGATTTGATCTCGTTTGATGGAAGTTCAACTGTTTGTTATCCTTGGTGATTTGGTTGTGCTAGAAGCTCTTTTGGACAGAGCCATGTGTTGCGCGATTTGAGACATGTGTCTATATTTAATAAGTGTATTAAACTTATTTGGTTTGATCTTACAGAGTCTGATTGTGTAGTTATTAACTAGATCTGTGAGTTGTTGTAATAGATTTACAATGAGTCTAAACTCGATTTAGATATAATGGGTATCCCACCCAACTTCAGTCATATAACTGTTAGTTAATTGACTTAGTAATCAAATCTCGATATTATAGTTTTATTGTATGGGTGAGTGTACAAAGTTGAGGGTCTCTTTTGGCGCATTAGATGCAATCGAAAACTGAAAAAACAGACATCCATCAACTTGCATGGATATTTTGAGACACTTACACAATGGATCATGTGATGAGTAAAAAACAAGAAATGTAGGAAATTGAATGACCTTTCCAAATATATAATTTTTTTCTATTGAAAATGCTGTTAACTATATAAAGTTAGATATGTTTTAACGGGCACTTTTTATTTTTAAGACAAATTATAAGGTATATGTTTTTGTGGATGCAGCATCTGAGTGACTAAATGATGGAATAAACTTACGAAAACTGGTATACATATAGAGAATATATAGTATTAGTGCAAAACTATTTTTCCAATAATAAAAATAATATTTATAATTTTTTTTTAATTATCTAAGAGATCAAACCTTGAAAATGGTACATCAATTGTGAGTGCATCGTTTGAATGTCTTAATGAAATTATTTGGAAATGGGTTTTTTATAGCATGTATAGGTCGGTGTTCTTTAGTGCACCATACAATTTTTTTTAAATGGTTGAGAAACAAAAGAGATATGGACGAAACACTAACATTGTGTTTTTTGAGTTGAGGAGTGATGATAGAAGATAAATAAGAAAAAAATAGAAAAAATTATGTATTGTTGTTAAAATTTACATATTTGGAATTTGCAAAAAAAACATATATGTTTCTAAANGAACGGCTAAACACGAGCATATTGAAAATTTGGATATAATGTTGAATTAGCCATGGTTTATCATACTCCAAGGCATAGGCATGTTGAATCCGAAGCAAAGCACGAAGTAGACACATAGGCATAAGAATTCCATGAAAGCATGGGTGGAGGCTCGACCTTATCATTTGGAGGGAATACATTTTTGAATTTAAACAAAATGGGCGCGTGTTTTATTGAAGCAAAAAATGGGCGCATTTTACTGAAGCAAATATTAAATTAAGCACATATATCTGTGGACAAACACATGACTTACAAGATAGATCACACAATTTACTCAGCAATTGAAGAATGAGACAGTGCAAAAATGGCTTGTGGTTGTGAATGATCTCATTAATAAAAAAAGTAATTAGATAATAATTACAATGAAGTACAATGGCTGAATAGCCACAAGCAATTCGAATCCACATGAGGAAATTCAAATTGATTACACTCTACTTGACTGTAGGTAACTAAGACCTTGTCTAAATCATTATCGGAGGACTTAATGGTTAACTGACCTTGTCTAAACCATCACCGGAGTTCATTGGAGTTCTAAAACACAACTCAAGTGCTAAGTTTAGTGTTGGCTAAGGCTAACTGACTGGGGTAGGTGAGAAATGCGCCCCTCCTGCATGAAACCATGCAAACCTAGCGCTAACTGAATGTATAGAACTAGAACTGAATGTAACTGACTCCTAACTCAACTTGATTGGTCACCAACTCAACTCAACTGACCTTGGTTGGTATTGGAACTCCCAGTGGCTCTTAAATTGTAGGGATTGGTTTAGGAGGCTCCTAAATTGATGCATGCAAGTGCAATCAGTGGAAGTAGGCCTCAATTAGTGTTCCCCACACTTTAGTAACTGAAAAATGTGCCCCAATTAGGCCGAGTGGACCCAATGGTGCTAGTGAATAAAAATAGACTGGATGGACTCCCGATTTAGACATGAATCCTAATTTAGACATATGACCAAATTGGACAAGGGAGGATTAATAATCCTAAAACCCCCCCTGAATGCTAACTTAGACAATCTGTGGACCCCGGTAACTAAGACCATAGCTCACCCATTGCATCAAGTAAAATAAAGTAACTGCTTAATAAAAGGAGCTGGGGCAAAAACCACATGGGAAACCCCCCCCCCCTCTATCGAAGTAGGTAGAATCAGGTCTCAAGTTTGAAAAACTTGAAAATATGTTGCTGCCATCTTCATCTCTATGAGGTAGCAAAGCGGCATGCATGGTGTACTGTGCACAGGTATTCTGGGGCCTATCATGTAGACTTCTCCTTCTCCAAAAATGATGATGGAAGGAAGGATGAATGTAACCTTTGTCTCTTGCTAGATGAAGAGGTGTATGATCATATCCATTCTTCTGAATGTAGTGCGTTTGAGCCCTTTCCATATATCATCTTACAGGGAGTCTATTGCATCTCTATTAAGGAGGTAAGATTGCATGGCATAGCATAAGGGACTTTCCTTTCTGAGTGTCACATGAGTTTCCAGTCATCTTCCTAGCTTCTAGTTTGGAAATAGGGACTGAATCTAGATCTGAATCACCCTGAATCTCAATCTCATAAACTGATAAAGATGGATATGCAATACTAGTAGAAGCTGCAAAAGAAGTAGATGCAATGATTTTACCTTCCCTTGCAAGTGGCTGCTGAGAGTGCACTGGTTCTGAAGGAGGCATGAAATGTGAGAACTCATATGCTTTTGAAGCATGATTTGAAACACCCTTCGCTATGATGTTCCTAGTAGAGATATTTGTGATCTCCACTAAGTCAGGACCAAAGATTACTTGCTTTGGAGATCCAGTATGGGTCATCTTGTAGACAGACAACATGTTTGAAGCTAGGGAGAGAACAAATAGCACATCTTTGAACCTTCCATGTTCAAGTTTGACAAAGCCCTTCCCTTTTGTTTGGAATTTACTGTTATTTCCCATCTGAATACTAGGACCATCAAAGGACTGAAAAGAAGAAAATGATTCTTTGGATGCAGCCATATGATTGGAAGCTCCAGAATCAATGATGAAGACATGAGTTGATGAGCAGCTAGCCTTTAGTGCATGGCCTTTCCTTTGGTATTCTTCATTTTATTCTTCAAAGTCATCCTTCCTTGCACTAGTAGGTGTAGAAATGTTATGTTTCTTGAAAATAAGAGCCATTTCATCAAGTTGTATTCTCATACAGGAGCTTTCTGAATGAAATCCCCTTCCTCAGTAAGAGTAGAGACCTTGCCTTTTCCATTCTTCTTTATTCTCTTCGAACCTGAAGGCTCCTTTGACTGCTCTTTCTTCACAGGGGACTCATCTCTTTGCTTCCCTTTGTCATTCGCTACCTTATCTCCTCTTGCAACTAGAGCTTGATCTTTGGGAGATCAAATGATCCCCATTTGGATCAATTTATCATTTTCAGAAGTGAGAATTGGATGAAGGCATCAAGAGTGGGCATATTCAATTTGGAGTGGTGAGCCTTACTATTTGAAAGGTTGACAAAAAGATTGAGTAGTCTGCATTGAGATTTGTGAGAATGGAAAGGATGAGCTGATCTTCATCCTTCTCCACTTTGCATTTCTTCAACTGATATATCAGGTTCTTGAACTTTGTGAAGAATTCATTCAGTGATTCGAGGTTGGATGGATTAAGAGTGATCAGATCATTTTCTAGATGATGTACCCTCATCTCATCCTGCTTATCAAATAAGGAGGCAAGCTTGTCCCAAATATCCTTGGGAGTCTTCAATCCTTGGATGTGGAATTGAAGATCTTGAGAGACTGAGGAGAATAAGTATCCACGAGCTTCATCAAGCCTATTCCACTACTTTTCTCTGTCATGATTTAAAACTAGCACTGCCTTTGTTTTTTCTGTGAGTCTGAAGAGCTTCTTGATGTGGAGCAGTACCGCCATGTCTTCCTTCCACTGGTGATAGTTGAAGGGAGTGAGAGGCTCTACTGAATGAGCCATTTTGGATGCAGTAAGGAGGATTGACCTGCTGTAGCGAATGAAGTGAGAAGAAAGGGTTTCTTGTAGCAAATTCTATGAGAAGAGATGATAACCTGTCACACAATCAAACATACAAAGTAAGTTCGACTACTTGCACATTTCAGGTTTTCATCACACCCAGCATAATTGATTAAGCAAGCTTGATCAAAAATTCCTTTACTTGGGGTATTAAGTGGTAAACCTTCTGCTTCTGGTGCAGAGTAGGAATGGAGAAAATTGCTGAAAAAAAGTGATCCAACTGGAAATTTGAGGAGGAGAGGTTCCTTGTCCGCTAAGTCTCTGATACCATATTAAATTGAGCACATAGATTTGTGGACAAACGCACAACTCACAAGATAGATGACACAATTTACTCAGCAATTGAAGAATGAAACAGTGCAAAAATGGCTTGTAGCTGTGAATGCTGTCATTAGTAAAAAAGTAATTAGATAATAATTACAATGAAGTACAATGGCTAAATAGCTACAAGCAATTCGAATCCACATGAGGAAATTCAAATTGATTACACTCTACTTGACTGTAGGTAACTAAGACCTTGTCTAAATCATTATCGGAGGACTCAATGGTTAACTGACCTTGTATAAACCATCACCAAAGTTCATCAGAGTTCTAAAACACAAATCAAGTGTTACGTTTAGTGTTGACTAAGGTTAACTGACTGTGGTAGGTGAGAAATGTGCCCCTCCTGCATTCATCCATGCAAACCTAGTGCTAACTGACAGCATGGACATGTTTTTACTTCAAGTGGCACTTGTATACGGTTGACGATGACATTAAAGCCACACCTTAAGGTTATGTTCTTAATCTTTTTATGCTTCATTGTTCATAATTATTTATGCTAGGGATGATAAGCTCAAAGTCTATTTGTTATCCCTAGCATCTAAATCCTATTTCTAGCAATTAAACCTAGATCTAAAAATACCTACGACTACATGGTGTCAAAGGTACCCAACATTATGATAAGGGTTGATCTACAAAGGTCCTAATGCAAGCCTTGGTTTGAGGGTTATAAAGTTTTGATTATGGTAAAGAAAGTTTGGGGACTATGGTGCTAACACCATAATCATGATCCCAATGCGACCTAGGCATAAATACAATGTTGTTTGAACATAGTTTATGGTACGTCCAATAAATGGAGTTACAATGTTTTAAGTGCATAATTGAATTCTTGTTTGTGTGACATTAACTTGGCCATGACTGGGAGTTGACAACACAACTAGACGTTTAATGTCAAGTTGTGAGGTGGGTTCGAGAAGGATCTCAACCCTCCATATATCACCATCACCAGTAAGGTAGTTGTAAAGGGTTTAATTCGGTTTTACTTGTCTGAAGGTTTCATTCTATTTTCTTGTTTTGATCTATATAACTAGTCGTTGGAAGGAGCTCGACCCTTCATGGCTAGGCTATGCATTTTACTCAACCATTACACAGTTGGTTTAATAGATGTTTCCTGTGCTTGTTTCTAAGGTATACTTGAGGTTTTATCACTGTTAAAGGTCTCCATTATGGCCTCGACTTTGATGGTTCGTTGTGGTGAAGGAGAGGAAAAAACACTTGTTGAGCTTTTGAATCCTATTACTAGGTAATATGATTTATTAAATGATTTCCTTCAGTTCCATATTTGGTCTTTTCCATTTATTTTTTTATTAAAGGCATGTGCAAATTCTAAATTAGGGTTTTTACCTTTGTTGAAGGAAGAGGAGGGATAAGGACGCACAGGATGAGCCGACCATTGGCCCTCTCTACAATCAATTTCGGTAAGCTATTAAAATTGAGGGTTTAAAAATGTGTGCAATTTCAATTCTTGAAGAAAATCTAATTTCTCAGTTTGGATGTGCAAGTGGAGTTTGGGTAGCTATGGAAGCTCCCAACAAATCTTGGTTTATGACCCCTACATATCGTGTCAGGTAAGGACGTTTCTTTACCCTGTTACTAATCCTTGGTTGTTTACAATGTGCATTCATTAAATATAAATAATGTTAACTGTGAAACATGTGCAATGTAGCTTTTGAGTTGGACGGCGAGAGTGGCAGCAGGGTCACCTCCTCTCATGATTGTTACTTCAAAACCTAAGGTGAGAAAATAAACAACCTACTCTGTTTACAATGTACATAAGATGTATTTACTAGCAGACATCCTAAGCTTTCTCAATTCTTTTTTATGATGTGCATGTACTTCATGGTGTGTTCATGCTTGGTCTGCATCCTTGGATTTGTCCACAACCAATGGTAAGGTTTCTATTATGAATAAGGTTACGGTGGTTCTCCACTAGGTTTGGAAGAACGCCAGAAGTAGGGCTTTTGCCACTACACAAAGATAAGTTGGATCTATTTGTGTTAAGCCCTCATGGGTCTATATGTTTGTAAATGTGGCTTTGTAGCCTCTCTATTTTAGAGTATTGTTTTAACTATCCAATTGGATGTAGAATGTTATTGAAGTTTTTAGCAATGGATGCCATAATTAATGGGATTACAACCACGGATTCTTTATCAAATTTGATCTTGTTTGATGGAAGTTCAACTGTTTGTTATCCTTGGTGATTTGGTTGTGCTAGAAGCTCTTTTGGACAGAGCCATGTGTCGTGCGATTTGAGACATGTGTCTATATTTAATAAGTGTATTAAACATATTTGGTTTGATCTTACAGAGTCTAATTGTGTAGTTATTAACTAGATCTGTGAGTTGTTGTAATAGATTTATAATGAGTCTAAACTTGATTTAGATATAATGGGTAGCCCACCCAACTTCAGTCATATAACTGTTAGTTAATTGACTTAGTAATCAAATCTTGATATTATAGTTTTATTGTATGGGTGAGTGCACAAAGTTGAGGGTCTCTTTTGGTGCATTAGATGCAATAGAAAGCTGAAAAAAAAAGACATCCATCAACTTGCATGGATATTTTGAGACACTTACACAATGAATCATGTGATGAGTAAAAAACAAGAGATGTAGGAAATTGAATGACCTTTCTAAACATATAATTTTTTTCTATTGAAAATGCTGTTAACTATATAAAGTTAGACATGTTTTAACGGGCACTTTTTATTTTTGGGACAAATTATAAGGTATATTTTTTTGTGGGTGCAACATTTGAGTGACTAAATGATGGAATAAACTTACGAAAACTGGTATACATATAGAGAACATTTAGTACTAGTGCATGACTATTTTTCCAATAGTAAAAATAATATTTATAATTTTGTTTTTTATTATCTAAGAGATCAAACCTTGAAAATGGTACGTCAATTGTGGGTGCATCGTTTGAATGTCTTAATCACATTATTTGGAAATGGGTTTTTAATAGCATGTATACGTCGGTGTTCTTTAGTGCACCATACAATTTTTTTTAAATGGTTGAGAAATGAAAGAGATATGGATGAAACACTAACATTGTGTTTTCTGAGTTGAGGAGTGATGACATAAGATAAATAAGAAAAAAATAGAAAAAATTATGTATTGTTGTTAAAATTTACATATTTGGAATCTGCAAAAAAAACATATATGTTTCTAAAATCTCATAAAAAATGGAGGTGTGCAGCATAATCAGACGAATGGCTAAACACGAGCATATTGAAAATCTAGATATAATGCTGAATTAGCCATGGTTTATCATACTCCAAGGCATAGGCATGTTGAATCCGAAGCAAAGTACGAAGCAGACACATAGGCATAAGAATTCCATGAAAGCATGGGTGGAGGCTCGACCTTATCATTTGGAGGGAATACATTTTTGAATTTAAACAAAACGGGATCATGTTTTATTGAAGCAAAAAATGAGCGCATTTTATTGAAGCAAATATTAAATTGAGCACATAGATCTATGGACAAACACACGACTCACAAGATAGATCACACAATTTACTCAGCAATTGAAGAATGAAACAGTGCAAAAATGGCTTGCAGCTGTGAATGCTCTCATTAATAAAAAAAGTAATTAGATAATAATTACAATGAAGTACAATGGTTGAATAGCCACAAGCAATTCAAATCCACATGAGGAAATTTGAATTGATTACACTCTACTTGACTGTAGGTAACTAAGACTTTGTCTAAATCATTATTGGAGGACTCAATGATTAACTGACCTTGTCTAAACCATCACCGGAGTTCATCGGAGTTCTAAAACACAACTCAAGTGTTACATTTAGTGTTGACTAAGGCTAACTGATTGTGGTAGGTGATAAATGCACCCCTCCTGCATGCAACCATGCAAACCTAGCGCTAACAGAATGTATAGAACTAGAACTGAATGTAACCGACTCCTAACTTAGCTTCACTAGTCACCAACTCAACTCAACTGACCTTGGTTGGTATCGGCATTCCCAGTGGCTCCTAAATTGTAGGGATTGGTCTAGGAAGCTCCTAAATTGATGCATGCAAGTGCAATCAGTGGAAGTAGACCTCAATTAGTGTTCCCCAAACTTTAGTAACTGAAAAATGTGCCCCAATTAGGCCAAGTGGACCCAATGGTGCTAGTGAATAAAAATAGACTGGATGGACTCCCGATTTAGACATGAATCCTAATTTAGACATATGACCAAATTGGACAAGGGAGGATTCATAATCCTAATACCCCCCCTAAATGCTTACTTAGACAATCTGTGGACCTCGGTCACTAAGACCATAGCTCACCCATTGCATCAAGTAAAATAAAGTAACTGCTTAATACAAGGAGATGGGGCAAAAACCACATGGGAACCCCCCCCCCCTCTATCTAAGCAAGTAGAATCAGGTCTCAAGTTTGGAAAACTTGAAAATATGTTTCTGCAATATTCATCTCTGTGAGGTAGCAAAGCAGCATGCATGGTGTACTGTGCATAGGTATTATGGGGCCTAGAATGTAGACTTCTCCTTCTTCTCCAAAAATGATGATGGAAGGAAGGATGAATGTAACCTTTGTCTCTTGCTGGATGAAGAGGTGTATGATCATATCCATTCTTCTGAATGTAGTGAGTCTGAGCCCTTTCCATATAGCATCTTATAGGGAGTCTATTGCATCTCTATTAAGGAGGTAAGATTGCATGGCATAGCGCAAGGGTCTTTCCTTTCTGAGTGTCACATGAGTTTCTAGTCATCTTTCTAGCTTCTAGTTTGAAAATAGGGACTGAATCTAGATTTGAATCACCATGAATCTCAATATCATAAACTGATAAAGATGGATCTGCAATACTAGTAGAAGCTACAAAAGAAGTAGATGCAATGATTTTACCTTCCCTTGCAAGTGGCTGCTGAGAGTGCACTGGTTCTGAAGGAGGCATGAAATGTGAGAACTCATATGCTTTTGAAGCATGATTTGGAACACCCTTCGCTATGCTGTTCCTAGTAGAGATATTTTTGATCTCCAATGAGTCAAAACCAAAGATCACTCACTTTGGAGATCCAGTATGGGTCATCTGGTAGACAGATAACATGTTTGAATCTAGGGAGAGAACAAATAGCACATCTTTGAACCTTCCATGTTCAATATTGACAAAGCCCTTCCCTTTTGTTTGGACTTTACTGTTATTTCCCATCTGAATACTAGGACCATCAAAGGACTGAAAAGAAGAAAATGATTCTCTGGATGCGGCCATATGATTGGAAGCTCCAGAATCAATGATGAATACATGAGCTGATGAGCAGCTATCCTTCAGTGCATGGCCTTTCCTTTGGTATTCTTCATTTTCTTCTTCAGAGTCATCCTTCCTTGCACTAGTAGGTGCAGAAATGTTATGTTTCTTCAAAATAAGAGCCATTTCATCAAGTTGTCTTCTCATACAGTATCTTTCTGAATGAAAGCCCCTTCCTCAGTAAGAGTAGAGACCTTGCCTTTTCCTTTCTTCTTTCTTCTCTTCGAACCTGAAGGCTCCTTTGATTGTTCTTTCTTCACAGGGGACTCATGTCTTTGCTTCCCTTTGTCATTCGCTACCTTATCTCCTCTTGCAACCAGAGCTTGATCTTTGGGAGATCAAATGATCCCCATTTGGATCAATTTATCATTCTTAGAAGTGAGAGATTGGATGAAGGCATCAAGAGTGGGCATCTTCCAATTTGGAGTGGTGAGCCTTATTGTTTGGGATGTTGACACAAAGACTGAGTAGTCTGCATTGAGCTTTGTGAGAATGGAAAGGATGAGCTGATCTTCATCCTTCTCCACTTTGCATTGCTTTAACTGATATATCAGGTTCTTGAACTTTGTGAAGAATTCATTCAATGATTCAAAGTTGGATGGATTAAGAGTGATCAGATCATTTTCTAGATGATGGACCCTCATCTCATCCTGCTTATCAAATAAGGAGGAAAGCTTGACCCAAATATCCTTGGGATTCTTCTATCCTTGGATGTGGAATCAAATATCTTGAGAGACTGAGGAGAATAAGTATCCACGAGCTTCATCAAGCCTGTTCCACTACTTTTCTCTGTCATGATTTAAAACTAGCACTGCCTTTGTTTCTTCTGTGAGTCTGAAGAGCTTCTTGATGTGGAGCAGTACCTCCATGTCTTCCTTCCACTGGTGATAGTTGAAGGGAGTTAGAGGCTCTACTGAATGAGCCATTTTGGATGCAGTAAGGAGGACTGAGTTGCTGTAGAGAATGCAGTGAGAAGAAAGGGTTGCTTGTAGCGAATGCTATGAGAAGAGATGTTAACCTGTCACACAATCAAACATACAAAGTAAGTTCGACTACCTAAAAATTTCAGGTTTTCATCACACTCAGAATAATTGATCAAGTAAGCTTGATCAACAATTCCTTTACTTGGGGTATTAAGTGGTAAACCTTCTGCTTCTGGTGCAGAGTAGGAATGGAGAAAATTGTTGAAAAAAAGTGATCCAGCTAGAAATCTGAGGAGGAGAGGTTCCTTGTCCGTTGAGGCTCTGATACCATTATAAATTGAGCACATAGATCTATGGAAAAACACAAAACTCACAAGATAGATCACACACTTTACTCAACAATTGAAGAATGAAATAGTGCAAAAATGGCTTGTAGCTGTGAATGCTATCATTAATAAAAAAATTAATTAGAGAATGATTACAATGAAACTTACAATGGCTAAATAGTCATAAGAAATTCGAATCCACATGAGGAAATTCAAATTGATTACACTCTACTTGACTGTAGGTAACTAAGACATTGTCTAAATCATTATCGGAGGACTCAATGGTTAACTGACCTTGTCTAAACCATCACCAGAGTTCATTAGAGTTCTAAAACACAAATCAAGTATTACATTTAGTGTTGACTAAGGCTAACTGACTATGGTAGGTGAGAAATGTGCCCCTCCTGCATTCATCCATGCAAACCTAGTGCTAACTGAATGTAGAGAACTAGAACTGAATGTAACTGACTCTTAACTTAGCTTGACTAGTCACCAACTCAACTCTGAAACTGACCTTGGTTGGTATCGACACTCCTAGTGGTTGCTAAATTGTAGGTATTGGTCTAGGGGGCTCTTAAACTGATGCATGCAAGTGCAATCAGTGGCAATAGGCCTCAATTAGTGTTCCCCACACTTTCGTAACTGAAACATGTGCCCCAATTAGTCCAAGTGGACCCAATGGTGCTAGTGACTAAAAATATACTAGATGGACTCTTGATTTAGACATATGACCAAATTGGACAAGGGAGGATTAATAATCCTAATAGCAAAATAGGATCCTGTTTTATTGAAGCAAAATGGGAGCACGTTTTAGTGACTCAAAATGGGATTGCATTTTTAAATACTACAATGAGTGCTTGTTTTGTCAATTATACCAATACTTTTATTATTTTATGTCCCCCCTTAACTCCCCTCTTCCCCCTAACTCTTACTAACCCCCCTCCTCTTCTCCTTACCTCTAATCCCCCCTGCTCTCTCTTCCTAACACCCCACTGCCCCATTCGTTCTCTCTCTCTCTCTC
>LPNX010316714.1:3405-17707 GCA_001517045.1 Pseudotsuga menziesii | reverse complement strand
TTTCAAAAAAAAACTCTCTCTATTCAGAGTGAATAAAAAACTATAAAAACTATATATTAAGAAACTATAAAAACTAACAATTATACTATACACATATGGTATCAGCGGTGCAAATGCATAATTGAACATTGAAAAATGATTTTAAGGCCCAAAATAATTAAATTTCAACACTGAAAATGAATTATCGCTCTATGTTGATGGAAACATTATGAATTCAACATCAAAATGTAAATAAATAGAAATTATAGCCTAAAGATTATGAAATCAACATGGAAACATAAAGAAATACAGATCATATCAAGCTATAGAATGTACTGGGTCATGTTTAAATTTCAATGTGATAACATGGTAGTCTTGACATTTGGATGTAGATCATGTGATGGGTACAAACAAACTCTTGAATATTAAAATTTGATTTTAACACGGTATCCCATGCTACTGAAACGAAAAATAATACGGATCCCATTCTGCTACAACTAAACATAATACAGATCCCATTCTGTTGTAATTAAAAATAATGCAGATCCTTTAATGCAGATGTAACTAAAAAATAATGCAGGGGTGAAAAAAATGGCAGGCAGTCCATACCTTTGGTTGCGATAAGTCTTGAAGTAGGGCGAGCAATACTCTACATGCAGCAGAGTGTTTAATGCTCGCCCCGTGTGCATGAATTTATGCAGCAGAGTTTGACTCCGCCATGCCCATGCTCTGACGCGGGCATGCTCCATTTCCCATCCATACGGCGCCCTCCATGCCCACCATGCCCATGCCCATGCTCTGACATGGGCATGCTCCATTGCCCATCCATATGGCACCCTCCATGCCCACCGTATACGTGAGGCATACACCTGTCCCGCGCGGCGCCGGCCCAGTACAGTTTCCCTAGCAGCTTCCAGATGTCGATCAATGAAGCAATGAATTCGGATCTACATCAAACCCCATGGACAGATCTACATCAAACCCCGATCATGCGCAATAATCTTTCGGTCTTTCGGTCTCAGGCTCTGCTAAGAAAAGACGGTTCAGAAGAAGAAGCTGGGACTCCACAAAGCAAAGACGGTGCAGAAGAAGCTTAATATACCACTCTGCTGCATAAATTCTTTTGTTGTCGAGGTCAGTATAAATAATATACCACTCTGCTGCATAAATTCTTTTGTTGTCAAGGAATGATAGTTCCCTCTTATTGAATATTATTGAATAGGTAGAGTGGTTGTTCATAGCTTGTAGAAATTATAACCTCGTTTCAAATTATTCAAGTGGCGAGAAATGGTAGTTCCTAGGTAGAATAGGTAGAGGTAGAGTGTTAGTTTTTAGCTTGTTGATGCACAAATTTTTAGTTTTTAGCTTGATAGATCACAAGTAAAATACACCTGTCTTGCAACCATATAGGAATATATTAGTTATATATTGAAGAGTAATTGTCTCCCCTGAATGCTTAAATCATCATAAATATATTGTAATCTTCACCTGTATTCGTAGTACCATATAGGAATATATTGAAGAGGAACCGTCTCCCCTTAAAAGCTTAAATCATCCTAAATACATTTTAATCTTCATTAATTCGTGTAAGAAGAACATCTAAATTTAATATGGATAGTCTACGCAAATCCATGGCATTAAACACCAATATAGAATCATTGAATTGCTTAACAAAAATTTAAAAAGCAATGTACTTATATAAGAAACTTGGTCTAGCATTCCGAGAAGAAGAATGTGCGATACTGAGTGACTGAAGCGATGTAGAGTAAAATATGTGGAGCTCCCCACTCTAAGTACCGATTGGTGCACCGTTCTGATATTATAGCGAACATCTTCATTAATTCAGGAAAAATTAAACATTCGTCTAGACACAATCACGATCATGAAGTTGAGGAATATGAATACATTAATTAATGCAATGCAAGTAGTAGCAATAGTAATGGATTACAGTTTCTATACCCTACTCTGCCTTTCATTGTTCATCGATGCATCGTCAGGGTTATCCAATGAGGGTTTGATTATAGTCAAACTCAAGCCGAACCGAGACACTGATCCTTCTGGCCTGTATAGTTTAATAACAATATAAACACCTTTTAACGGAACTTATACTTAACCAAGTATTTCATATCCCGCGTCTCCATTGCTTCTGGGCATATCATTAGCCGTTTCGATATCTATTTCTGCACATTAATAGAATTTCATGGGATGTTTTTGTCAAAGTAACACTGCTTATTTTTTCGTATTAGGTTAGATGAAAAAATAATGGTCCAAAGGCACCATCACACTGAAAATGAAACCTGGATCAATGATGAAAATATCCAATTGATTAACAGCTGAACCATAATTCAACTTAGCCAACAGTATTTTACAGATTTTAACTGCAAGTAACTTCAAATTCGCAATCGTGTGTCCATCACTCTGCTAAGACCTCAATAAAACTGGACTCACAATCAAGCCTCCCCTTGACAGGTTAGAAGATAAATCTCTCCCCATAGAAAATGATTACTTGAAAATTTTAAAAATGTTTAATACATGTAGGGTATATCAAGAAAGGGCGAGCAATACTCTACATGCACCAGAGTGATATGTTTGTTCAATGTTTTCTTAAAGTAGTGCTACCTATATTCGGACCAATCACGGATTACCAGCTAAACAACTAGGATTACCAGCTAAACAACTAGCTCAACTCTGCTAATTAACTTAACCTTCTAGGATTTGAAGTGCAATTGTGGTTTTATATACTATGTGTTACACTGAGCCTTCACCGCGTAATTAGACTCGTACTAGTTATTATGCGATATGTTGTTATGTAACAGGATTTTTTTATTTTTCAGAATGTATATTAGAAATGAATAATAAAATTGAAGTTTAAAACATAAATATTAATTAAATACCTCTTAATTTTTCTGATTTTTTATTGAATTTGATAGGATTTCAAATTCATGCTTAAAAAAAAATAGTGCTTTTATTATTTTAATATTGTTGTTTCAAGAAATATATGTTTAGATGCATGTATATTGATTTTTGTTTATGTTCCATCTATAGCTGTGGAATATTTCTTGTCATTTTTGAATATTTGTGAAAGCAAAATGAAAATTAGAAACTTTTTATTTTAGTGTTCTTCTTAGATTGGTGAAAACATAAAATAGTAGTATTTAACATAATGGATGAGAAATGTTATCTTACGTCAGGAGTAAGGGTTGTGTGGACTTATGAAGCCCCCCTTACACGTCCCAAGTTGGATGGTAGAATGACAATGGACATTTTGATGACCCCATTTAACAAAGCACTTGCTAGCAATCATATAAACCAATGTACATATTATTTTATAGCTCGTAAGTCCACTTAGATCACTCAAAGTTGTTAGAAATCAAACCCTTTTAGATTGGTCTTCTATTTTCAAATAAATTTGTCAATATTTTCTCCATTTAATATATTTACTCTTAAATACATATTGTTATATAGTATGTTTCTTGCAATATTTTTAATCTTTCAAAAAAATATTCACTATGCAAATAAACTTAATGTGTTCCTTCATTGGTTGCCAGGTTATTACGGATAAAGACCTTTGAAATATAAATTTACCAATTAAATTAGCAATGGTGGAACCAAGCCATACAGTTTACATTCGACACCTTCAGGATGACCTCCATCTACGTAGAAGACAATTCCAAATACATATTATCCATCCTAGAAGGGGCAATCTGTCGAGACGAGAGTTGAAACAAGAACTTGCAAGAAATATCAATGTTTCAGATACGCAAACAATATTCATATCTCATTTTCAGACAAAAGATCCATTCTCCAAAGGCTTTGGTATAATATATGACAACATAGAGGATGCAATGAAACATGAGCCAAAGCATCGATTAGCCCAAAATGGTATTAAAGCTCATGTTGAAAAGAATACCAAAGAGTGTAAAAATAGAGCAAAAAAAATTCGTAGCATTAAAACCACAAATAAAAAATAGATGCTCAAGTAAAAACTTGATTGAGGCCCATGAATGTTTCCATATTTTGAACTTAACCGTATCATATCATGTTAGTTATCTATATCGTATATATCTTTAAATTCTACCTCTAATCAAACATTTATCTTTATGTATATCATTTGAACAATTGAATATTTAGTGTTCTAATAGTTTATCCACCTTATTAATTATATTTGTAGTTGAAATGTTTTATAGATCTTACTTAAATAAATATTTTTTAAATGTTTTTTAAACTTCAACATGTTTTTAATTGGAATTTTAAGTAATCCAAAAATGTGGTTTTTACATTATAATGAATATAGTTAATATTTAGTCATTTAGCTTTTCATTAAGTTTGTATTTTAATCAAAATTAAATAAATCTACAATATTAAACATATTCAAATTAAATATATATATATATTTTTTGAGTCCTAAAATCTGTATATATAGTTGAATCTTATACTTTTTAAATACCATATATATTTTTTTATTTATATCATTTACCAAATTGAATCTTGAATGTTTAAAAAATATTTATAACACTTTATCCATTTTTTAAATTATAACTTGTACTTAAAATGTTATCCACCTTATTACTTGTACTTGTATAGTTAAATATATATATTTTTAAATGTTTCATCAACTTCCTCCATTTTTAATTAGAATTTTAACTAATCTAAAAATGTTGTTGTTACATTAAAATGTATACAATTAACATTAAATGATTTGACTTTTTATTAAGCCCTTATTTTAATGAAAATTCAATAAATGTACAATGTTATACATATGTACATTAAATATAATTTAAATGTTGAGTTATATATATAAAACTTAGTTGAATCCTATACTTTTGAAATATTTAACTATATTGAATATATGATTTCCATATTTTGAACTTAACCATATCTCCCTTATTAATTATACTTGGATTAAAGTGTTGTATCCACCTTATGACTTGTACTTGTAGTTAAAAAATATTGTTTAAATGTTTTATAAACTTTATGACATTAGAATTACAATTATAACTAATCCCTAATTGTTATGTTTACTTTGTATCCACCTTATGACTTGTACTTGCAGTTAAATAATATTTTTTAAATGTTTTATAAACTTTATGACATTAGAATTACAATTATAACTAATCCATAATTTTTATGTTTTACATTAAAATGCATATGGTTAGTATCTAGTCATTTAACTTTTCATTAAACTCGTATCTCAAAATAATTAAATAAACATACAATATTATACATATGTAATTTAAATATAATATAAAATTTGAGTTTATATATATATAAGCTTATGTTCATATAGTTGAATCATATAAAAGTAATATATATATATATATATATATATATAGTTGAATCATATACTTTTGAAATGTTTAGATATATTAGACATCATGTTTTAGCTATTTTTTAGGTCCTTTTGAATTTGCACACTATTTTCTCTTTTTTTTAGAACAAAACTTTAAGGTCCTTTTATATCAATTTCTTTGTTAAGATCCCCATTTAGAAATGTTTCTCTTATATACATTTAAGGTGAAATAAATCTTCTGCCAACCCATGAATAATCATCGATGATTTTTTGAGAACTTTGAAATATACATCCAACAAAATTATAATTTTTAATCCAAATTATTTTTAATGTTATTTGTATAGGTATTTGAAGAATGGGGAAGTGGGAGACTATAAATGAGTTGGAGGTCCAAGACCCAGAGGAGTTGATGGAGTTTTCAGCAGAAGAATTGACTTGGACAGAAGTTTGGGGAGACCAAGTCGGTATTATTCCTTATTGTCGACTTGAGGACTTTATAAGTGGGGAGCAATTGAATGAAGGCGCACCTACTCAATTTATTGTAAACAGTAAATGAAGTAAAAAAGTGGAGGATATCAAAAAGACTTACTTTGGGACATATCTAGAGTATACTATGTGAGTTTGTATATATTTATATAATTTTGTTTAATAGGTCACTGTTAAACATGCATAAATATATTTATCTAATTTGTTGTAATTTTTCATATATAGTTATTGGTGTGCATATGGTCTGCAATCCACACATACCATTACTATGAAAGTGCCAGAACAAGAAGAGAATAAACGTCTTCATTGTGAAAGTATTAAAGTTGGTTTCCAATGTCACTTCATTGTGCGACGACTTCAGCTTAGACCAGATGATGTTGTTATAATATGTACCATGCGTACACATAATGATAAATCCAATGTTGTATGTCATGGAAACAATGCAATCAATAGGCCCCAAAAATTCAATTATGCACCACATTTGTCCAAGGATATACGAACAAGTGTCGAAGATTTGATTCAAAAGGGTTTCAATGTTACAATGATATGGGACAAACTCATCTCTGATGTGAATCATGGATCTGGTGAGTTGTTCACAGGAATATCCCGAGATGCATTTATGACAAGACAGGATATATTAAACATTCACAATGATATGAAAAGGCTAGAGTACATGAAGAATGAAAATGATCCAAGGAGTGTGGAATGTTGGTTCAATGAGTGCCCTGAAAGGTTTTTTTTCTACCAAAAACAAGATGTTAATCAAAACATCCCTTTTACCATAGGCATACAAACAAGGTGGATGCGCTCAATGATGGTAAAACATTCACACAACAACATAATTTCAATGGACTCCACATTTAGTACAAACAAGTATGGGGTGAGTACACGTTTCTCATAATTCCTATTTATTTCAATGTTTGCATCTTATATACTTATGACTATGTATTGTTCATAATGTAGTATCAACTTTATACTTTAATGGTTTTCGACGAGCATCGCAATGGAATTCCAATAGATTGGGTGATTTCATCACGCAACACTACAAATGATATTTGTAAATGGATGTCGTCATTATTTGCAACCGGAATAAAAGAATGCCTAGATTGGCATGTCCAAGCTTTCATCACAGATGATGTTGCAGCTGAAATTGAGGCATTAAGGTGATGTGTCTATTCGTTTTATAAGAGATATGAAACATAGATGTTTAGGTATATTCTATTTAATGTTGTACATTTTTTCAGGACTTGCACCAATTGTACAATCTTATTATGTGTATGGCATGTCCGTCGAGCATGGTTGAAGAATGTTGGAAATAAAGTCAAAGGAAGAGAAAACAAAATCCACATTTTTCGTGCTTTAGGGGAAATCATGCACTCATGTCAGGATGATGGATTAGTTCAACAGGAAGTTGCAAGGTTCCTTGGTAAATTTAGTGAACATAAAATTTTTATAGAATATTTTACAACCACTTGGTTAGCCAACAATAAAATATGTAAGTTTTTTCGTTATTGATTTTTATGACTATATTATGTAATTTAATAATTGTAGCTATTACTTCATACCTAATGTTTATGTTTTTTTCCAGATATGTGGGCAAAAGCATATCGAAATTTTCCACATTCCAATCAAGACACCAATAATGCTATTGAATCTTACCATGGGTATATAAAACAAAGGTACCTAAGTGAGAATAACAATGCATGCCATAGACGGGTTGATTGGTTAATGTATGTGTTGTTGACAATGGTTGAACAATATTACATCCATATGCAACATTTAAAAGAAGCTGGCTTTGTGCGACCTAGAAAATTTGAGAAACAATTGAATGCATCCAAGTGCAGAGAAAACCAAATTCCAAATGAAGATTGTGTGGTTGATGACAAAAATAACAATGAATATTGGGTTCGTAGCCAGAATAAGGATACTCGTGATACTTGGTATAATGTCATATGCAAAGGGTCAACTCTACACTTTTGTAATTGCGATTGGGCCTTGAATGGAAATGTCTGTAAACATGTTTTAAAAGTTGCAATGTTAGTGAGTAACACTATTTTGGGGGATAATATAATGCCAAATGTCCCAAATTCTATTATCGAAAGGCATATAAATTTATTTGATTTAAATGAAACAACTACAATGAGCCCAAAATTTGAAACACAACTTCAATCGTGCTTCAATTCTCCTCCCAATCATTTTCAGCACAATGAAACAAACACTGATGATGCAGAGAATTCCTCACATCATGTTGATTCAACCATTGTAAGAATAGATAGTGCCTTACTTGAGGATGATGAAATGAAATCTCTCATTTCATCAACTCAAGAGTATTTGAGGGGTTTATCATCCATCATTCCCACTAATTTGGAGCAGTCATATGTAGTGAATAACATCATAGCCAATTCATACCAAGAGTGCCATAAAACGTTTTTCAATACGGTAACTCCATCCAAGATCACTACTAAGAGGAAACATAGTTTTTTGAGCCCAATCAAGAGAAAAAGGAAACATGGCCGCGATTTCAAATGAAGAACAAATAAACCACAGTTTCAAAAGGTTGGACGATTTCGTGCAAAGAAAAAAAACATGGATGAACAGTTGGAGTTAGCTTGTCAACGAAAAAGAAATATGGAGCAAGCACTTGATGTCCAACATTCAGTTCTACACAATATTGGTATGGAATTTTGATAATATGTATTGTCATATGTAAATACAATATATACTTATCTTCCCTATGTGATCTTTTTATTTTTATAGGTGAGGGATCCACATCTTCCAATGTTCAAAGCTGCTGGGTCCAGTTATTTAATGATAATATTGTCGAGAGTAACTTTATGCTTCCACATACAGGTAGATCGATGATTCCTAATAAAACGTAATTATTATATCACATTATATGTGAAACATACTTATCTTCAATGCAATCATATTGTATATGATGGTGAATTTTATATTGTTACAGGTGAGGAATCCAAACATATTAATGATCCAGACATGCCAACCAATTCAAATATATAAACAATCCAATTAATTCCAGACTTGAACTTATGAGTTATCCTCAAGGGTAAATAACTTTAAATCATTTGGTAAAAATTATAGTGATGCCTTTTTGAATTTCTATTATGTCTTTTATTTACTAAAACCATGAAATAATGCCAAATTAAAATTCATAGTTTTAAACATTGTTTATTGTTTCACTATATTAATGGTTAATATATGTATTACATAGTGTAATTATGCATGTTTCTACATTATTTAATATCTATGTATTCTAAATTCGATGGTTTTTTTTTGTCTCTATACAGGAAGCGAGGACAATCTTAATATACGAGTATGAAGACCATGAGGGAAATATATGTAATAAAGGCCATGATATTCTCAATAAAATGGGTTTCAATACTTGAATTAATTCTCTTACTTATCGTCGTAATGGATGTGTTGAATGCTCATGAACTATTGTTTGTTGCAAAATTTGTGGAGATGTATTATCTTTATGCCTTCTATCTACTTTGTGGATTGAAACATTTGCAATGATTCAAAATAAAACATTTGGCTTCTGTATATGCGCATATACAGAAGCTCGTATATGTGCATTCTTCCCTCTGTATATGCGCATTTGCGAAATCCAAAATGTGCATATACAGAAGGCAGCATGCGCATAAACGGAAGCGAGCTTTCGTATATGAGCATATAAGGAAGCTCGTATATGTGCATTCTGCCCTCCGTATATGCGCATTTACGGAATCCAAAATGCGCATATACGGAAGGCAGCATGCGCATAAATGGAAGTGAGCTTTCCTATATGCGCATATACGGAAGCTCGTATATGTGCATTCTGCCCTCCGTATATGCGCATTTACGAAATCCAAAATGCGCATATACGGAAGCTTGTATATGTGCATTCTGTCCTCCGTATATGTGCATTTACGGAATCCAAAATGCGCATATACGGAAGGCAGCATGCGCATAAACGGAAGCGAGCTTCCATATATGCGCATTTACAAAATCCAAAATGCGCATATACGGAAGGCAGCATGCGCATAAACGGAAGCGAGCTTCTGTATATGCACATTTACGAAATCCAAAATGTGCATATACGGAAGGCAGCATGCGCATAAACGGAAGTGAGCTTCCGTATATGCGCATATACGGAAGCTTGTATATGTGCATTCTGCCCTCCGTATATGCGCATTTACGGAATCCAAAACGCGCATATACGGAAGGCAGCATGCGCATAAACAGAAGTGAGCTTCTGTATATGCGCATATAAGGAAGCTCGTATATGTGCATTCTGCCCTCCGTATATGCGCATTTATGGAATCCAAAATGCACATATACGGAAGGCAGCATGCGCATAAATGGAAGCGAGCTTTTGTATATGCACATATACGAAAGCTCATATATGTGCATTCTGCCCTCCGTATATGCGCATTTACGGAATCCAAAATGTGCATATACGGAAGGCAGCATGCGCATAAACGGAAGCGAGCTTCCGTATATGTGCATTTACAAAATCCAAAATGCGTATACGGAAGGCAGCATGCGCATAACAGAAGTGAGCTTTTGTATATGCGCATATATGGAAGCTCGTATATGTGCATTCTGCCCTCCGTATATGCGCATTTACGGAATCCAAAATGCGCATATACGAAAGGCAGCATGCGCATAAATGGAAGCGAGCTTTCGTATATGCGCATATACGGAAGCTCGTATATGTGCATTCTGCCCTCCGTATATGCGCATTTACGGAATCCAAAATGCGCATATACGGAAGGCAGCATGCGCATAAATGGAAGTGAGCTTCCGTATATGCGCATATAAGGAAGCTCGTATATGCACATTTTGCCCTCCGTATATGCGCATTTACGGAATCCAAAATGCGCATATACGGAAGGCAGCATGCACATAAACGGAAGCGAGCTTCCATATATGCGCATATACGGAAGCTCATATATGTGTATATCGCCCTCCGTATATGCGCATTTACGGAATCTAAAATGTGCATATACGGAAGGCAGCATGCGCATAAATGGAAGCGAGCTTCTGTATATGCGCATTTACGAAATCCAGAATGCGCATATATGGAAGGTGGCATGCGCATAAATGGAAGCGAGCTTTTGTATATGCGCATATACGGAAGCTCGTATATGTGCATTCTACCCTCCGTATATGCACATTTACGGAATCCAAAATGTGCATATACGGAAGGCAGCATGCGCATAAACAGAACCGAGCTTCCGTATATGCACATATAAGGAAGCTCGTATATGTGCATTCTACCCTCCGTATATGCGCATTTACGGAATCCAAAATGCACATATACGGAAGGTAGCATGCGCATAAACGGAAGCGAGCTTCCTTATATGCGCATATACGGAAGCCAAAATGCGCATATACGGAAGGCAGCATGCACATAAACGGAAGCAAGCTTCTATATATGTGCATATACGGAAGCTCATATATGTGCATTCTGCCCTCCTTATATGCGCATTTACAAAATCCAAAAATGTGCATATACGGAAGGCAGCATGCGCATATATGGAAGCGAGCTTCCATATATGCGCATATACGGAAGATCGTATATGTGCATTCTGCCCTCCGTATATGCGCATTTATAGAATCTGAAATGCGCATATACGGAAGGCAGCATGCACATAAATGGAAGTGAGCTTCCGTATATGCGCATTTACGAAATCCAAAATGCGCATATACGGAAGGCAACATACGCATAAACGGAAGTGAGCTTTCGTATATGTGCATAGACGGAAGCTCGTATATGTGCATTCTGCCCTCCGTATATGCGCATTTACGGAATCCAAAATGCGCATATACGGAAGCTCTCTTTCGTATATGCACATTTTGGATTCCGTAAATGAGCATATACGGAAGGCTGTGCATATACGGAAGCGCGCTTCCATATATGTGCATTCTGCCTTACGGAGACAGTAATGTTTTTACTTTCTTGGTTTCTGGTCGGAATCCTGTGAATTTGTTTTCCTAAATTTTATTTTTTCTACAATTTAAATAGATTCATTTTAGTTCATTTTTTTCAAAACCCAAAACACTTATATTATACAAGTTTGACAACTATTATTTAGAATTTTATTAGTTCAAAAATAGCTGAAAAAATAATAAGTGGTAAAATAAACAAAGTTTCATCATAAACCAAATGAAAATAAGGTGAAGGCACGCTATCAATAATTTACATTATTAGTCTTAACACCACTTTTATTTAAAAGCATATTATTATGTCATCCATGGATATATAAAAATCGTTTACTCCCTATTAATTTGCTTATAGAGTATAAATGTTTTCTAAGCTAATAGTCTTGGGTGGTTTGTGTATAGTTCAAAAAAATAATTTATATGATTTTTTCAAATAATGCAAATTTGTTACATTTTGATTGGTGTGAGTTGATGTCAGTCTTACACATGATGTTTTTTTGGAAATATCATTGTAGTGTCACAATTGGTGCATGTTTTTCAATGCCCAATTGTAGAATTTTCTTTCCCTTGCTTTGATAGTTTAATGCACATGAATTCTCTTGCAATGTGCCTTCTTATTCTTCCCATCGCATATATTTTCCCATCTCGCAAAAACATGTGGCACTGTCGGGGACATTGCCACCATGTGGCTCTTTGTCATATTTTTGTTTTTGTTTTGAAATATTTATTTTTGGTTTCTTTTATTTATTTATCTTAAATTTCATTAGTAGAGAAAGAAGATGTGTGTAGTTAGTAGTTTTGGATTTCACCTGTGGATTGCAATACAAAATGTGAACTCCTTTATCGATATTAATCTTATACAACATTCATCACTCTTATTTAGTTTAAGAAGGAATTAATATGGAATTGATAATGAAACCATTTTAAAAATCAATAAAACTACTAAAAATTACTAATGTGAACTCCTTTACTAATAGTACAATAAAACTACTAAAAACAATACAAAATGTGAACTCCTTTATCGATATTAATCTTATGCAACATTCATCACTTTTATTTAGTTTAAGAAGGAATTAATATGGAATTGATAATGAAACCATTTTAAAAATCAAACTCTATGTTGGGATGGTATTATTATTTCAAACATCATAATCATAATACACATGTAATTTTTAACTCATATATTGCATTGAATTATATAAACTAGTCTATAATAGAAATTATTTCTTTGTTTTCTAGTTTATTTTCAAATCTGTCTCTAGATATATTTTGTAAAACTTCCATCTCATCATGTATTTTAATTATTCTATTTGTACATCTTTTTATGTTACTTTCACCTCTAACAAAAAAAAATAGTTTTCCTCACAAATTCTCTCACCTACATCACCCATAACAAAAATAAATTTTCCTCCACAATATGGATGCTCCACAATAGTTATTCTTTGTAGCTAAAGTTACATGTGAGCTTCTTATATTAGCCAATTACATTCACAAATTTGAAAGCACATTATACTCTCAACATTACATCAAATTGTTAACAATAAATTGAAGCTCTTAAACACATTAGAATTCAAAATAATCGAAAATTTAATTTAATTTATAACATTAATTTGGATAATTATTAGATTATAGAATTATTTTAATTTTATTATATGTTATTAATATTATAGAATTTAATTTTCCACAATTTTATTAAATTTTAAACTTCATGTGCAACTCTTTTAAATAGTATTATTCATAAGATGATAAGATGAAATGCACATGCAATTTTTCAATGTGATAAAATGACAAGTCTCTAATTCACCAGTCTCTACTGAGAATACATTTAGTGATAGTTCAAAAAGATAATATTCATTACAAAACTCGGAAACTCACATTTATACAAAACATTAATTAAAGCCTTTAACTTTTAGCCAAGTTACCTAAGCATGGTGCATTGTTTTAGACTTCAAAGTGGCAAACCTAGTGGGTTTAGTGGCAGCAATACTTGTCGAGCATATATGCTCAATGTATTGTTTTCGAGACTTGAACCCATGTGCTTTCAATTCTTTTGGTGTAATATTCGTTCTTTTCACCATACCATAATCATTCTTCATTTTTGGCTTCTGCAAAAAGTCACAACATAGTCAATAAACATGAATATTGGTAATAATATAATGAAAAAATGGAGACGAAATGCATTGAAAAACTAGATATCCTAAATAATATCAATTATATATAAATGCTATTATGAGACATGGTATAGGGTATAGAACTTACATCTCCTAAATTTCCTTGAAATCGAGGAGAACGTCGTAGTTGTTAACACCCAAAAATCGTTAACTAACTCATCTATCTCACTACATGGCTCATTTGTCTATTTGCCTACCATATTTCCCTGAAAATCCCACTAAAAAGCCTCCAAAAGGCCTAAAATGCCTCCAAAAGGCCATAAAACTATCTAAAAAGCCTCCAAAAGGCCTGAAATGCCTCCAAAAGGCCAAAAAACCCTTTTTTCCTCCAAAAATATCCAAAATTCCTCTAAAAATAGCAAAAATCCCTAAAAGGGAAGAAAAAATATAAAATAATGAGGAAAATGAGGAAAAAACCCTAAACAAGCTT
>LPNX010316695.1:272441-303054 GCA_001517045.1 Pseudotsuga menziesii | reverse complement strand
ATGGACCATGTGGCCTTGGGAAACTTTGATATGAAAAAGGAGCATGCAGTTTATCCATATGATCATTCAGAGTCATATCATGTAGAGCCGCACAAAGGTATAAATAATGCAGACATGGAGAAGTAGTGTTGTGAAAAGACAGATGTAATGCAGTTATTAGAATATCAGTCTCAACTATCATCTTGACATATAGAGTTTCCTCATGACTTGGAGCCGCTTGGGGCTTATACAGTGAATTATCATCCGGTAAGCCTTGATGATCGGTATGATGGTGTAGTCAATCTGACTCATCATTCCAATTTGTACATCAACCCTGTCCAGTCATGGATAGAAGCAGCCTGCGCAAGCACTTACCAGTTTGGGAGGAAGTTTGACGACATTATTCATGCCTATGATTTCCCATCCATCCCGCCCCTTCCGGATCATCACGCAGGTTTGCATTTTGTGAATAAAGTATCCTTACTTTTGCTGGTAACCAAAGACAAGGAAATTTTTTTATGTTAATAAAATTCTTAGGTGGTTACATTGGATTTTTTATTACACTTAACCCATTTTATATCATGCTTAGAGTAGGAAAATAAGCTCCTTGAAAGAGAGCATTTACTTTCTGCATTTATATTTTATACTTAGCTATAATAAAACTTTGCTTCTTTTAGTTAGTTACATTTATTTTGTTTAAATAAATCAGCTTAATGGTTCATTTGGTTTTTTATAAAACTTGTGCTATTGAGGTTTTTCTTGTCAAGTTGAGATGTTTTTACAGGGTATATAAACCAGAGATTCTGGTGTTCTTGTATCCTCTCCTTGCCTTAAAGACCAGATCAAACACACATCCCACAGTTGGAGCCAGAATGTTACCACCTAAGTTGTACTTAGTGGTTTTTTTATCAAGTGAGCCTGGTGAACCGGACAAGGATAGCTTGTTCGGACTTCAGAAGACCTTTGGAAGTACTTATGGGAGGTGCTTGTTGTACTATATCACATGTTCATACCCCATGGGGGAATTGTAATAAATTTTCTAGCATGATAGTGTCTGTAAAAGACTCGGTCTCTTAGACTTTATTTGTCAATCTGATCAACCCAGGGTGTTTTTTCCCTTGGTTGTTATTGGTTGTTGAATAAACGATTGATAATTTCTGAGTTTTTCACTCCATACCTCCAAAGTTGGGGTGGTCAGCTTGGCATTTAGGCCTATTGAGGTTATTAGAGTCTATGTGTCAATGTATAAACATGCTATACATCATGGTTGAGTCATATGAACATGTCTAAGTCCCCCTAGGTTTTTTCAATTTTTCAATTTTTTAGTTTTTTCAGTGTTTTTTGTTAAAAATTTAATTTTTCCAAAACTTAGGCTATTTTTTAATAGTTTAGTTGGAAAAATTGATTTTGTAATAAAAGTGGGCCAAATAATCAATTTCAGTCATGTAGGTGCTCATTTTCAAGCAAAGAGCACCATGTAAAATCATGGACCCACTATTTCCTAGTTTTGAGTGATTTTCCATCACTCAGGTCAGAAAGCCCCAAAAATCAATTATTGATGATTTTAATTAATAAATTGATGAATAATGGAGCAAATCCAAAATCATAAATCAATGGATTCTCAACGGATTTGATTGAAATCAGTCAGATCTGAAGCAGATTGACTGGATTTGACAAATACTTGACTGAAGGAGGTGATCAAATCAGATCCAGAGTTGATCTTCATCATCCTTTATGGGGAATTTCTCCCTCCCTCTCTCCTCAACACGTTTTGGCTCATCTGGATGAGTTTTGGTGGATGCTTCAGTCAACAGGTTGAGGTGTCAGTGAGATCAACTCTCCGATTGACAATTGCACTCAGTGAGACTCAGATCTGGCTCAGTTAGACACAAATTAGGCATTGATGGACTCTCCATCAGCATATTTGGTTTATCTCCTTGGGATTTGCGCCCCCCCTAGGCTAGATCTCCTGGTTTTTGTATATATCCAAGCACAGAAGCCTCTTCCAAGCTAGTTAGAGCTGGATTGAAGGGCTTGCCATTGTAATTCTGTATTGATCATCATTTGTGAATAAAGAAGCTTTGGAGGCTATACCGTGTAGTGCATGTGAATTGTGTGGATTCTCATTGTTATGCTGTTGATGTGGTAACTGCAATTTCTTTCCAAATTCTGTGCCACTTCTGTGTTCTGGCTTCAAAGATTCGGTCGAATCAAGTAAGGGTGTAAACTAGGAAAGTTAGATTGCTTGATCTTGTCTATCCATATGATGTATGCTCAAAAATTTCAGTTATATGCTTAAATAAGATTATTTTTGCATGATCTTTCATTTTTGTTGCTTTATACATCTATATCCAGATCTCACGAGGTGTGTGCAGGCTTGTGTTATCTAGTTGCAGGTTCCTGATTGGATGAAGGTGTGGATCAAGATTGACGCCATTCCTTATCCAATAAGCTCAAGATTCTGTCCCTCAGCACTCCACAAAAGGGCCTCCTTTCAGCTTGCTCCATTCAAGCAACGAGTCGACCTTCTCTCCTCTTCTTCTCATTTCTTAAAAAAAATCAACTCTTTTACCCGATTACTTTGTTCATAGCTTTGATTTTGTTTAGATCTATCATCTTAAAATTAATTTCAACATATATATATCCTCTCAAATCCCATAGTCTAGATCTTGCTCTTAAAATGTTTCATAAGCATTCTAGATTTAGCTTTAGGGAAATCATCCTTTTTTGCATGCAATTTTAAAGAAAATTTGTAGCTTGCATGCATTTGATTTCTGTTTGTTGTATGTTAAAATTTCATATTCTGAAATAAAAGCACACATCTTATTGGATTCCCAAAATGCAATCCAAGATCCCAAGGAAAGCCTGCTTTCCTTGGTTCCTTTTTTGCCTTTTTAACTAGTTTTGACTTAGTGTTTTTTTGGTTAAAAGTAAGCTGACCCAAAGGTACTTTCAGAGTTCTTTTGGGAATATTTTAGTCTATTATTCTTTCTGGTTTTTAGCAGGTTTGACAGAAAATAAAGGAAGGTGCTGCTCGAAAGTGGCCTCAGGAGCGTTCAAATCCCCCCAGGGGTCTCCCATTTGACTAAAGCCTTTAATTTTCGCACTTTGCAAGATCTTGATTTCACTCCATATAAGGATCAAGAATAATTATATCATTTATCTAATATTTTAACCGCTGTTAATAAAAATAAATTTTTGAATAGGCTCTTTCGAGCCCATTCCCCATCCCCCCCGGGGGGATTTGCGTCGGTGTCTTTTTTTTTGCTTTTTGTTCATCCCTTTTCAAACTAGCATAGATCTAATATGTAGGGTAGTATAATTTATTTCATTATCAATTTCATATTCCATATTTGATATTTCAAAGTAATCTTAATACTTACCCCACGACTTCCCGATTGACCCGAAAGCGAAAAGAGATTCGTGGTAGGAGTAATTAGAAAAATAGAATTGTGTATATGTTTTCTTTTCTATCATTTGTTTTTCAGCTATTATAAAATTGACCCCTCCTTGATTCCCCTATTGAGATCCACTTGGATCGAAAGAGGTTCCTGGAGGGTTTTCTTTTTAACAAGAACACCCATTTTTAAAATTTACTAAAATTGATAAGACTTCGGTGCGTATGCTCTACACTTGGCTGCGGTTCCTCCGATAAGTAAAGATGTATCAAAAGCACTTGAGTGACTAGTATAATTATGACTCACTCTCCCAAATTGACAAACCATCAGGTGAAAATCCAACACCTAGATCAAACCATCACGGTGGCAAAATACGCAAAGGAAGCGGGAACTTCTGAAAAGTGACCTTGAGGCGTCGATCTCTGTCACACCCTAACAGGTGCTTTATGAACAATAGCCCCAGAGACTCCATTCAGATCACATATTCCTTGCGGGTAGTCGTTAAGGTTTAGTTTTGGACATACTCCAAGTACTCTCGGGTATATCTGGAGTCCACCCCTTCGCCTAATTTTAATCAAACCACACCTCAAATTTAACTTAAAACGTACCAAGAGGTAATCGCAAAACATTCACTCCAAGCACATGCAAGTACATTGATCTTATTTTTTGACTTTATTCTAAGGCACTAGTTATTTTCTTGCTTTATATATATATTGTGTCTCAGCATTGTGCTTTCGTGTGTTCATTTTTTGTATCTTGTCATCTTTGATTGTCTATTGTTAAATTTCAAACTCCTAAGTAACTCATTCAGTTTAACATCATCATACTAAGTAATTATCCTTAGTAACTTAATAGGGTCTACCCCCCTTGGCTTCATTAGGAGTTGAGCCTAAACGGAGGAGTCAAGAACAAGGTGACAGCCTTGACTCGAGACTTTCCCCCAAGGACACACCGAGTGGCTTGAAGATTTCTGCCTCGTGACCCAGGTGTGTGTAAGGTGGCAACAAGACTCAATTTTTTAACTTTGTTGCCACTTCAATCGTGACTTTCTAGTTCTCAAATTCCCCATTTTCTTCATTATTGAGGACAATATTCTTACTCTTTGAGTTGTATCGCTCATTGGGAATCTATTAATAAGATATGATCTGATTTTATATCATACTCATGTATGGAATCCCAAATCTATACATGGAGCATTTCGAGGAGTAAGCCATCAATTCACTTCCTCTTAAACCTAGAAGATGGAAGAGATATGTTGTTGATACCTATGTGGTATGGTCTAACGGGGAAGCAAGACTAGAACTATTCTTTTATCATCTCAACAATAAGAGTGACAACACCAAGTTCACAATCGATAAAGAAAAGAACAGAAGCATACCTTTCTTAGAATTCTTATTAACAAGCAAACAAAATGGAATTTTATCTCACCACGTCTTTAGAAAGAAATCACACACAGATAGGTACCTACTTTCAACCTCTCATTGCCTTCCTTCTCAAAATCTTGGTGTCATTAATACTCTAATAACAAGGGCCTTCAAAATATTAGATAAGGATGACATGGAAGATGATCTACGACATCTATTTGAGGTATTCAATAGAAATGGTTATGATAAAAACTATTTAGTAGGTTGGTCCAAAACGCAAGGAGATGCAAGCTAGGAATACATGAGGATGAGGATGTGGACAAATGTAAGTTATCTCTCCCTTACATTAAAGATACAATTGACAAATTGGACAAGATACTCAGACGAAGAAACATAAGCATCACATTCACACCTCCAAGTACCTTAATAAGGATCCTTGACTCAGTAAAAGACCCACTAAGTGAAGGATCTAAAAAAGGACTCTATCACATTCCTTGTTACTATGGAAAGGTATACATTGGTGAGACCAACCGATCTTGGTATGTAGGGTTAAAAGAGAATATTATGGATCTAAGACACAAAAAAATTAAAAAAACTCATCCCTCATAGAACATGTAAGGAAGCAAACATATGGTTTTCCTTGATAACACAAAGATCATAGCCACAACCGACCATTACACAAAAAGAAAGATCAGAGAGAAGGTTGAGATAAAGCTTCATCTTGAAAATGTTAATATATATGAAGGTGTTATAATCAGCGAAACATGGAACTCTCTATTGAAAACCTTAATGAGTAGAATAAATATCACCAGCCGACATGGAAATCCAATGGTCAAACCATAATTATATATTTATGGGTGCATAAAAAACAAAAATTTTCCTTTGAGCTTTTATAAACTTGATGATGATCCCTTTGATGGATCAAAACATCGAGGATAAAATCCCTCACCATCACCCTTCATTATTCTCTTTGTCCTTTTTATTTTTCCTAATATGACATCTCTTTCAAGGGTTCCCACCTCTTATAGGATTCATTGAGAACACCTCTAATACCTTGTTTCTTTGAATTAAATTATCACACCTTTTCATACATTCCAAAAATTTCCCTAACCCTCAATATATGATATACTTCATATAGAATCCCCATATCAAGAATTGTACTTCTTCCATTTTGAACTTATTTACATTAACCCATGGCTTCCATGAATCCATACTGACCATCATTTATTGGGATTTCATTCCTGCCATCTTCCCTTAATACTTCTTTGTTTGATCTCAAACCTTTGATTTCATTCTTTCTAACCTCTTCATCCTTCATTCCCTTTTAGATAACATTTACCAACTTTCAACTCATATACTTAATCCTTGACATTCCTTCTTAATGATTGAGACTATTTTTTCCTTTGACATTGTTCATTCAATAATCTCTTTATGATATTTGATATAACTTGAGGTTATATCACTACTCACAAGATCTTTTATCTTTCCTTCAACCACTTAACAAAATTTATTCTAGTCTATGATCCATGGTTTATATCGATTCCCCTTCACAACTTCTTCATCTCCTTGAATTCAAGCATTAAGATTCCCTCAACCTTGTTGTGAGCACTATTGTAATATCACAGATCACAAAGGGTTACCAATAATACACATTTAAAAGAATACATACATATTAGAACAAGAGACAAGAACACAAATGTAAGAATAACATATTATATTATAATAGAAGATTCCATACAATACACAAAACTGAACCAAGTTCTCATCTGGCTCAACAACCTAATATATATGATTACAAAGCAATTACAAATAACTACCTATCGGTTATGTCAACCGACATGACCTTAAGTGGATGACCTAATCTCTAATTAGTTGGCCAATCGACTTAGTCGGCTAGTCGACTAGCTCCCCCAACATCTCTCCCATGAACAAACTTGTTCTTCGTCCTGAAGAAACAGGGAGGTACCTAAAAAACAATGCATTGCCTGTCTCAAGTAGTTATTTTTCTGTGTTTTGAATTTCATGGGTTTGAAGTCTGATAGTTGGTCTTTTCTGTACACATACTTCCACAATTGCTTCTGCCGTCACTGCCAGCTGATGTTGGAATTCTGTCCAACTATGCAACATTTTCTGGATGTCGATTGTTAATGTTTTAAGGATTGATAGTGTCGACATCTTCTCGTGAATGGAAAGGTTTGCTATCCTTTCCATGTTGGGACCCAAAACTAGTCTTTTTCTTCTATTGTCTCCAGAAGTCATTTCATTTGTGGATAGATGATGTCTAACTTGTCTAAGCTCAGAATTTCTTGCTGCACCCACTGGTATGCTTGTTGCTCGAGCTTCTGTATTTGTTTGTTTCAAGCATGATTTGATCCTCTATAGTTACTCTGAGTGCTTCCTCCATGCTTTTCCTCTTCTCCAGTGCTTGAATGTCCTATCGTGTCTGTCGGGTCTACTGGAATACATTCCCATAATAAGCAAACCAGTCCCATAGTACTCCTTCTGTGATGACCGACTCCTCCATGTGATATTGAAGCACTTTATAAGCTTTAGAGAAGGTTGTGTGCTGTTGCATCAGTAGTCGAGCTGTTTCTTCTTTTTTCTATTCTCTTGTGTTTTGCATCTGTGTTTGGAGTACCGACACCATGCTTTAAAACAACTGATACGCTTTCTCTAGCGGCTTGTTGGTGTCAACCTCTGCTGGTCCTGGCATCACAAACTGCACAAGGTTTCAGCATTTTTTTAGGAACTCGACTTGTTCCTTTTCATTGTCGTCAAGCTCCTTGCGTCTATTCTGGCTCCTTGTCTTTGCTTCGATGGCCAGAGTTTCCAAGAGTTGTGCCAACTCTCCATCCCTTAGCATTGTTGCGTTGACTGCAGTGGTCGACCCAAGTTGGCTGATGTGAACCATTGTTGCTTGTGGTTGATGGTCTCTCTTATTTCTATCTCTCTTTCTCTTATGCTTTTGCTCTGCTTGCTGCTGCACTTGTGTACCTATGAGAGTTAGATTTTTCGATAATGGGTTGTCTATTTGCTGGTCTACAGTGGTTAGGGGAACTTTTGGTTGGGGCTACAGGATGAGTGCTGCAGGTGGAAGTGTATTTGGTGGATTTTGTACAGAGGGTCTAGATACAGATGTTGTTGGTACTGATGGTTGCTACAAAGGTGGTTCAGGTGCAGCTGGTTCAGTTGCAAGTTCTGGGTTGGGGGGTGGTGGTGCTGATGGTGATGGTGAATGGTTGGGTGTGATTGGAGTGGTGGGTATGTGTTCAGGTGTTGGATCATCAATTTGTGGGGGTGAAACTTACAGAATGTCGAAGAATAGTTCATTGATTTCTCAATTTATTTCTTCCATGTTCTCTTCTTCCTCATTTCCTGTCGGTTCATTGGCTGGTGGAGGGTGTTCGAGGTCAGTTGGGATGAAGGATGAGGTCCAAATTACGATGACTTGAGATGTCATGTATGGGTTCCTCACAAATGTGGATGTTATTACCCCCACAGACATTGATTTTTGGGGTATTCGGCTAGGTTGTGAAGGAGCGGGCTTTCGTGACCCACCAGTTTCAAACAAAGGCATTTTGGCGGTGATATTTTAAAAGAGGTGAGTAACTCATGAAGTTTTTCAATGTACGCTTGGAAGTCTTTGTCTTGGTCAAACCTCTCCTTCAGGGTGTCTGGCATAGAATTCTTGCATATGTCGACCGAGCTTATTGAGGGGAGCTCTGGAAGTGTTTCCTGCGTGATTTTGGTCAGGGATGGGGGTGGGGGTGTAGACACTAAATCGACCTTGATACCCTCTTTACAGACAATGTGTCCTAATAGTATCCCTATAGGGGTTATAAATATGCACTTCTTGATGTTTAGAGATGGTTGGATTTGTCAACATCGTTCCAACATGAGCCTTGGCCATTTACAATGATATTTCAGTGTAGAGTATATTGTCTAATCGTTGAAATATACTGCCATCATTTTGTAAATGTATTCATGAAATGTTTTGACCACAATTCTTGAAAATACTGCAAGTACATTTTTAAGTCCAAAAGGCATAACCCTGTAAGCAAATGATCCAAATTCACATACGAATGTTGTCTTTTTCTGGTCTTCTTTGGCTATTGGTACTTGGTTATAACCTGAGAATCCATCTGTAAACGAGTAGCATTCATGTCCTGCGACCTCATTTAAGATTTCATATGCATAAGGTGTTGGAAATGGGTATGTTAGTGTAACTTTATTAAGTTCTATGAAGTCGACAAAGATCCTTATCTTGGCTGGATCATGTTTCTTTGGTTGAACAACCATTGGACTTTCCCATTCTGATTGGTCAATAGGGTAGATAATTCCTGCTACAAGCATATTACCAGTCTCCTTTTTGACTATCTCTTTGTATTTATGAGCTAGTTTATATGGTCTTTTCTTTACTGGTCGGACATCAGGTTTAATGTCAATATTCATTTCACCCATTTCATGTACTAGACCTTTGAGATCCTTGTAGTCTCTAAAAAATACATCCTGGAATTCTTTTAGTAGGTTTACTATTTCTGTTGTTTGTTCTTCACGCCAGTAGTCTCCAATTTTTACTATTTTTGGTTGATCATCAGTTGATATGTCGACTTCTTTAGTTTTTACTTTAGCGTCTAGCCATTCAGGTGCTTTTGTTTCATTGATTGGTTGGCTCTCTTCTTTAAACTGTGAAAATGTAGTGGAAAAGTCTATTGTAGTCATTTGGTCGGTGTCTTCTTTGTCGGTTGTCTCAACTTTGAGCACTGTGTGAATTGGTTTTGTCATTTCGGCATGGTTTGATGTCCATCTAAATCTTTTCCCTTCCGAATTTTCATTTTCCATCTGTAATCTTGTTGACTGTGGTATTGTCCTGGTTTGTATATTATTTCATTTTACTGTCAGTCGATCGTATTTTAGGGTTTTTTTCTCTGTCGGTTCTAAAAATTCCTTGATTTGTTTTGCAGTTTCGATCAAGTTTTCATCTTGTGGTATAAAGCTGAAATCTTTGATAAAATTCTCTCTTATTTCATGCCATAAGAATGTTTCACCTTGAGCTTCTTCCATTTTGTACCATTTGTTTGGTAAGTCGGATAGCGTCGATAAAAACAGGTGTGGCCATGTACGTTCATCCTTATACCCAAGTCTTTTCCATTCTTTCTCACATGTTTTTATGTGGTTTTTTGGATCCTTCCCTTGGATGAACATAGGTATTTGGGCTTTATTGGTTAACTTTTTCCCTCCAAATATTTCTATGGAGAAGGTGGAAGCTGTTGTCCATGTCTGCAATCTTGATTGATGGGTATCCCACCATCTTGCAACTTGTCCTGTGAAAGTTTCCACTAGGCTTTGGAGTCGGCCATGTTCACCAATGTTCCTGGATACTTATTCAATATGCATAGCTGGTGATTCTCTTTCTTTATATCTTGGCACTTGTGTGATATTTACATTTGTTGGTTCCAGGGTAGGATATTCTCTGGTTTTCTTTTCAAATATTTTTGGGATGATGGACACCACAAGCATTGTCGAACTGGTTTCTTCTGTACTTTTTGAATGGTCCAGCATCCCCTTGCTTGTGTTTCATAATTCTCGACTTCCCAATCATATAATTATGTGTATGAGTTGTATCCTACTGAATCTTGATTCCCTAAATGAAGTTCACCATAGACATTAGGTTATGTGTAGTCCTCATTGTTTTGAATCTGATATAGTTGTTGGATTTTGACTTCTTCATCCATGGATTCTATCCAAGGCTCTCCTTGGGATGGATGGATAGGTACTATGACTTTTTTCCCATTCCCTTTTAGTTTTATCCTTTCCTTGTCTAAGGATATCAATGCTTTCATTTTTCTTCCCCAAGGTCAACCTACTAACGATGGGAAGGAGCTGGATCCTTCCTTAGGGTCAATAATTTTGAAATTGACTTTGGTCGATATTCCTTTTATGCTTGTGTCGACATTTTTCCAGACTCTGATAGGTTCAATCAGGCCTTGGTCAGTGAAATTCAAGTATATCCTTGACTCATATAGTCGAGGTCTACCCAATTGTTCTCAAGTATCGCGAGTCATAATGTTTACTTGTGATCCGAAGTCGAGCACAACTTGTCATACATGGTATCCTTCAATTTCTAGGTCGACAAGTGGGTCGGCATCACTTTTATCTTTTTGGTTTAGGCTGCAGATATTTTTTGTTTGTTTTTCTGTGTTATTGTTGTGTTTTATTTTATATAATAAGTCTATGAATTGGGATACCATTTTATCATTTTGTACCAAGTGTATTAATTCTTTTATTGTGCTTTGTCGATTATCGTCAGCTTCTTCCTATCGAGCAAATTCTCTAAATACATTCATTGCATCTTTATATAGTTGTTTTTGTTTAACTGAGTCAGGATAATCATTCTTTTCTTTTATTTTTCTTATTCATGGATTATCATCCCCAATTTTTGTCCCTTGTCGAGTTACTATATGCAAATTCTTTGTATTAATAATATCATGCTTTTGTACGCATGACAAGACATTAAAAATTTTCTTCTTATTAATTTTATCGATCATAGTAGGGAAATCCTCCAATGAGTGATCCCATACTCCACAACTAGTACAAAATTTTAAGTCAGTTCTGTCCTTATATGGACAGTTTGCATATCAGTTTTCTTCTTTGTAGCATGTGAAACATTGGGTGGGCCGACGTGGTCGGTTGTCACAATTCCCAGAGAATCGACCTCGAACTCCATATCCTCCACGTCGGTTGTCAAACCGGTGCTCATATCGATGACCATCGTACCTTTGATTATTTTGTTCATATTGAGTATTCTCATTATTCTGTGCAACTGCGTTCGTCTTATAGACTGCTTGGTAATTTTATCGATTTTTTAGGTTTAGGTGGTAGTCGATGGTGGTATGATTTTTAGTTTCACAGATTGCACACCAAGATGCTTTTCCATTCTTCATGTTAAATGGGCAATCTTTTGTAGTGTGTTCTCCATGTTCTTGGCAGATGTCACAAAAACACTTTGTTTGCACAAATCGAACGTCATGTCGATCGATATCCTGTCCACAGTTATCTTTTGAGTGCCTGATCATTGAGCATTTCGTGTACTAGACATCCTGACTCTTAAGGTTTATCTCTTTTAAATATTTCTGCATGATCTCAAGCTATTCTTCCAATCTATTATCCGTGGGATATGCTAGGAAGTCTTCATCCATTTCCACTTGTAAGGATTTAGTAAGCGCATATTCATATGTCTTGAATGTCTCCAGGATTATATGTCATCGTATTTTTTGTGAAAGGCCTGCAAGAAACCACTGAATTAACAATTGTTCATCAATTATGTAATCGAGTTGGATAAGAAGGTGTTTCTAGTGTTTGTCGTAATCGGGGACAGATTCTGCTGGCTTTTGTGATGTTATTTTCAATTTCTTAGCTACCAGATGTTTTGCATCTGGGGTTTTAAAGAACGACAAGAATTGCGCTTTTATTTTTGCTTTCGTTGCTCGAGGGGTTCTTTCAGAAAAGGTCATATACCATGTTAATTCTCTTTTCCTCAAGGCACCAACAAACTGCACCATCTGTCTATCTTCATCTATGACTTGGTTTTCCTCCCATGTCAACTTGCAGATGAACCAATGTTGTCTGGGATCTTTGTCGCCCTCATATAGAGGTATATGTGCTGATCTGTGACCCATGTCAGATTCACTGTCGCTGTCTTCTTCCGGAGGTGGCGATGGTGGGGGTGGTGGTGAGGGTAGCAGGATGTTTTGTTTATTTCTTTGGGTAGAACTATTGTTGACGAAACTCTCGTTCTCGTTGGGTTTTTTATCTGTTGTTTCTTCTCCGATAAGCAGTCGGTTGGGGTTGACTTCTTCTGTCGATGTCCAACTGCAATGATTTGTCTGTCAGTCCAATTTTTCTGTATTCTCCAAAGTTTTATTTGGCAGGGGGGTGCTCCTTCGTGTGTCATGTAAAGTAAGTGGATACTTCAGTTAGATGGGTATGCCTAAAGCGTGACCTAGTTTCCTTCTTCTGGTCGACGGATAAGTAGATGACTATCAGTGTTTACCTCGTCGTCTAGTCGGCTCCATATACCAAACTCACCAGCTCTTAGTCTTAAATATTCTTCGACAATGGCTTGCATCCTGGTACTCGGATTCGTTGGAGATAGAGGTCTTTCCTCCTGAGGAACTTCTATTTGGAGAGCTTCATGCTGCTCTATCCACAAATATTCTCCCATAGGTGATGCTTCTTCATCGACGCCTTCTTCTTGTCGGTCATAACCCGACTCTGGCAGATTTCTTTCTTGGTCTGTCACCCTAGTACTCATTCCTCTTTTCAGTGCTATAGTGTAGAAATAATAGATCAATGCTATGAGCAATGATTCTAAGAAGAAGCACAGGAAATAGATCTTGCTACTAAGAATTCTCACAAGCATACACAGGAAAAATAGAGAGAAGAAAAGAGACAGAATCACATGAATGAAGAGATGAATATTGGTGTGTATCCTTCCATTGAATAATTATGAATAATAGTGTACATAAATAGTACATCCCTCATAGGAAAATCAAATTGTATGGAAACAACTCATAAAGCTCAAAAAGGCTGACTTACCAAAATATAGCAAACCCCCATAGGTAGCTAAAGCACTTACCAAATCTATCAAGGACCTCACGAGTTGGAAAAATCATGAGTGATTTGTCAAGTATATTGAAATAACATGCTAATCCTAGAAAATGGAGAAAAAATAATGGAGGATGGGTTGGAAACAAAAGCTCCCAGTTTCCTAGTTGACTAGCTTTTATCTTATCCATAGAAAAGCAGGAAAAATAGAAAAAGCAGAATAAAGTAGAATCTGTTGTAAAGTCCTATATACTAATTCTAGATGGTCAAAATGTGGTCAAAATCAACCTAGAATTGGAAATAAATCATTCCTAGGATATAGATGGTATGTATTGACTTTAAGGTGCAAGTGGATGCCAACTAATTAAGCTAGTGGGTGAATAATTAATCAAATAATGATTAATTATTTTATCCTAAGTTGTGAGTGGGTTTAATATATTCCTACACCCCCCTATAAGTCTAAATTTATGATGGTATGACAAAAAATATGGATGCATATGGATGCATATAGGGCCCAGCAACAAGGTTATGGTCACCCTTTAACAATTATTATGTCCAGAAAAGTGAGGAAAGAGGCAAAACCACATGGGGAAAATCCTCCCTCAATATAGGACAAGGAACAAAATTTGACATGTGTCTTCAACATATCTTCATCTTCACTTTAATGAGCTGATTGAACTACTTCTAGATGAAGGACTTGTTGAAGAAATCATGAACTCCATGATCATGCGCTGGAGTGTAGAACCTGCAAGAAGGAAGAGGAGAGACTCCTTGTATCTCATCAACTGATGAAGTAGGAGAATTATCTGAATGCTTCTTTCTTATGTCAAACTCTGATATGAAAACATAATATGAAATGGAAAAGAGATCTGTGCATACTCCTTCCCAAAGAGTACAAAAAACAAGGCAATTTATTTCACACCCAATTCCTTGAATAGCTACAAAATTGTGATGTGAATCACACGTAAATATTCCAATCTGCTGTAGCACCTGTATAGATCTTATATGAGGCTGATAAAAATCTGATATATCAGAAAAATTAGCATATGGAACAGCAAAGACAAAGGCTTCAGTGGCTCCATGAGGATATAGGGCTAGACTAGGAAAATTATAAACAACTGGGGAAAACTGATAGGTGTAAAAATCTGAATGATGGATGGGCTTAAGATCTGAACAATAAGTGTTTAGAACAGATCCAAACATGTTTAATATCAGTCCAAATATGACTAAGGACATGGATAACCAACCAATGAAAGATAGGAAATACTTCAAACCATGTAAGATAAATATCACTGCATAAGAGACCAATGAGGAATCAACTAGTGATCTTGGGATTTGTATAGTCTTTGGATTATTTAGAGGTATGGTAGATGGTATGGATGGTGGTATTATATGTATCATGACATGCATATCAGCCTGCAAACAATATTCTAAATCAGATATACAATCTTGTGAGGAAGAGCTGCTCAAAGGTAAGTCAATATCTAGTGAAAAATCACAATTTTTGGGAGATGAATCTAGTAGACTGAGAGGAGGATCATCAAAGAAAGGTTCTGATATTTCTGATTCTGATATATCAGAGGATAAATATATATTAGAGACATGATAAAAGGAGAGAACTCTAGCACTCAAAGCATAAGTTATATCACCTTGGAACTGCGCAGTATGACATTGTTCTAAGGAATCAGCAGGCTTCTCTAGTTCATCTGGAACTTCGATCTTGTGCTTCTCAAGAAGCTGAGACATGATGTACATCTTCTTCTTGAAACACTTCTTCTCTGAATGAAAACCCTTGCTGCAATAAGAACACTTGGATGTGCTCCCTTTCTTCTTAACTTTCTTCATTAAATCTTCATATGAATCTTCATCTTCAATTTCTAACTTTGGCTTCTTCACAATTTGCTTCTCTTTTGATTTGAATTTATTGCTTCCTTGAACCAAGAGAGCATGATCATTTCCCTTTGAATAATTAAGGACACCCATATGGATCAATTTATCTTTCTCCTTTGTTAGTGAATCAAGAAAAGAATTTAAAGAAGGCATTTTCCACTTAGGAACAACAAGCCTAGTTGCATGAAAAGTAGACACAAAAACTGAGTAATCAGGACCCAATTTTGAAAGAATGGAAAGGATTAATTGATCACCTGCTTTCTCAATCCCACATTTCTTGAGAATTAGAACAAGTGACTTGAAATTGGTGAAGAAACCCTCAAGATATTCAAAATTGCTTGGACTCAGTGAGAATAACTCAATCTCTAATTGATGCGCTCTTAGCTCATCTTGAACTCCAAAGAGAGACTCCAATTGAGTCCATACTTGGTTTGGAGTGGTCAAACCATATAGATGAAAGAGTATATCAGGATAAATAGAGAGGCAAAGAAATCCATAGGCTTCATCCAACCTATTATGCCACTTAGCTTTCTCAATCACAGCATTGGGCTCATTCTCCAAAGTTAGTGTAACTCTGCATAATCCTCTACTGCGCAATAGAATGGAGATTTTGGATTTCCATTCATGGTATTTGAAGGAAGTAATAATTATAGCTGATGAAGAATCCATATTTCTGAATTGATGTGCTCAAGAATAAAATCTCTGCAACCTGCAAAACAAACTAGGAGAAAATCTTGTAAGCTAGACATGCTCTTCTTTAGAGAGGGATAAGAGACTGGATGTGCTCCTCAACTCCATAGAAATTGATCAACCTTACTGATTTGATACCATGTAGAAATAATAGATCAATTCTATGATCAATGATTCTAAGAAGAAGCACAGGAAATAGATCTTGCTACTAAGAATTCTCACAAGCACACACAAGAAAAATAGAGAGAAGAAAAGAGACTGAATCACATGAATGAAGAGATGAATATTGGTGTGTATCCTTACATTGAATAATTATGAATAATAGTGTACATAAATAGTACATCCCTCATAGGAAAATCGAATTGTATGGAAACAACTCATAAAGCTCAAAAAGGCTGACTTACCAAAATATAGCAAACCCCCATAGGTGGCTAAAGCACTTACCAAATCTATCAAGGACCTCACGAGTTGGAAAAAGCATGAGTGAGTTGTCAAGGAGATGGAAATAACATGATAATCCTAGAAAATGGAGAAAAACTAATGGGGGATGGGTTGGAAACAAAAGCTCCCAGTTTCCTAGTTGACTAGCTTTTATCTTATCCATAGAAAAGCAGGAAAAGCAGAATAAAATAGAATCTCCTATAAAGTCCTGTATACTAATTCTGGATGGTCAAAAGGTGCTCAAGATCAACCCAGAATTGGAAATAAATCATTCCTAGGATATAGATGGCATGTATTGACTTTAAGGTGCAAGTGGATGCCAACTAATTAAGCTAGTGGGTGAATAATTAATCAAATAATGATTAATTATTTTATGCTAAGTTGTGAGTGGGTTTAATATATTCCTACATATAGATATTTCTCTTCTTTCTTCCCTTCTTTGCAGCCTCTTCTCTCTCTCTATTTTCTATAAATCTGTTGTCCCTTTATGTGTCACTGTCCATTCGATTTCCTTTTTAGGACGACTTTTCATCGCTGGTGATGGTATCTCTTCTAGTCGACTAAAATCCTCTCCACTTTACCCCAATATACAAACAGCTACCCCCCCATAGTCTACCCAATTCTTTAGATAGCTCGGATAGTTTTGTTTACTTGCTTAGGAAATATTCCCACTCTCTTTCGGCAATTAATTTCTCCCACTTCTTTTGTTTCTCCACCCAGTTGGAATTTTGTGGCGGTTCGCGTAGTAATGGACGAGGTTCAACAATATGACCCACTCCTTTTTCTACCAGGAACTTGAACAACAAGGTTGGTAAGGAGCATAGGAATTGTTGAGTAAGGTCTGTATATAATTTCTTCTGAATGGTCTCTACCGAATTTCTTTCTTCTATAGCTTGCTCCTCGCAGAAATCGTCAGTGATATTTTCAAACCACTCCGACAAGTTTGTCCTTCCCCCTCGAATCAGTTTCTCTAGTAGCTGTTTTTCTTTAGTTTCTTCCAGCTTTTTCATCCAGAAGTTTCTTCAAAAGCTGGGGTACCGATTCTACAAACTTCTCATGGGTTTCAGTAAATAATATTTCTTTTTCTTGAGTAGTCGTTAATCTGTTTCTTTGCGTGTAATTTTGCAAATAATTTGTTATATTGTGCTCCCACCAGTTCTTAATTTCCTGCTCTGACATCATCTGCTTGTATTCATCTCATACATGTACTACCAGCAATGGAACCAATGTTGTAATCTCACAAATCACAAAGGGTTACCAATAATACACATTTAAAAGCATACAGACATATCAGAACAAGAGACAAGAACACAGATGTAAGAATAACAGATTATATTATAATAGAAGAGTCCATACAATACATAGAACTGAACCAAGTTCTCATCTGGCTCAACAACCTAATATATATGAGTACAAAACAATTACAAATAACTACCTGTCGGTTCTGTCAACCGACACGACCTTAAGTGGTCGACCTAATCTCTAATTAGTTGGCTGATCAACTTAGTCAGCTAGTCAACTAGCTCCTCCAACAAGTACTTTTTTTAATTAATTATACTTGGATGGTCCTATATTGATCTCTCATTCTCATAAAACAAAAAATATCCTTGTGTGATTTCTGATTCCTAATCTCCCCATTATTTCTATGCTTTTACTCAACTTTTTGAAATCCACTTCACAAATCCATGTCACATCTTCGAGTTTTCCTTTGAATGGATTTAGTTTTACATATGATATTTAAACTTGTGTACTTGAATATGGTTACCCATCGAGAGTCATATTATATAGTTTTCCCCCATGATACATTCATAGATAAACCATATAATGATGATACAAAAACCTTTAAACTTATTGATTTAATAGGGATGGTATCAGAGCGATGGTTTTGACCTAGCCCCATTGTTTATAAATCATGTTGATTCATATCTAGGGTTGATTGACTCTAAGAGAAATATTTGTTGACTTATCCCTATTCCTATGTCTTGAACATACCTATTAGATTATAGGGATGAATTCCAAGAAAAAAATTGTTGTTCTTAATGGACACAATTATGCAATTTGGGATACAAATATGGAGACCTTGTTGAAGAGAAAATGATTGTGGAAATTCACAAAGACCGTTATTGTTGATTCGATGAGTGTCAATGCTAATTTTTTCATTGACATTAAGAAGGATGAAGCTATGGGTGTTATCATGGCCTACATTTCAAGGGAAATTCGCTTTCATAGTAACTGGGATCAACTTTCCTCATGTCGTCTATACCAAGTTTAAGTATATTTCATCAAGATAAATGAAGGTGAAGTAATACAGATAGAGAAAGAGTTGATGTCTCTGGAACCTCTTTTATTTGATCAGATCGAGGAATATTTATCTCATATCAAGGAGCTACAGCTAAAATTGGGTGAATGTGGCAAGGATTTTCCAAAGAAGGATGGACAACTCATTGAGTTGGTTTTGATAAATTTTTAAGACACCATATGATGTCTTATGTTCCTCCTTTTGGGATAATTAGATGTCACACAAGAAAGATGGTAAATATTTTACCTTCGATAATTTATGTTATTTGTCGATCAATGGTCAATAGAAGTAGATTAAAGAAGGGAAATTTGGTGGCAAAAATAGGACTCATTTGATGAAAAGAAAGGTCAAGTCAAATCTTAAAGAATGTATTTGGAAGGATTATCGACCATAATGTATCAACCAACCTACAAAAGGAAAGACTAAAGAGTCATCATTAACAAAGAAGGAATGTAAGAAGAATACCTATTATTATTGCGCAAAGGTGAGACATGTTGAGAAAAATTGTTGGAAGAAGATGAATGAATTAGAAGGAATGGTCAAGCACCTAGAGTACAGTGTATCATCTAGTCAGTCAACCAATTGACCTCCTAAAAAATATACCTTCTCTATAAGCACTTTTCGAGCATTAAATGATCGTACCAATCAAACGAAATGGATAATGGCTTCTAGATGTACTCAACTTATGGAAAATGATTATTCTATGTGCTCTTCCTTAAGTGGTTCTCCTGAAGAGAATATTTATGTCACTAATTATTATTCTCTCATTGTCACTGGAAATGGTGATGTTGAATGTCAATATCACTGCATATCCGACGTCTATCATGTACTGAGTCTGCATGCAAAGCTACCGTTGGTTTCTCAACTGACAAAAACCAATAAGACTATTGAGTTTTAGTTGCATATCTTTAATGTAAAATATTTGAGTCTTTGTAGGGAAACTGTTTCTTAAAGGATTTTGGATCCCAAAGGGAGACTTTATAAGTTTTATGATCATCTCTTTAATGTTTCCCATATGACTTGGCTGACTACACCCATCACTCAAAATGACGACAAAAGTCAAATTTGTCATGAATGACTTCGTCATCTAAACTTTCGAAGTATGAATATAATGGTAACACCTAATATGGTTACTGGTTTCCCAAAGACTATTCCACCTGATGGAGTTTGTAAAAGATGCATTCTTGGAAAGAATCATCAAGAACCCTTTTATTTAGGGAAAGCATGGCATGCATAAGACCAACTGTAGCTTATTCACAGCGTTCTCTAGGTGAAAAGTATATTTTAACATTGATTTGTGATTTCTCTTGATTTACATGGGTTTATTTCTTCAAGAATAAGAGTAAAGTCTTTGAAATATTCAAGGAATTTTGAGCATTGACCAAGAAGTAGTGTGTTCATCCCATTAAATGTTTGAGATCAAATAATGGGGGTGAATATGTGAGCTGAAAGTTTGAAGAATATATTTTTTAAAGTGGTATCTCTTAGTAGAGATATGCCACTCATACCCCTCAACAAGACAATGTTGTAGAGAGAAAGAATCAGATTTTGGTAGAAATTGATAGGTTCCTACTGCAAGCCAAATACATACCAACATAATTTTTGGAATAAGTAATCTACTGCTCAAATGATCTCCTGAAATTTGTACCAACTAGAGAATTCATTGACATGACCCCAATCAAAAAGTGGAATTGTAGGAAACCCTATGTTGGAAATCTCTGAACATTTGGATGTGTTGCATGTGAGAATATCAGTGATAACAACAAAAAGGAGTTAAATGCAATAAGTCATTCCTGCATCATGATGGGATAATCTTATAAGTCGAAATCCTATAGATGGTTTGATCATATCAAACAATAGATCATATTGAGTTGAAGTGCAATCTTTAATGAGATGAGTTTAGGCAATAAGTTGTTGAATTATGGTCTAATGAACAATGCTCCATTCAACATTCTTGATGAATATGCATTGGATTTACTTTTTTATGGATTCTCAACTATATTGATGAATTCTCCTCCCGAGTCAACTAGTATTCAGTCAACTATAACTGTTGAATTCAATAGTCTAGCTTTCTTGACTCACATGACTGATGATAACTGACTTTCATCATCGACGATTTTATCACCTTGGTGAGCTATTAATATGATTGAAGCTACTAGATTAGATCTTGGGAATCCTAGTATTTGTCAGAAGACTCTCAATCAGATAGAATGTGATAGTGTTTACTTAATGGAATGCTTTCTTGACACACGTGATCCTGATAAATATGTTGATGTTTAGGGTATACCAGAATGGGAAACTTCTATCTCTGTTGTAATTAATTCCTTAAATAAGAATAAGACATGGAATTTGTTCCCCAAATACAAAGTGGTGATAGGTCTATAGGACTGATTTTACCTCCAACTATGTTGTTTAATGGCACAAGGATCATTTGGTCACCAAGGGATTCTCTCAGCAAGAAGGCATCGACTACAATGAAATGGTGTAGCACATGACTTATAGTTTTCCAACTTGAATCATTTCAAAAAATCCATGCCATATTTAGGTTGATAAATAAAGATACCATCATGCATTTGTAAAACTTGAATTCCAAGAAAGAAATGAAAAATACCAGGGTCAATTCATTTCAAAAATATCTGCAAGTTGGTTCTTCAAACCTAAAATGAGATTGACAGTATTTCCCATTGTGATTCAATAATAAATGTACAATGCCAAAATTTAAGCATTACCATGAACATGTAATAAATAAATACTGTGATCAAATTCACAATGTTTGAAGCCAAGATTGACAAAAATACCGATCAATATTCTCATACCAAGCACAAGGTGCCTATTTGAAACCATACAACAACTTATTTAGTAAATAAAAAATACCAGAATATGTCACAAAAAAAGAGGTTGATCCATATACATTTCTTCAATCATATCTCCATGAAGAAATGCACTTTCAACATCCATTTGATGAAGTTCCAAGCAAAAAAAAGCAACAAGAGAAAGGATTAGTCGAACAAAATTCATCTCTGTAACAGGGGCAAGGTTTTAGTGTAGGAAATTCCTTCTTTCTAAGAGAATCCCTTGGTGACCAAACAAGCTTTATGGAATTCAACAACACCGTCAAAGGTAAGTTTGGACCTATAGACCCATCGACACTTCACGACATTCTTTCCTTGTAGTAGGGGAACAAGTTGAATCAATTTCAATAGATTATATAGTATTTTTTCATTCTAGTATACCCTAAGCATCGTCATATGTATTAGGATCACAAGTGTCGAGAACACATACCATTAAGGAAACAACATCACATTGTGTCTACCTATGATTTTTCAAACCAATACTAGCATTTCCATCATTCAATCCAATAACTTGAAGTGTAATTGTTGGAATATTATAAACCCATTCCATACTTAGGATAACAAATATTAATCATTTCTGGTTAATTTCCTATCCACTAGCCTAGATAGTTGGCATCCACTTGCACCATGTTACGGAGAGAAACTTCCTATGTCTTGGGGTAGACCACAACAGTATGAATGACACTAGAAATCAATCTATTCTTACATGCAAGAGAAATAAATATATCTAACACTAAGAGATATGAATGGTACCTTATTTCAGATGGGTAATGTAGATCCTCGTTGAGTTTTTCAACCTTCTTGCATTCACAATTCACTCTCAACAACAACAAACAAGAAAAGAATGTTATATATCAAAGTGTTAGGCCTACTCTATCATATATAAAACATCATGTATAAGCAAATATAAATACATCCATGGACAAAATATTCATAGTTATACACATGTAATGGGTGATAAATTGATATTTCTATTAATAATAAAAAAGATATAACTGTGACAAACTTTGTCGGTACCTTGTCTAAATGGAGAAATTGAGTCCTCCACCTGGGCCTCCACCACTTCAATCCTCCATCTCAATGGCAATATTGGGAAGAGAAGCAATGTGTGGTCCAAAGGGACAAAGGGATGCATAATCAAACATAAACAAGTGAGGCAACAATGAACTATAGTTTCCTTTCTCTTCAAAATTCTCCTCCTTCAATGAATTCAAGAGGCTCAATATATAGCCCTCAAGTAGGAAATGGAGGGTTGATTCGGAGCGTTTCTAGGCATATGGAATCCAAGATTCAAGTTATTCGGGACTCAATGAGGAAAACTCCATTTTTTATGCGCATTTCCCGATGTCCACGGGTATTGGCCCAAAATTTGTGTGTACATGTGGATATTGGATTAAAAGTTGTGTATACACATAAATAGGTGTTTTTTAGGGACTTTCTTGGTTCATCCATTTATAACTGGATAAAGGGGGGTCTAAGGAGTTTGCAGAGGGACATGGAAGGCCATAAATGTGTGATCTACCAAGTGTGGTAAAATCAGCTATAACATATGCCCCCTAATGTATGAGGTTATAGGGGTAACATGATGGCCGAAATACATTATATCCATCCCGGAAGTGGAGTACTGAATACCCTGGTGGAAGAACCAGCCACTCATCAGTACAATACAATGATAAATCTTAGCATGTGACTACAAATATACTTGTAGTAGTCCCAGATACATAAGAGTAAAATGGACATGAATATGCATGATATACAAATGTGTTGGCCTGGGAAAGGGGCATAAGAAGGAAGTTCATGCGTGCAACCAAGGAAAATGTGCCGCGTGTGTGAAAGAAGCAAAGGAAGATTGTGAAGGACGAAAAGGTCCTGTGAAGGCATAACAAAGAGGTGTGTGAGAAAGGGATGGAAAGAATGGAAGCACACAAGGAGGAAAAATGGTCGGAAAGTGACAAATGCATAATCCATATCATGGCCATATAAGACGGCGTAAGCCTGCATCTATGCACATATGAGAAGATATTTGTAAGTCAGGCTGATAGTGCCTCATGTCAAGTCATAATCACGACAGTTGTAACCAGAGGGGTGTAATGTCCCATATTTTACATTTGGTCACAATGGCCAAATCACATTTTCCATATTCATGAAATTTGTCAAAGGGATGCTATAAGTCAAATAATTGCCAAGGTGGAAAATCACTAGTTTCCTAGATTGGGGATGGAAGATTTGAGATTTGAATAAGGGGGAAAATAAATTATGTTTAAACATAAGAAGAGGATAAATATTTAATAATGTATCTTATTAAATAAATACAAGAGAAAAATGAAATGGCTATGGAGAATGGAGACACACGGAGACTATGGGGCCCACTCAAGCTAGAATTCCTATGTTAAATGGCATCCTCCTCTTGTAATTTTGAATCTATGGGAAGCCTAATATTTTGGGATTGATTATGAGGTTAATATATTTTTCCATATACTTCGTAGGTCGAATCTGGGATTAATTGTAACTTACATGGGAGAAGAAGAGCCAAATGGGAGTTTCATGGACACTTGGCTAGATTCCTCTTATATTGATGACATCTATGACAAAAATGATTGAGATTCTATGACAGTTATGACACAAGTCAGATATGAAGGCTGAAATATTGGCATACTTACATCTCAGGACTAAATAGAGCATCTTAGAGTTCGAATTTGGGAGTTGGAGAAGGACAAGAGGCTCCTACTCAAATTTGGGAGAAGATGGAAGGTGAAGAGAGAGGCCACATGGCATAGCATGAGCAGCCACACCAATTCGAATTGGATTTGGTTTATGGATGGATTTGGAACCTTATAATACCAATAAATTTTATAAAATACAGGGATAAGCCATGAGAAGAATATTTTTCTCATTTGTGAATTGCGAGAGCTAGTGGATGACTAATTTTCTTGCTTAAGCCAATTTCGAGGGTGAAAGATTTCCATCCTAGTTGGTGTTTGGAAAGGAATGCCACTCAGGTATTTCATGGAGATTTAATGGAGTATTATTTTCAGGTGTAATATACAGGAAATCATGTGTATTCTTCTATTGCAACACTCTCTCTCAACTGTTTCTAGATTTCACACCATATTCATGCCAATGGAGGGATTGCACTTTGGGTGAGCTATTGTTCTCTTTGGGGAAGATTATAATGGAAATTATATTATGTTATTATGTATATTATCTATATTTAATGTTCATAATACTCTCAGGTTGAAATACCCAAAATAATTCATGTAAAAATTTTGAACAATGAAGAAATAGAGTCATTTCCCCACTATCTTGTTGTGAACCATTGTAATGCTGATGATTTCAAATTGGGAGAGCCTTTCATTGTCCATTTATGATTGTAATCAGTTAAATATTCTCTGTTATTCATTATCATAAATTTTCAAGTAGAAATTCCCAAGATTTGTATGCCAAAATGACTTTTAATAAGCAAACAATGACCATTTCCACTCCATTTTGATATATGCCATGGTAATGCTTATTATTTTGAATGGAGGAATGTATCTCTGATAAATATATGATGTATGGACTGTAATTAATGTTTATTTCAATTATAATGTTCAGTAATTAAGCATTTGAATCCATTTTACTCATTTTTATTGCATTGGGAGAAGATTTGGTGCATTTTCCCCAAGGGTCGAAATTGTGACTTGGGAGTTGCTTTGAAAAGAGTCATAACAGCCTGTATAAACTGAACCATGATGCGTATGAGACTTTTAAAAGGTATCTTACACATAACCATCCTCTTTTCAGAAATTCAACTGGATTTTGGATCATTTTTGAAGCCATTTCTGGCAGTTACCCAGGGGGAATTGGAGCCCCAATTTGCTAGTAAAGACTCCTACATTGAATAGAACATTAAAAAAGTTTGTAGAAGTAATTGGGAAGTCAAATAAAATACATGAAAATTATATTTAATTTATATTATCATTCATGTACCTTCAGAGAAAATTTGGAAGAATTTGGGTCAATTTGGGGGTCTAGACATCAAAACTAGTTAAGGTCAAAATTGGGGAAAAAGTGAAATAATTGGTCATTTAAAAAAATTTCAAAAAGGGACATTATAGTGGTATCAGAGCATGATATTTGCACCTGATTTGGTTTGATATTTTTTATTACAATAATTCAGGGACCACCATTATATATTGAAACCCAAAAGTGCTTTTGTTGAAGAGGAAAAAAATGTAGGAGAAGAAGACAATTTTTTGGAAACTATGACTAGGCATGAAAAAAGAACCTCATATGATGGTGAGGAGATAACAAAAAGCATGGAACCTATATTTGAAGACATGAACAAGAATATTATTAAAGGATTTGAATTTTTTTTCTATCAAAATTTGGGAAAAATATATTTATTTTAAGAAAACCAAGGGGAAAAATGCATCAGTTTGCTTGAAGGAGCAAAAGGAGGAGACCCATGAATCACCTAGTTCTGAAATAGGTGGATTAGAAGACGTAGTACATGAATATGATCAAAATTCACTCCCAAGTGACTCTAAAAAATATGAAGAGACATCACATGAGTATGAATAAGTTTTTATTGAAAATACTGAAGATAATTTTGGGCACATGCTACCTTGGAAATGAAACAAAGAGCATCTATTGATGGATGCTTGAACTATGAAGGAGTACCTACTGATGGGTGCTCAGAAGTCTATGTTGGTGACATAGATATAAGATTTCAAAATGTTCCTGCAAACCAAAATTCCATTAAACATGAAAATGAAGACCTTGTAGCAGTTGAAGAAGAAATGAGATCAACTTCCCCATCACCACTTCAGCTTCATGAAGTTTGTCCAAGCAAGAAGGAAGAAGATGAGTAGGTTCATTTGCAAGAGCCTAATTTTCTTGAAGGGTCCTTAAAGATGAATGAAAAGAAGATCCAAGAGGCCCTTAGCATACTCCATGACACTCACTCATTGGTATCAACTTCTTGTTAGAGAGCTACTTCCTTGGAGGATCCATCCTTCCTTGAAGACATGGAGAAGATCCAAAGAGCAATGCGCAACATCAAAGGTAATTTCATGTCTTTGATTTTTGATAGAAAAAATGTAATTGAGCTTATTGAATGGTTACATGAATCCTACTTGAATAATAATGAAGTTATTGATAATCTCACAATTCAAAATGAGCAACTTCTTGAAAAGTTGCAAGACACTTGTTTTTCCTCTGATGTTTCATATTTTCATAAGGTAGATTGCTTGGAGGATTCTCATTACATGGTGGATCATGAGAAACATGAAAAAATGCAGGTTCTTGATGTTCTTGAGGATTATAGTGATGAGATCCAATCACTTGTTGTGGTGGAAGAGGAAATTGAGTTGCCTCTTGAAAATGGTTACACACGTTTTGGAGAACTGCATGATTCCACTACATTGAAACCAACCCATGAGGAAATTTTTTCATTTTCTAGGGAGGTGAATAATCCTACCCATATGGATACTTCACATTATGACAATTTTTCACTTACTAATCATTTGGGTGAGTTGATTCTTTCTCCTACATCCTACACTTCTAAATTTTGCAGCAGTCATCCTAATGAAGTATGGGTGAAAGGTTTTTTTTTGATGGTGCCACATGAAGAGCATGGAAATTATATTTCTACTTTTGATGATGGAATTATTAGAGAACCATATTATTTACATTTGCAGCAGCATCCTTGTTTACATTATGATTATACACATCTACATGGGTGCACCTATGATGTTCATTTGAGTCACTTGAAGACTCATGGTTTTTCTTGCTCAACACTTGGTTCATTTGATGTTGGAGGAACTTCATCCAACACTTGGGTGAAGAGGGATATGATTGAGGAAAATTATTATTGGAAGCAACATCCTTTGTTATTTCATGATCATATACATATTCATGGGTGTATTGATGAGACTTCTTTGAGACACTTGAAGTCTTCGTGTTTTATTTGCTCCTTATTTGGTTCATATTTTGGTGGAGGTTCTTCATTCACTTCTTGGATGAAAGAAAAAATGGCTGATTATTATTTTGATGCATATTAAATTATTTGGGAGTAGAATTATAGGGCATGGGATCCTCACCTATGTCATTGGAGCAGATTTGATTGGTCACTTGAAGCATGTATGCACTTGGCAAATGGTACTCTGCTCACTAGGAGGTATAAGCACTTTAATGATTTCTTGGTGAGGCACCTCCTTGGTGTACATTCTTATTATGTTGTTATATACTTTGATAATATATATTATGCACTCATGATGTTTGGAAGAATGCATATAAGAAAATGGGATCCAGGAATTCTCTTTCCAAATGGCATGGGTTGGAGAGCACTCTTAATTATTGGAGTGCAATGCAAGCAATGGGACCCTGCTATAGTGTTTAGTCCCATTGATTTCAAATTATTTGGGAAACAAGTAGTATGGGAGATGGATTCCCCACTTAATAAGGTTATGTTAATCAGATTATTGCAGCAGCAATCATGGTGGTTCCTCTCTGAAATATTCATGAAATCTCAAAGACTCAAGGTGGGCAGCTTAGTGGCAACTTCAAATAATCATACAAAAAGTAGGTTCTTCAACAACCATGTTTAAAATTGCTTGAGGACAAGAAATATTGGGAAGGGAGGATTTGTAATGTACCAAATTTTACACTGGAACACAATGGCCAAATCACATTTTCCATATTCATGAAAGTTGTCAAAAGGATGCTAAAAGTCAAATAATTGCCAAGGTGGAAAATCACTAGTTTCCTAGCTTGGGGATAGAAGATTTGAGATTTGGAGTAAGGGGGATAATAAATTATGTTTAAACATTAGAATAGGATAAATATTTAATAATGTATATTATTAAATAAATACAAGATAAAAATGAAATGGCTATGGAGAATGGAGACACATGGATACTATGGGGCCCACTCAAGCTAGAATTCCTATGTTAAATGGCATCCTCCTCTTGTAATTTCAAATCTATGGGAAGCCTAATGTTTTGGGATGGATTATGAGGTTAATATAATTGTCCATATACTTAATAGGTTGAATTTGGGATGAACTGTAACTTACATGGGAGAGGAAGAGCCAAATGGGAGTTTCATGGACACTTGGCTAGATTCCCCTTACATTTATGACATCTATGACAACAATGATTGAGATTCTATGACAGTTATGAAACAAGTAAGATATGAAGACTGAAATCTTAGGACTGAATATAGCATCTTAGAGGTCGAATTTGGGAGTTGGAGAAGGCCAAGAGGCTCCTACTCAAATTTGGGAGAATATGGAAGGTGAAGAGAGAGGCCACATGGCATAGCATGAGCAGCCACACCAATTTGACTTGGATTTGGTTTATGGATGGATTTGGAACCTTATAATATTAATTATTTTTATAAAATACAGGGATCATCCATGAGAAGAAGCTTTTTCTCATTTGTGAATTGTGAGAGCTACTGGATGACTAGTTTTCTTGCTTAAGCCAATTTCGAGGGTGAAAGATTCCCATCCTAGTTGGTGTTTGAAAATGAAACTTAGGTATTTCATGGAGATTTAATGGAGTATTATTTGCAGTTTTAATGTACATGGAATCATGTGGATTCTTCTATTGCAGAACTCTCTCTCAACTATTTCCAGTTTTCACACCATATTCATGCCAATGGAGGGATTGCGCTTTGGGTGAGATATTGATCTCTTTGGGGAAGATTATAATGCAAATTATATTATGTGTAGATGTATATTCTCTATATTTCATGTTTTTTTTTTTTTAACAGAAACAGAAAAGGGGTTGTATTATCAGGCTGTGCACAGCCATTCATTACAGTTCCGAAGGAAGATATAAGGCCGACACGGCATAAAAACGACAAGCCAAACATGGTCTATCTCCCAAAACAGAGAGCAAAAGATTGTTTCTGAGCTGCATACTAACCGGGTAGTGTATACCCTTACAAACTGTCTACATAGCAGAGTGCAGAAAAACATAATTCATACAAAATTGAAACATAATCCCCTTACTAAACTGAACATAAAACAAGATATAAAATTCATTTGCCTCTCTGAGGACAGGACTGCTGAACAGATTCTTCTTCCATAGGCTGGGGTGCTGAGTCGTTGACGCCATTGACCCTGCTCTCCTGGTTCATTGAAACGAGCCTTTGAATATCTTCTTCAATGCACTCAACTCTGCCCAGAAGTTCTAGCAGATTGCTTTCCAAGTCGTCTGTGCGGGCTCCATTGTTGCTGACTTCCTGAGATGTCCTGCTAACAGTTTCGCTCATTTCCTTTATTTCCTTGGCTGTGTCTCTACTCTCCTTAACCCCTATAGCTGTCAACTCATATAACCTTCGTAAGTTCTTCATGATATCCTGCAGTCCAAGGTTATTGCCCAAATGCACCATAATGCCTGGGTCGAACGAAATATCCAAGCGAGACAGTTGCGACTGCAAGGGACAAACTGCTACCTCTGCTAACTCTTGATGATTTGCTTGCTGGAGGGCTGAGCTACTCCAATTCTCAGCCTGAGAGTCAATTCCCCAATGATCTGAAGGGTAATAACGTTGACAGAGGGAAAAATGAACGAGATTTTCTTCAACGATAGAAGGCCGCTTATGCCAAGGAGGAACCTGCAAAATCCCTATTCCAGTTTTGTCTGCCTCTTGCAGAAGGATGGCAGAGTCTGAATACAAACTCGCAGCATAACCATGAGACATGATAAGGCTAAGGTTCGACATGGAGACAGAGTAAGAAGTCCCTCGTTCGTGCGAGGAGGAATGGCACTTCAATGTGAGCCTGAGGGGAGTTAAATTCTCTATTGTTGAGGTGGGTTGGACTATCCACGCGGCCGCCATAAAGGATAAGACAAGACGGGATCTTAAATGCAGGTGACCGCCAAGGGGAGGGAGAGGGTGTAGACCAGCTGGAAGGGGGTGACGAGAGGAGAGGAGGCAGTAAAAGGGATGAAGGGGGGAAAGGGAAGATGAAATAGGGAGAAAGGGGAAGAAAGAAAAAAGATGGAGAAAGAGGGAGAGGATGAAAACAAGGGAGCCAAGGGGGGAAAAAACAATAACCATCCAAATATAATCCTTGGAATCAAGAAGCTTGATTTCATA
>LPNX010316695.1:93943-272203 GCA_001517045.1 Pseudotsuga menziesii | reverse complement strand
GTGATAAAATTCGATGGGCTGAGACAAAAGAAGTTGAGCCTTTTTATATAGTCTACGACATTTGATATCTCCTGAAGGATACCCATTAATCATCTTATAGATGAAATGCCTGGAGTCGCCGAAGACCAGAACTTTCTGGAGATTTTTGTTCCGAATAAGGTGAAGACCTTGGAGAAGGGCCATCCATTCTGCTTCGTTGTTAGTTCTAGGACCCAGTCCCCAAGCGAATCTATGTTCCACTTGTCCTCTGGGATCTACTAGGATCCCACCCGCACCTGCCACCCCTGATATTTAATGTTAAGAATACTCTCAGGTCGAAATACCCAAAAAAATTCATGTAAAAATGTTGAACAATGAAGAAATAGTGTCATTTCCCCACTATCTTGTTGTGAACCATTGTAATGATGATAATTTTGAATTGGGAGAGAATTTAATTGTAAATTTATGATTGTAATCAGATAAATATTCTTTGTTATTCATTCTTAAAAATTCCCAATATTTGTACGTCAAAATGACTTTTAATGGGCAAACAATGACCATTTCCACTCCATTTTGATATATGCCATGGTAATGCTTATTATTTCGAATGGAGGAATGTATATCTGATAAATGTATAGTGTATGGAATATAATTAATGTGTATTTCAATTCTAATTTTCATTAATTAATCATTGGAATCCATTTTACTCATTTTTATTGCATTGGGAGAAGATTTGGTGCATTTTCCCCAAGGGTCGAAATTGCGACTTGGGAGTTGTTTTGGGAAGATTCATAAAATCCTGTATAAACTGAACCATAATGCATATGAGACCTTTGAAAAGGTCCCTTATACATACCCAGACTCTATTCATAAATTCAAGTGACTTTGGGATCATTTGTGAAGCCATTTCCGGCAATTACCCACGGGGAATTGGAGCCCCAATTTGCTAGTAAAGAATCCTACTTTGAATAGAGCATTAAAAAAGTTTGAAGAAGTAATTGGGAGGTCAAAAAACATACATGAGAATGATATTTAAGTTATTTTATCATTCATGTACCTTCATAGAAAATTTGGAAGCATTTTGGTCAATTTGGAGGTCTAGACATCAAAACTAGTTAAGGTCAAAATTGGGGAAAAAGTGAAATAATTGGTCATTTAAAAAAATTTCAAAAAGGGACATTACAAGGGGTGGCTGTTGGTGATGGATAAAAGATTGTTAGGATGCAGTTGTCCCTGTGTCACCATGTAAATTATTATAAATAGGAGGGATGCAGTGGTAAGAAGGTTGGTGTGTGAGGTTTTCGTTGATCCTTGTTCAGTTTTCAGTAGTAGTTTGTTATTCAGATGTAATCCATGGAGGGGGATGCCAGTATTGTTGTAATGCCATAGCAATTAGAAGAGGAGAAGACTTAGGAAGAGTATGGTAGAATTAGAGGGGCTGTTGAGCCATGGATTTGATTGCAGAGTAAGTAGACTGCTAGGAGTAGGAGTAGAGTAGAAGAACGAAATAGAGAGCATGAGAACTATAAGTCTGAACTTAAAGACATACCTCAAGATCAGTTTGCATCTTGTAGACTGTAAGGTGCTATATCCTTTGTCATGGGAGATGAAGAGAACCTTGGTTGCTTTTCCTAGATGGGTTTCCATGTTATTTCTTGTGTCTGAATGAATGGTTGATGTGGTGAATGGTTATGTGATGGACTACTAGTTGCTTTCCATATAATGTTAAATGTGTTTCAGTCTCTAGTAGTTTCTTGCAATTGATAAATGGATGAATAAAATGCCTTGCTGAATTGAAGCTATATATATGTCATTCTATATAATTCATGTTATGAATCTTGACGTAAGTCATAGAGATGATTGACATGAATCAGCTCCGCCGCACAAGTTGCGCCAACTGTGAGGTGGAAAGGAAATTCAGGTCACGCACGATGACATACAGTTGTGCTCAGTCACAGAGAACTGACTCCTTTGTCTAGCCATCATGTTGCCTTCATTGAGCTCCTTGGCTGTGAGCCAAGGGACTCTACTTCCCCAACAATCACGAAAACATGGTTCTGGTAGTTACCCATCTATGAGATATCTCAGGTGAGACTAAACCTACTTCACAGGTGTTGCCAATGGGGATTGATCTATCGGGTTGGTATCTCTGGTAGTTTTTGGATTGGTGGGATTCGTAGAACTTGGGTCACACGAGTGGGGAAAAGTGGCCAACAAATGGTATCAAATGTTGGAAATTCCAAGGAAGTTGTAAAGTATTGAGAGACCTTTAAATGGATCAATATTCAATAGAGATTTGGTGCTTGAAACAGGACAGCGTTGCAGGCGAATCAAGTATGGGAAAATATGTAATGGTGGTCATCTAGTTCATATGCATGTGATCCTGGCTGTCAATACCCAAAATTAGTGATGCTGATAATCATACATATCTAAGAAGGAAATCCGGTACACAAGGTGAGGGTATTGTCCTCATAATGTAACTGGATAAGCCTACACGGAAGATGACTTGATGCTCTTCCTATAAGATCGGGGTTCACTTGCACTAAGAATACATCACTGTATTGTGCTTCTCAACCACCAGATACAGTTACAAATGAGTTGGGGAGTGTCTTGCCTAGTAGCCTTGAGGGATAAAGTTGTTGCTACAGCTTTCAGCGTGTCTGGTGTATCCAGAGACAACAAAAAGGAAGATGGTGATAGTCTCCCAGTTACTTCAACCCATTGACAAGCCTTTGACGAAGTCATCCTTGGCTATTAGTAGATCAATAGAGTAGCAGTCCTATCGGAAGCACCAGAGTAGACTCCAGTAGGGACTAGAGACCTGGGCCATTTTGACAAACTCTGCAGGGTCTGAACCAGAGTCCCTGCTGTCTTTCACAAATTATACAGGCTTGGAAGGTGGTTGCATCTTCCACCTATCCAGGCAGGATCTCCAGCTCTTAAAGGACTGCGGGAGGGCCAACAGGAAAGTGCCGGCTTGTACTCTATGTTGCCCAGGTGAAAATTGTCAAATTTTTGCAAATCACTCACCTCCACCACCCTGGATAGCAGGGCTTATCTGGTTTTCAATGTGGACAAGTATTCAAAGTTCATATCTATGGAAAAAAGGGTCATGAAGAACAAGCTGCAGAAGAGAGGAACTCGAAGAAGAGTAGCAAGAGAACAAGTTGCAACAACCCACAACAACTACACATCAAAACCCAAGAGCATGAGAATGGAGGAAGAGCGAAATCCCATGGGATTGCTGCGTCAGAATGGGACGCTGACCACCGTTGGTGAAACTGGAGGCGGAATATGACAAGATGATGAGAGAGTCCCAGAGAAAAGACACCATTCATGCTCGTAGGGATCTTGGTATCAAATTGAATCCTCCATTCCCCATCCTCTAAATGGTGCCAAGAAACAAGATGTATCGGTGTGCTTACCCCACAATGCACCTAAGTTTGTGAAAAATTTTCCTTGAAGGAACATGGAAAAAAATAGCAAGGAGTAGGATCCACAAGCTAAGATGTAGCTGAAGCTGTGCAAAAAAAAATAAAAATTCAAAAGATACTGTGCAGGTTAGCCTGCTCATATGTCCCTTGCTTCGTGGCTCGGGACAAGCCACAGGTGACTGTTGGGGGCCTGTTGGCCCAGGAAAGGGGCATAAGAAGGAATTTCGTGTGTGCAACCAAGGAAAATGTGCCACGCACATGAAAGATGTAAAGGAATATTGCAAAGGATGAAAAGGGCCCACGAAGGCAGAACATAGAGGTGCACGACAAAGGGATTGCAAGCGCAAAAGCGCGCAAGGAGGAAACGACCAAAAAGAGACAGATGCAGAATCTAGATCATGGCCGTATAAGACGGCGTAAGCCTACAGCTACACATGTATGAGAAGATATTTGTAAGTCAGGTTGATATTTCCTCATGTCAAGTCATAATCACCACAACTGTAACCAGAGGGGTGGTTAATGGTGACAGCTAATAGACTGTCGGGATGCAGTTGGCCCTACGCGGCCATGTAGATTAGTATAAATAGGAGGGATGCAATGGTTAGAAGGTTGGTCTGTGAGGTTTTTGTTGATCCCTGTTCAGTTTTCAGTAGTAGTTTTCTATTCAGTGGTAATCCATGGAGGGGGATTCCGGTTTTGTTATAATGTCATAGCGATCAGAAGAGGAGTAGACTCAGGAAGAGTATGGTAGCATTAGAGGGGTTGTTGAGCTGCGGATCTGAGTGCAGAGTAAGCAGACTGCTAGGAGTAGGAGTAGAGTAGAAGAGCAAACCAGAGAGCATGAGAACTATAAGTATGAACTTAAAAAGACATATCTCAAGATCAATCTGTATCTCATAGACAGCAAGGTGCTATATCCTTTCTCATGCCAGATGAAGAGCACCTTGTTGGTTTTTCCCAGATGGGTTTCCACATTATTTCTTGTGTCTGAATGAATGGTTGATGTGGTGAATGTTTATGTGATGGATTACTAGTTGCTTTCTGTATAATGTTAAATGTGTTTCAATCTCTGTTAGTTTCTTGTGTTGGAGACATTTACCATCATACACACTCTTTTTGGTCAAATTGGCCTAGTTAAACCACTATCCTAAGTATAATTGACATTAATTGACATCAGTGGAGAATTAAATTCCATCATCCAGTCACACCCACACCTTCCTATAGTCAAGGAGGCTAACTTGGCCTTCTCCTACAGTCAAGGAGGCTAACTGGAGCACTCTGGGGGTGATCTGAGTGATATTAATGCACCTAATGGCTAACTGGTGGTTACAATCAGTTCAACCAGTCAGTTAAGGTGCCTCCTCTCATTAAATATATTATTTAATGATTATTTATTATTATTTAATGATCTGGAGTCAACAGGGGCACCTCCACCTACTTCTGATGATCAGTTCAGCTTCAGTTAACCTCATCGGGGTTCATTGAAGTCATGGAGGACTGGCACTTGATGGTTGGCTTGCTATGACATGTGTTTGATCTCATTCAGTTGAGATTCAGTAATTTATTGCACTTCGACTTCAGTTAGGGTTTGGTGAGTCAATGAGGGTTTTGGTCAAGTGGTTAACTGAGTGTGATTGAATGGCTAAGAGTCAGTTAAGCCAGACTCACTCATTGATTTCAAATTGTCTCCTTAGGTATTTGAATTCCTCATGGATTCAAGCTATTTCTTGACATTGGTATTGTAACCATTCATTGTTTATTAAATATACAGAGAGGAAACCAATTCTGGTTCCGATTAACACCATTTCATGAGTTATTTGTTGATTATTCTTTGATGAGATTGATTATTTGTTCCTAGATCAATGTGCAATATTAATATGGTATCAGATCTTACAGCGGGATGAAGATCTATCTCTCAAAAAAAAGCTTTTTGACAGATTTCTCCATGAAATTTGAGCAATAGCTCAAAAATCCAGCACTGCACCAGAAGCCAAGGATTACCACTTAATACCCCAAGTAAAGAACTTGTTGATCAAGCTTGCTTGATTGACTATGCCGGGTGTGATGAAATCCTAAAATGTGCAGGCTATTTGACCTTACAGTGCCCTTTTTATTGTGATTTACAGGTTTTAACAGGTACAACTTTGAATGGACTCATCAATCCCTCTTCTCACCCCATTCACAAGCTATTCGGAATGGAAGTTGAAGATGATTGCATCTCTGAAGAGATGAGGTCTCTATGAGGTGTCTATTGGACTTGGAAAAGAGTCTTATGAGAATGAGAATGAATGGCTAAATGACATTGACAGAGCTTTTGGAGCAATAGGTCTGGCCCTTTCTCCTAGCTTGTACTACCTTATTGGTTATGTTGAATACCCAAAGGATCTCTGGACAAAACTGGATAGAACCTTTGGCAAGCACAATGAGGATAATAATAGTATTTTGGAGATCACATCCAGCACCACAAGAGTTCTTTACTCAAAATTCTCGTCCTCTACTCTCTCTGAAGAAGTTGTTCAAGATGAAGATGAAGCAGAATCTTCTACACAATCAATTCGAATTGAAGAAAGTCTCCATGTAGTGACTCCTTCTCCTGATGCTCCTGAAGTTCATGAAATATCTGATATATCATCTTCTCATATTGCTGAAATAGAAGAATACATTCAAATCTCTGATATTGAAGAAAAATTCTGCTGCACTTCCATGCAAACATTCATCGGTGATTTTCCTTTGAATTATGTGCAAAATTTACCAGTAATTGCTTTCGAAAGTGAAGAGAAATTTGATTTTTCTCCTTCTAATGTTGCTTCTGGTGTGTAAATATGTAAAAAATTGGATATTTTGGAAGAAATATCAGATTATAAGAGTGACACATTCACTCCCCATGATCTAGATCTTCCAGCAAAATCCTGCAGGATTGCATGCACCAAAATTCAGAATTTTGAAGAAAAAGACAACTGTGCATCCACCGTCTCGGTTGACCATAATTTTGGATCTGATATGAAAATTATTGGATCTGATATGATCTTATTTGGATCTTATCTGATATTTATTGGTTCAAAATTTCAGGTTCATAAACCTTCAGTACTGCTTGTAGCTGTTCTCATCAACGGTGTGAAGAAACAAGTACCGCAAGTCTCCTTCGAAACTGCTGCTGGGGATTTGATTACATTTCACAGTTTTGGATATGTTGTGAACTTATTTATATATGATTTACATTCTTATCTGATATTATTTGGTTCATATTTTAAAATCCAAGAGCTTTCAGTCATTCTTGTAGTTGCTCTCACCAATTCTGGTGTGAAAAATCAAGTACCGCAGTTCTTCTTCAATTTCGTTGATGGGGATTTGGTGTTAGTTTCCTCATATGAGGTTGCTGATATTTTATTATGTGATTCATTAGATATTTTAGAAGTTATATCAGATTATGGAGCTCAATCATTCGCTCTCCAGAGTCCCAGGGATTCTCTACCTTTGGTCACATGCTCATCTCCTCACAAAACTCGTAAAGAGGAAGACATTCTACATTTACTTGGACACTTGCTCCTAAGATTTGGGGCTGATTTTACCACTCATGGTTTTCTGTTCAAGGTTGCAACATATCATTTTCTTGAGTTTTCCACACATGGTTCAAATCCTCAAGAACCTTTGCTCTCTCTTTAGATGATTTCAGCTACTCTACATGGGTCCAGTTTTCACCGTGCAGCTGTTTATATTTCTGATTCAGTTGAGTGCATTGTTCTTCTTCCAAAGTGGAAGATTCCTCCAGACATATTCATTTAGTTTGGATTCATAGGTTCACATGCACAGTCTTAGGATGCTGCTTCATAGAAGAACCAATTCTTGATTTACTGCTTAGTTTGAGGGGGGTATTTTTCCCATGAGGTTTTCCCCGTTTCCTTAGTTATATTAAGTAGTTACTTTATTGTATAGGGTGACCTATGGCCTTTGTTTCCAGGGCCCTAGAATTTTTATGCATCTATGTTTTCTAACTCTTCTTGAGTATAGCTTAAGGGGGGGTGTTGGAGACATTTACCATCATACACACTCTTTTTGGTCAAATTGGCCTAGTTAAACCACTATCCTAAGTATAATTGACATTAATTGACATCAGTGGAGCATTAATTTCCATCATCTAGTCACACCCACGCCTTCCTATAGTCAAGGAGGCTAACTAGAGCACTCCCGGGGTGATCTAAGTGATATTAATGCACCTAATGGCTATCTGGTGGATACAATCAATTCAACCAGTCAGTTAAGGTGCCTTCTCTCATTAAATGTATTATTTAATGATTATTTATTATTATTTAATGATCTGGAGTCAACAAGGGCACCTCCACCTACTTCTGATGATCAATTCAGCTTCAGTTAACCTCATCGGGGTTCATTTAAGTCATGGAGGACTAGCACTTGATGGTTGGATCGCTATGACATGTGTTTGATCTCCTTTAGTTGAGATTCAATCATTTATTGCACTCTAACTTTAGTTAGGATTTGGTGAGTCAATTAGGGTTTTGGTCAAGTGGTTAACTGAGTGTGATTGAATGGATAAGAGTTAGTTAAGCCAGACTCACTCATTGATTTCGAATTGTCTACTTAGGTATTCGAATTCCTCATGGATTCAAGCTATTGCTTGACATTGGTATTGTAACCATTCATTGTTTATTAAATATACAAAGTGGAAACCAATTCTGGTTTCGATTAACACCATTTCATGAGTTATTTGTTGATTATTCTTTGATGAGATTGATTATTTGTTCCTAGATCAATGTGCAAGAATAATATATTGCAATCGATAAATGTATGAACAAAATGCCTTACTGAATTGAAGCTATATATATATCATTATGTATAATTCCTTCTATGAATCTTGATGTAAGTCGTAGAGCTGATTAACATGAATCAGCTGTGTCGCACGAGTTGCGCCAGCTGCGAGGTGGAAAGGAAAGTCAGGTCACGCACAATGACATACAGTTGTGCTCAATTGCACAAAACCAACTCCTCTATCAATCCATCCTGCTACCTTCAATGAGCTCCTTGGCTATGAGCAAAGGGACTCTACTTACCCAATAATTGAAGAAACATGTTTCAGTGGTTACCCATCTATGAGATATCTCGGGTGAGACTGCACCTGCTTCACAGGTGTTGCTGATGAGTCTTGCTCTATCGGGCCAGTATATCGGGTAGTTGTTGGATCAGCGGGATGCGTAGAACCTAGGTCGTGTGAGTGGGGAAAAGTGGACAACAAAATGTCATGTGTGGTCATCACCACATACAATATACAATGAACAAAATCTCCGTAGTGGATGAATATATCTGATAATAGATTGGAATCTGGTCATGAGAGATGAAATCTCATAAATACTGGCACAATCAAGACGGTAACATGTGTGGAATTCCACCAAGCTCGGAGGTCTTATACACAAACTCCTACGAGTACATGTCCCATTACACAAATAAAGGTATTGAGTTCGAACATGATGGTCCATCATCTGATTGCCGATCATTAATGTATACCATTAACAGACGCAAGAAATATCTCTGATAATGATTATGGGAATCAAGGTACAGAGTGCAATCTAACAAGTGTGAATAGATGTTTTGAGGTCGAACACATGAAAAAATCCATCAATTAGGGGATGTTGATGTATTCCTAAAGCTGTCGATTGGGAGAGGCCCTGCCACTGATGATTGCAAGTATTAAGGCACTCAATGGACTCTAGAATCTCATTTCATAATAAATGATCTGAATCCAATGGAATGGAATTCACTGGAAGGAGGTAATTAGGGAATCCCCCATCAACCCCCACGAGGTACTCATCAATGCTGGATAATTTGGAAGAACTTGAATGAACAAGATGTGCACGAACCGATAACTATATCGAGAATGACCAACATGCAAAGACAAGATAAATGAGGAATGGTTGACTTGAGCTAAGACTTCCTTCAAATAAGAGAATAAGGAAAATGATGACTAACCATAGGTAGCATAGACTTGTGTTGCAGCTACAACAAATTCCCAAAATTCAAAAAAATTTAGGACCCTCCTTTGCTTTGGATTAGATGATTTTCTTCTTTGTTTTCCTATGTTTGGATTGATCTACCACTTGCTTTAACGCTTTAAAAGATCCAATGTCTGATCAAACTTCATTGCTCTTGTTAAATGCATTTACAACATGTTTGAATCGGAAGGACTTGTCATTTCTTTCTCCGCCATTGCGGATAGACTTTCGGTTTTAACTTCGACTTTTCTCCCGTTTCGATTGATTTTCATCGGCTGATTTTGTGTTTTGGCATCAGAAATTTTATCATTTCTTTCTCCACTATTGCGGAAGGAAAAATGCTTCCTCTTCTGATCAGTGCTTTGACCTTTCAGGTCTGTTTGTCATTTCCATCGATTCCATAAGTCGCAGGCTTGCACCCTTATGGCTGCGGGGAGCCTTCTCCTTCCGGCGTTGTGGACGGCAAATCGCAATCTCTCCCGATTATGGCTTGAAGTTTTGCTCCCTCTTTGATTGTTTACATCGAACCCATAAGTCTTCGGCTGCCGCTGTTGCGGCTGTCGAAAGTTTTCTCCTTCCGATCGTTTGAGTCATTTTAAGCCCGCCGTTGTGGAAGGTTGGACCTTTTGTTAGCTCCACCATTGCGGATGCTGAACGCTTTTCCTTTCCGATCTCTTAGATGTTTCGCTTCCAACTTAAGTACCGACGTTGCAGACGATGGTGCGCTTTACGGTTCCATCGTTGCGGATGAAGGAAACGCTAGCCCTTTCGATGTGTATGCGTGTTGCTTCTGACTTAACTTTACTCGTTGCGGATGGCTTGGCGCTTCAATAATCCGCCATTGTGGAGAGGCGTTTGCTTTCATCTTCCAATTCAAAAGCTCTCCGCTGTCCGATCTTTGCTCGCCCATTGTAGTTGACTATATATACGGGGTTGAGCCATTAGATTATTCTATTGTTATTTTTTGACCACCGCGCCCTGTCACTATCGTGTTGTTGAGTGCTCGAGCTTGTTTGGACCCTAGTGCTGGTACTCACGTCTAGGTGGAAACTATGGAAGCCTGACTGTCTTCTTCTCACCATACACGCCGGTTACACATCTGTGCCAAGTAGGCTTCGTTTTCCTTTCCCTTTCCGTTGAACATTTGGTGGTTATGCTTGCTACGGTGGTTTGTTTCCCCGGCCATTTACTCGACCCCGTAATTGCATATATATTTGGAGGATTTCGTATCATAGTAGACTGTGGGAGGGCGATTCGACATGCGGAGTAGTTTTCCCCTCACCGCCATTTATTTTGCAACCCTGCGCATAGAGAGTGAGGGGGTTTGGCGCAGACGGCCGTTACGCTGTCTGTGCCAAACCGCCCTGCGTAATGATGGTGTGTAGGAGATAGGTTTTCCATGGCCTTCCTTGGGGGTTTTGGACTGTTTGTGCCATTTTTGGGCTTTCGTGTCATTTGAACCCCAATCATTTTCATCACATGGTTCCGCGCGACCTCTTTCGAGCTTAGTGTCGAACCCCTAGCCTACCGAAATGGATATGTCATTACTCTTAGTGGGTGAGCATGGCGCCGTTGAAGAAAACCGCGTAGTTACCACTGTCTTTCCCGCGCAGCAAAACGACCATGGCGTGCGCAGAGAGCCGATATTTGTTGCATATTAATGTAGATCTATTGCTGTTTTGAATATGGTTGATAGAATTTTTTAATATCCTACAGCAGTGGTAGATTGCACATTTTACTGTATATAACTATGTTTCATCATGCTAGACATAAACTAAGTTACTGAACGCTACACATTGGGTTTTAATAGTTCTGTAGTTAGGCCATTTCAGGCTATGCATGCATTTATTTACTTCATTGACTGATTTCTATCATGTTGAGCATAGAAGAAATGACACACTGCACATTGATGTATACAAGTTTGTCACTCAGCCAAAAGGGCTTAATTTTACAATTTTATGGCAGGAAGAATTCACAATGTCAAAGAGGCAAAAGAAGAAGGCCCCCGTGGTCGAGGAAGAGCCCGAAGTAGAAGTTGTCACTAAAACTAAATACATATACAAAGACACTAAGTGCATTTCTGGTATCGAACCTGAATACCAGTGGGGGGAAGTATATAGATTGATCACCCGCAGAGAGGTTCCTGACATGGGCTTAGAAGAAGAGTCCATATATGCCAACATAGAAAGATCTTCACTGATGAAGATCACCACCAGACCAGAGTTGTTCCCGTGCTCCGAAGTAATCGGATGGATTCTGCCCCAGGCAGATGTCACGATGATTCTGGAAAATGTTGAAAGACAGGGCTATGCTACATATAGCCCTGGATATGTAGCATTGGCTTACCACCTGCCAGAATCCCAAGTGTTTTTATCTGATGATTGGCTGAACAACATTAGAATGGACCTGGTAGAGACTCTTAAATGGAGCTGCTGCAGAAGAGATACCAGGAAGAGGAAGCTAAAGTACATCATATTAAAGCCTTGAATGATCAGATCTTGAGGAGCAAAGTAGATCATTCAGCTATCAACGTGCAGCTTCTGGAAGACCAGCTTCAATTGAGTGTAGCCAAGATTGAGGCCATAAAGAACCAGGCTGCTAAGTTTGAGATTAATATTCAGTTTTTAGAGCCTTGTGCATTTGAGGGCATTGCCTCTAAAGCTTCAGCATGGAAGAAATTTCTAGATGCCCAAGTGGGACCCTTCTCGTAAAGGATCGGTCATTTTTTTTTAATATGTAAAATTTTGTAAAAAACATTTGAGAAAAGTCAAGCGTTGGGAAACGAAGAGTTGGGAAGCCCAAAGGTGACTTTGGGCAGCCCAACTGTCTCACCTTTTTGTATAAATGTAATAGACTAAGAGGGAAGAAGGGATTTTTCCCAGTTAGACATGAAAATCTATATTGTAAGAAGAACTATTTCTCTTTGCAATAAAGAAGTCTTGTTTTCCTGTTGGAGGAAGATTGGTGGCACTTTCAAATGTTATGCTGTGGATGGCTGAAAGATGAACTATTTTGTTTTCCCAGCTTTTTGTCCATTAACTGTGAGATCATTCTAACTTTTAGAACCTATGTTCTTGTTTAAATGATTTCTAGTTTATTTTGTTGAATTACCACCATGAGTAATGTACGTTGTTCATAAAACAATTGGCTATCTGATTGTTGAAATATCTTTAATCGTTCATGCGTTGTGGAAAGAAATATCAGCTAACTGTAGTTTCTCTTTATATTGCATGCACACTTTACATTACTCACAAATAAAGTATAGACTGGCTCCCTGGGGATAGATAGATAGATAGATAGATAGATAGATAGTTTATTTCACTGCTGCACATGTGATTTAGATGCTTGTGAGCCTAGACGAGAGGTAAGAACCTGCGCATCACATTGTGAATGCTCCTCGTATCTTTATCACCCTGCATGGTTAACTAGGCATCTGCATATCATAATAAAGTCAAAAAATACAAAAATATACACGGTGGACTGGGCCGCAACCAGTAAAACCTTTGTTTTTGTTACTTTGACCTACGGTAGCCGAACCGCAAACTAGACAGATTCCCCATACCAAACAGTCACGGGCTAGTTGGGAACATTGACTGGGGAGAATCCCTTTCTGTTGTTGCCTGTGAATTTCCAGGCCTCAATAGTTCGGGTGCTAGAAGGAGGGCCGCCAGTGCATGGCTCGCCGTGGAAACTTCTTTTCCCAAGATTACCTTACCAGTAGATGTTTTGAAGCTTGTAACCTGACCCAAGTACTTACAGGTTTCGGTTATACTTTGAAGTAAGAAAGCATGTTCTCACCCTACGCTGCTCTTTACTCAGACTTTGTTCTTTTACCTGTGCTCATGGCTGGTGTAATTGTGAATCAGCCCAACCTATTTCCTGCTTGGAAATTTAGAACCCCTTTGAACCTCACACCTCCATTGCATAACCTACCTCAATATTTTGATAAGTTGCTGCCTAAGTTTGACCCTGAGGAAAGGATTGCTGTAGATGACCACTTACAAAGTTTCTATTTGGCGGTAGAAGGTTTAAGGGTTGGGGAGTACGAAGATGTTGTCTGTAGATTATTTCCTCATACCTTGAAAGGGGCGGCTGCTTCATGGTATTTTTCTCTGCCTACAAACTCAATTCCAGATTGGAATACTTTTGAAAGAATATTCAGAAATAAATATGCAGCTCAGAGAACTCATGCCTCATTGATGAAAGGTCTTGGTTTGTTAAGGAAAGAGAAGACTGAGAAGGTACGGAGTTTCACTCAAAGATTTTCGATATACCTAAAGCACTTTTATGAAGCTGACAAACCCTCAGACAAGGTCTTAATTGAATATTATACCTCAGCCCTAGGACCTGAGCTAGCCATGTTTTCCAAGATGAAAGCCAAACCTACGTTGGTAGAGACTTACGAAGAAGCAGAAAGGGTAGAAGCTGAAAAGGAAAGCATAGAGGACTATCCTGAGCAACTGAGAGAAAATACTATGGAGAAAAGAACGTTATTGCTATCTAAACCTAAAGAGGAGCAATCACATGATTATCAGGGAATGCTGAAAATGATGCAGAATCTATCCAACAGAATAATAGATCTGGAGAAAGGGAGGGAAGCTCAGAAAACTCACAAACCCTACTACCAAAAAAGAGAGGATAGCAACCAATGGAAAATACCTCCACCAAATTTACCATCAATAAACATAACAGAAGTAGGGGGTGATAATTTCTGCACTTTTCACCAACAACCTCATTCAGAAAAGAAGTGCCCTCAATGGTTGAATTCGATGGCATTGGTTATGAATCAGCTACTAGATTCTAAATTGACCAAGGACAGTGGCAAAGAGGAAAAGAAAAAACAGACTATGGAGAAACAAGACAATGACACTATGTTTTCATGGGATGGTGTCTCGCTGTTTGACATTGAAGAGAGTGCTCTCAAAACTGAATGCACACCTACAGCAACAAAGGACATGGATTTAACAATTTTGAAGATCAAAAGATTGCAAAAGAATGTCAAGAGACAGGTAGATGTCAGTAATGAAGATGAAGCACCTAAAGTCACTACTTTCAACCAAGAAAAATAACCAATCATTGAGCCTGTCAAACCTGTGGAAGTTGTTGAGGAAGAGAATGCTGGAAGAGAAAAGGAAGTTAAAGAGGAAATACCCACCGAAAACCAATCTGTGGAGGAAAAGGTCAAATCAACTGGAGAAAGAAAAACTAGCACCCCACCTTTCCTTTTGACTCTGGAGATTTTGAACCATAAGGTGCATAATTGTCTAGTGGACTCTGGATCATCGTTGAATGTTATGCCTCTTGCAATCTGTAAAAATATTAATGGGAAGCTAATACCTACTGATTGGGATGTCACTCAACTAGACAAGACTAGTGTCAAAGTGGTGGGGGAGATGAAGAATGTTCTGATTCGATTGTCTGCAGATAAAAATATATGTCAGTACCTTGATATTGTAGTAACAGACATACCTGATGGCTATGGATTGATATTGAATCGAGACTGGTCAGCATGACTAGATGATTACTTTGCTTCAGACTAGTCACACTTGTGTTTTCCTCAAAAGGGTAGCCCAAACCTGATTAAGACTTTAAGAGAGCCCTACATGAAGCACAATGTCATTGGGTTGGAAGAATCTGCTGATTCTGTCCTGGGAAATTATCTGATTGAGCTTAAGATAAGACATATTACAGAAAGAAAGGCTAGTTCTAAGATTAACTATCAGCCTGAGCTCCTTCAACTTCCTCAGGATGATGAAGATGAATGTAGGATTGTAGACATGTGTTCAATTGCAAAAACATCCCAGCTAGACCATGGTTAGATATCTCATGTCTATAATCCAGCCCATCCCTTAACTCGTTTGATTGAAGATTCTTAAGGGCGAGCACCTATTTTCTTTTCTTTTGCTTTGTACATAAACAAATTGATTTGTTTTCTCTAATGCTTTGATTATTGATTTGAGGTTGTCTATTTTAATTTATAGCTTTGATGATGTATTTTTCACTGCTTTATTAGTAGTTCTTTTGGTTTTGAATAAAGAGGCAAACTTTTGGTTGGAATGGAAACATCATGGTTCTTTATTAACTAAAATCTTGAGCAAAAGACTGTGCTTTAAAGTATAGAATGTCTCCTAGTAGTAGTGTCCCTAACTGGCCATGCATTCATTAAAGTCTTATTTAACCCTGTAAATAACTCAGAAGTAAAAGAGGTCTGGAACACTATTTCGAGGCTCCATCCATTTCACATCTTAATATCCAAGGGGGTGACAGCGAAAGACCCATGGAAAGGAAGCAGAGTAAACGGTATATCATATATAAATGATCCCGTGCCATGATTTCAGAAAAAGCTAAAAGCTATCAAGAGTCAAAACTCCTTAAAAGAAACAAGACATATCAAAGCAAAATATCGAAAGGCATGAATTTCAAATTGCTGAAAGTTCCTCTCCGTCCATGAGATGAAACACCAATTCTTCTCTCACACAAAAGGGCACTATGGGATAGAGGAGCCTGAATAAAATTCAGAAAGAAAGGAAAATGGAGGACTCAAAAGAACTAAAGTTCTAATGGCACAAAAGTGCAATTGGAATGGGAATGAGGAACAAAAGGATAATGCTGTTTACTATCTGTTACAATCCTATGGCATCCAAGCATGAAACTACCTAAGGACGGGTAAAATAAACCTCATTTATTAGGCCTCAAAAGAGTCATTCAGACTTGCAATATTTCTGATGTTACCATTTCCCAAAGAATGGACTACTTCTCAATGGTTTAAATGCTTAAGTTGGCCAGCCTAGGGATACAAACATCTAGAAGATTTCAATTTTTTATTTAGACGGTCTTGCACTGGGAAGGATTTAATTCATAAATCTGGGGTTCGCCAGGTAGTCGCCAATTGTTGCAGCTGCAACAAATTCCCAAAATTCAAAAAATTTTAGGACCCTCCTTTGCTTTGGATTACATGATTTTCTTATTTGTTTTCCTATGTTTGGATTGATCTACCACTTGCTTTAACGCTTGAAAAGATCCAATGTCTGATCAAACTTCATTGCTCTTGTTAAATGCATTTACATCATGTTTGAATCGGAAGGACTTGTCATTTCTTTCTCCGTCATTGCGGATAGACTTTCGGTTTTAACTTCGACTTTTCTCCCGTTTCGATTGATTTTCATCGGCTGATTTTGTGTTTTGGCATCGGAAATTTTATCATTTCTTTCTCCACCATTGCAGAAGGAAAACTGATTCCTCTTCCAATCAGTGCTTTGACGTTTCGGGTCCGTTTGTCATTTCCATCGATTCCATAAGTCGCGGGCTTCCGCCCTTGCGGCTGCGGGGATCCTTCTCCTTCCGGCGTTGCAGACGGCAAATCGCAATCTCTCCCAATTATGGCTTGAAGTTTTGCTCCCGCTTTGATTGTTTACATTGAACCCATAAGTCTTCGGCTGCCACTGTTGCGGCTGTCGGAAGTTTTCTCCTTCTGGCCGTTTGAGTCATTTTAAGCCCGCCGTTGCGGAAGGTCGGACCTTTTGTTAGCTCCGCCGTTGCGGCTGCCGAACACTTTTCCTTGCCGATCTCTTAGATGTTTCGCTTCCAACTTAAGTCCTGATGTTGCGGACGATGGTGCGCTTTACAGTTCCACCGTTGCGGATGAAAGAAACACTAGCCCTTCCGATGTGTATGCGTGTTGCTTCCAACTTAACTTTACTCGTTGCGGATGTCTTAGCGCTTTGATCATCCGCCGTTGTGGAGGGGCGTTTGATTTCATGTTCCGATTCAAAAGCTCTCCACCATACGATCTTTGCTCGCCCATTGTGGTTGACTATATATATGGGGTCAAGGCGTTAGATTATTCTATTGTTATTTTTTGACCGCCGTGCCCTATCGCTATCGTGCTGTGGAGTGCTTGAGATTTTTTGGACCCTAGTGCTGGTACCCACATCCAGGTGGCAACTGTGGAAGCCCGACTGTCTTTGTCCCACCATACATGCCAGTTTCACATCAGTTCCAGGTAGGCTTCGTTTTCCTTTCCCTTTCCGTTGAACGTTTGGTGGTTATGCTTGCTACGGTGGTTTGTTTTCCCGACCGTTTACTCAACCCTGTAATTGCATATATATTTGGAGGATTTTGTATCATAGTAGACTATGGGAGGGCGATTTTACATGCGGAGTAGTTTTCCCCTCACCGCCGTTTATTTTGCAACCCTGCGCATAGAGAGTGAGGGGGTTTGGCGCAGACGACCATTACGCTGTCTGCGCCAAACCGCCCTACGTAATGATGGTGGGTAGGAGATATGTTTTCCATGGCCTTCCTTGGGGGTTTCAGACTATTTGTGCTGTTTTTGGGCTTCCGTGTCGTTTGAACCCCAATCTTTTCATCACGCGGTTCCGCACGACCTCTTTCGAGCTTAGTGTCGAACCCCTAGCTTTCCGAAAGGGATATGTCATTACTCTTAGTGGGTGAGCATGGTGCCATTGAAGAAAACCATGTAGTTACCACTGTCTTTCCCGCGTAGCGAAATGACCATGGCGTGTGCAGAGAGCCAAGATTTGTTGCATATTAATGTAGATCTATTGTCGTTTTGAATATGGTTGATAGAATTGTTTAATATCCTACAACATTGGTAGATTGCACATTTTACTGTATATAACTATGTTTCATCATGCTAGACATAAACTAAGTTACTGAACGTTGCACATTGGGTTTTAATAGTTTTGTAGTTAGGCCATTTCAGGCTATGCATGCATTTATTTACTTCATTAACTGATTGCTATCATGTTGAACATAGAAGAAATGATACACTGTACATTGATGTATACAAGTTTGTCACTCAGCCAAAAGGGCTTAATTTTACAATTTTATGGGAGGAAGAATTCACAATGTCAAAGAGGCAAAAGAAGAAGGCCCCCGTGGTCGAGGAAGAGCCCGAAGTAGAATTTTTCACTAAAACTGAATACATATACGAAGACACTAAGTGCATTTCTGGTATCGAACCTGAATACCAGTGGGGGGAAGTATATAGATTGATCACCCGCAGAGAGGTTCCTAACATGGGCTTAAAAGAAGAGTCCATATATGCCAACATAGAAAGATCTTCATTGATAAAGATCGCCACCAGACTAGAGTTGTTCCCGTGCTCCAAAGTAATCAGATGGATTCTACCCCGGGAATATGTCACAACGATGATTCTAGAAAATGTTGAAAGACAAGGCTATGCTGCATATAGCCCTGGACATGTAGCGTTGGCATACCACCTGCCAGAAGCCCAAGTATTTTTATCTGATGATTGGCTGAACAACATTAGAATGTACCTGGTAGAGACTCTTAAATGGAGCTGTTGCAGAAGAGATACCAGGAAGAGGAAGCTAAAGTACAGTAGATTAAAGCCCTGAATGATTATATCTTGAGGAGCAAAGTAGATCATTCAGCTATCAGCGTGCAGCTTCTGGAAGACCAGCTTCGATTGAGTGCATCCAGGATTGAGGCCATAAAGAACCAGGCTGCTATGTTTGAGATTAATATTCATTTTTTAGAGCCTTGTGCCTTTGAGGGCATTGCCTCTGAATCTTCAGCATGGAAGAAATTTCTAGATGCCCAAGTGGGACCCTCCTCGTAAAGGATCGGTCATATTTTTTTAATATGTAAAATTTTGTAAAAAACATTTGAGAAAAGTCAAGCGTTGGCAAATGAAGAGTTGGGAAGCCCAAAGGTGACTTTGGGCAGCCCAACCGTCTCACCTTTTTGTATAAATGTAATAGACTAAGAGGGAAGAAGGTATTTTTCCCAGTTAGACATGAAAAGCTATATTGTAAGAAGAACTATTTCTCTTTGCAATAAAGAAGTCTTGTTTTCCTGTTGGAGGAAGATTGGTGGCACTTTCAAATGTTATGCTATGGATGGATGAAAGATGAACTATTTTGTTTTCCTAGCTTTTTGTCCATTAACCGTGAGATCGTTCTAACTTTCAGAACCTATGTTCTTGTTTAAATGATTTCTGGTTTATTTTGTGGAATTACCACCATGAGTAATGTATGTTGTTCATAAAACAATTGGCTATTTGATTGTTGAAATATCTTTAATCATTCATGCGTTGTGGAAAGAAATATCAGCTAACTGTAGTTTCTCTTTATATTGCATGCACACTTTACATTACTCACAAATAAAGTATAGACTGGCTCCCCAGGGATAGATAGATAGATAGATAGTTAGTTAGTTTATTTCACTGCTGCACATGTGATTTAGATGCTTGTGAGCCTAAGACGAGAGGTAAGAACCTGTGCATCACATCGTGAATGCTCCTCGTATATTTATCACCCTGCATGGTTAACTAGGCATCTGCATATCATAATAAAGTCAAAAAATACAAAAATATACACGGTGGACCGGGCCGCAACTGGTAAAACCTTTGTTTTTTTTACTTTGACCTACGGTACCCGGACCGCAAACCGGACAGATTCCCCATACCAAATAGTCACGGGCTAGTTGGGAACATTGACTGGGGAGAATCCCTTTCTATTTTTGCCTGCGAATTTCCAGGCCTCAACAACTTGACATGCAAAATGGGACAACTCTGTTCCATAGGAGGAATCGACAGAGGCTCCATAGGGACTGGAAGCATAACCTATCGATGGAGAAAGCTCAGAGTAATGAGTATAATTCCTAAATTCATACTAATAACCCAACAAATGGATTTGATATACAATTCTATGTTCGAAGGTGACACGACTCGACAACTGCCAAAACTAATATCATTTCTCGTCTGGACTTTTATGTTTTTTTTAATTCTTTTTGGACTTTTTCATATTAAAAATATTGAAAAATAATAAAAGTGCTTATAGTATACATCTAGGAGGAGAAGAGTGTCATGGGAAATAAAACTAGTTCCAAGTAGTGGAACATACCTATGCTCACGTCAAGGAAGCATGTGCGGGATGAGGACACCCGAGGGAAGATCTCCTCCTAGTAAGAGATGATCAAGCTTCAAAGGATATATAAAGAGACTCTTCTTGGCTAGGATTGAGACAATCTTGGGCTACATGTCTTATAACTCTGAAGTGGGGAGACGACATAAATCTCAATAAGGCAAGAAACACACATGAAATGCTATTAAAACTTGATATACAAGGGATTCCCTATGGGAGATGGCCCACATAAAGTTCAAGAGGGATATTAAGCTCTTTCTCAAGGACATGGTGGGACTATAAGGGACTCCCAAACTTAGTGGAGAAATCTTGGCATGGGTACCAAACTGCAAAGCGAGATCTAACTAGGGAACCCATGAATAGGAAATATCTACCACTTACATAATGCCACTTCTAATAGTAGTATGAAGGTTTCGTGACATTACGAAGTGGGTTCGTACCTAAAGTTAAGGAGAAATGGTCATAAGGCATGCATAATGCAAATGGATGTGTAGTCCTAACCTATATGCTAGCTCAAAATTACACCCATAATAGATACGAACAGGTTAAAGTCTTGGTCAAAGTACGTTAAAATAAGATCCCTACACGACAACATTAGGAAAAAGCAGTCCAATGTAGTAAATAAGGGTCCAAACTATAGAGTAGTGGGTAAAAATTTCAAAATTTTTCTATAAAATAGTAAAAAACACATTTTCACCATACCATTTAGAATTTTTACCACACATAGTGCATTTGAACCACAAACTTCAAACACTGATTCTAGGATCTATGGGCCATGAAACTTGGAACCATTTGATCTAGGTAACTCTTCATCCCACCCTCTTTCATTTTAATGTTTTTCTTTTAATTTTTAGTGGCTGGATTTTTATTTTGGAGCACCCTAAAATTGACATTTCGGATTTTGACACAGATCCGTCGAAAGGGGTTCACTCTCTGTTGACACCCTTACCACAACGATCTCTCTATGCATCGACCCAGACAGGTTTTACCTTATCCAACAAAACCTGCATAGCAGATGAAGTCTCACCCGAGCTATTTGAGGGAGAACTGTTGGAACCAAGTTTCCACAGTAAGAAGGAGGAATGTGCATCTATTATTCTTCTTATCGCAACATTACTTAGCCTATCCAAGCATTGTTTCAAACATTCATAGCATCATTTCATTATTTCATCATTCATCATTCATCAGATCATATCATTCTCATATCGTAGCAGAGTATAAATAGATCTATAAACATAGCATCATTCACCACAGGAAAGCATAACATCATTCAAAACTAGACATCATATCGCAACATCATATCATAGAAAGCAAGACAACAGGAAGATGCAGAAATACACAATGTTTCCTTCAAATCTGTGTCATGTCATATTAATCTTCGCATCAAAACATAGTTCCACAATTCCGATCTTGCAAAGGTTCCATCTCTAGATCAAAAAGATGTTCAAAGATAGATATCAAGGATGTCTCAACATTTACAATCCTAGATCTATTTATAGGCTTGCTCCTTTACATCAGTGTTCCACTTAAGTCAACTTCCTAACTACTTAGACCAAAATCTACAAAATAATGACGAAAAAATACAAAACATGACCAAAATATACAAAATGTGGTCAATCCGCCTTGCGCGCCATCTTCATCCTTGCATAACAAATTTGACTTTGTGTAACATCCTTGATGCTGCGTGTCTAGTTATCTCCAAAAATGCTTTCCAACAGACCCCCAACACAATCTTGTGGCTCTCCCTCAAGCCACGTCAGGTAGAAATAGTGTAGTTTCTGATCTTTACCTTGAAATATTCATACTCTTGGGTGACCTCTTCGACCTGCTCTTTCACTTTGTCGCTAATTTCCTTGCATTCTGTCACCTTGTGCTCCAGTGGATGTTCAACAATATTTGCAGTGACATCTCATCAGCCATCCTAGACAACTAGCAGCACTAAAACCGCTTGCATTGAAATCTATGCTCCAATGTCCTAAAAATTTTCCAAGTTTGTTGTGCACCTCTGTTGATGCTCCCTTTCCTTTGTGACATGCTGTTGTAAGTCTTTCAACTCTACTTCTTTCATTATTTGTACAACTAGAGGCATCACTTTGAGCAATGTCCTCAACATGGCTAGTTGTCCCTTGGCTTCGTGCAACTACGTGGTGAGTTGCTCGAAGTGCTCATCTTAGACTACACTTCCCCAAAATTATGTAGTCGCATATGTAACTTGTTTTACCTCTTTTTCCATCTCTTCCAACTGCATCGCCAAATATTCAATGGTGCTTTTCCATTTCACAGCCTGCTATGGTGGGGTGTGTGGATTCAACAGCACATGCAAATATTTAATGTCCCGCTTAAGTTGTGTAATCACTTTCCCAAGATTCTCTACTTTTGCCACCACATCCAAGTATGCAATGATCTCTGAAACTTCTTGGAAGGCAACAGAAACCACCTATTCTAGGTGCACCCTGCTATCCCATAGTTGCACTTTCTCCACTGTTATCCTATCTTGCTCCTTCTTCAGGTCCTCCATCTCCTTCCTTGCCTCTGCTTATTTCTCCTGTGACCTCAATAGGTGGTCGCCAATACTCCGCTCCCTATCAACCAATTCCTAACTTGTAACCCTCTACAAGTGGACCAATGTCTGGGTTGACAGTTCATTGATTTCCAACGAAAGGTCTTGAAACTACTGGAGTGAGGCGTTGACATCCTCACTATTGGTCTCAATCACATGCAGAGGAATATGAACATTCCTGATCTACTTCCTAGTTCTGATCTCACCATCCTTTTGCAAAGTAGTTTCCTCAGGTACCCTTTTCAAAATTGAATCAATCAATGAATTTAGATGAGTGTTTACCTCGCGAAAACCTTCACAAGTCTGCTTCTCCAACTTCTCATCAGTCACAGTCATGGTCATCGTAATAGTTGCAATAATTCAACTCACTTATTCCTTGGTCATTGCCATTATGTTGCTAGACATACCTTACTCTTGTCGCCTCTTTGTTCATGATTCCTTGAACCTCCAATCCATCTCTAAGTCCATTGGGGTACTTGTCTATGCTTCATCCTTTGCATACCATGGAAGCCTCAACGTCCATGCCATGGTAGTCTTCAAGCTCCATCTAGGAATCTAGCATGATCAAAATGAGAAACCAACTATAAGTGAATGGTTTTTGCCTTACCTGTATTGCTAGCACATCATTTGTTAACTAGTTCATCAGGAATAAGGACAAGTTCATCTTCACACCCTGTGCACAATGCTTAGCGCACACTATGACCCCAGAACTGCACTAGTTGGTTTGGTTCTTTCTTACCACCTTGCTGGTTAGAATCCTAGATGTGATGCGGATAGCCTACTCATTTATGTTGTTGACCACGTATGCGCTCTTGTCATGCTGCAAGTTATAAATCTTCTTTAGCTTTTCCACTAGTATTTAATCATTTTCCTTCCCCCAAAAATGTTGCGATGGGTCGGGCCCCTCCTTGGGCAGCCCTATGATATGTGAAATCATTTCAACGGTGACTGGTACCGGCTAGTCCAACCACAAATATCATCCATGAAAGCATGGTAATAGCTGCTTCGTGCATGCATTGGATTCCACCACTATTCTTAAATGGGACATATTGATGAGGCCTAAGAACCCCGATCTTTCCAATCCCTGCTCCCAGTCATGTGGAGTACACACGAATGGGTCGCTGCCTTCTCCTGTCACCAGTACAAATGGGTCTACTGCGATCTCAATTGATGCTAGTAGGTCATGATATTCATACTTCATATTCATGATGGAGGGAACGATATCCATGATGCATTAGATGCCCTGTGGTATTGCCGACATCCTGAATGGGCAGCTCCGGTTCTCCGTTATTTTGTGTGGCTTTGCATTATATCAGCATGGATGAACATAGCCAGGGATATCTGTAGTGGACACCCTGTTTCCACCTTTCACACACTTGGGTCATGTGGTTGAAATATTCAAGCCACTCGGTGTGTCCTTGGGGGCAAGTCTCGAGTCAAGGCTGTCACCTTGTTCTTGACTCCTCCATTTAGGCTCAACTCCTAATGAAGCCAAGAGGAGTAGACCCTATTTAATTACAAAGGCTACTTACTTAGTGTGATGGTGTTATATTTATTAAGTTGTTTAGGAGTTTTGAAATTAATCAGTGGAAACAAAAGATAACAAGATGCAAGATTATAAGCAGATAAGCACAGTAATGACACTCAATATATATATAAATGGAAGAAACAAATCACCAGTGCCTAAAATGGAGTCAATAGAGAACATAATGTGCTTGCATGTGCTTGAATGAATGTTTTTCAAATGTTTCTTGGTGGATTTTAAATTAGTGTGGAATGTGAATGAGTTAAATTAGGCAAAAAGGGGACTCCAGATATACCCAAGGGGTACTTGGAGTATGTCCAAAAGTGAACTTTCACGGCTACCCGCAAGTTGTTTATGGGATGGAATGGAGTCTCAGAGACTATTGTTCATAACACACCTGTTAGGGTGTGACAGATAAGACTAAAATTGACTCTAATAACCTCAATAGGCCTAAATGCCAAGCCGACCACCCCAACTTTGGAGGTATGAAGTGAAAAACTCAGAAATTATTAGTCGTTTATTCAACAACCAATAATAACCAAGGGAAAAAACACCTTGGGATGATCGGATTGACAAATAAAGTCTAAGAGACCGAGTCTTTTACATACACTATCATGCTAGAACATTTATTACAATTCCCCCCATGGGGTATGAACATGTGATATAGTACAACAAAGCTTCCTAGAAGCAAGAATGAAGGTCTTCTGAAGTCCGAACAAGTTAAACTTGTCTGGTTCACCAGACTCACTTGATAAAAAACCACTAAGTACAACTTAGGTGGTAACATTCTGTCTCCAACTGTGGGACGTGTGCTCAATCTAGTCTTTAAGGCAAGGAGAGGATACGAGAACACTAGAATCTCTGGTTTATATACTCGGTAAAAACATCTCAACTTGACAAGAAAAACCTCAGTAGCACAAGTTTTATAAAAAACCAAATGAACCATTAAGCTGATTTATTTAAACGAAATAAATGTAACTAACTAAAAGAAGCAAAGTTTTATTATAGATAATTATAAAATAGAAATGCAGAAAGTAAATGCTCTCTTTCAAGGAGCTTATTTTCCTACTCTAAGCATGATATAAAAAGGGTTAAGTGTAATCAGAAATCCAATGTAACCACCTAAGAATTTTATTAACATAAAAAAAATTTCCTTGTCTTTGGTTATCCGCCAAAGTAAGGATATTTTATTCAGAAAATGCAAACCTGCATGATGACCCGAAATGGGCAGGATGGATGGGACATCATAAGAATATAATACTTCACCAAATTTCTTCCCAAAATGGTATGTCCTCATGCATGCTGCTTCTATCCATGATTGGATAGGACTGATATACCAATCGACACGATGAGGCAGACTAACTACATCATCATACTGATCATCGGGTCTTATCAAATGATAACTCGTTGCACAAGCCCCAAGTAGCTCCAAATCATAAGGAACCTCTATATGTGGAAAAGATGGTTGAGACTGATATTCCAATAACTGCATCACATCTAACTTTTCACAACATTGCTTCTCAATGTATTCATTACTGATACCTTTGTGCAGCTCTACATGATATGACTTTGAATGACCATGTGAAGGTTCTGAATGCTCCTCTTCCATACTAATATTTTCCTAGGTATCTAGATCCATGCTCCCCTCTATGGACGTATCGTAGATTGGAATTCCACAAATTTTTGAATAGACACTCCCCTTGCTGGACATATAATGGATGGGGTTGTCAATAAGATTTTCACAAGTTGGATTATCTATGGAATTGCAATATTCATCACTCCCATCTATGTTGGATATGAGAGAGTCTTCCTTGCTGGTATCACATCCTGAGATATAATTACCCTCCTCCTGCTCATAATAATCATCCTTCAAATTTTTGGTTTCAAAGATATTACGAGAATTCACACTTTCCAAAACTTCATCCCTAAGTGATGAACATAGAGGCATATCATCATACACATCATAAACTTCTTCATAAGTGTCGATCTCTGTAATCATTTCCTCATGAAGGCTTTCTAGACAAGCATTGCAAAAATCTTGAGAAAATCTCAAATCTTCAATGTTTTCAGTTATGGTGACATGAGGAGAGTATTCAACAATGTGTTCAATCATGGCTTCCTTGTGAATCTCTCCAACATGATTGTCATGGATGTTCCCATCTTCAGAATCTTGCTGTGTAATGAGAGATACCTTATATTCTTTAAAAAGATGCTTAATTTCTTCCTTTCTTAAATAACTACTAGGATGATCTTTGATGGGAGTATCATGGATCTTCTCTTCACTTAAATGTTCAAGAAGTGATTCCAAGTCTTCAATACTTTGTTTCTTGGCAAAAGGTCCATCATATGTTTCCATGTGATACTCTATCCCAGATAGGTAGAAGGTAAAGATCTTTTCAAGGAACTTTTTCAAATGATTCATACTGCCCCTACCATCATGCCACTACTCTAAAAAAATCCAAAGGAAGCTTGTAAATGAGGTTATACATTTATTAGGAAGGCCTTGATAGAACCAACAATAAGCCTCACCCTGAAAAGTACCAGCAAACATTTCCATCATATTTTATTCATGAAGCACATTAGAGTCGGCCATCAACTGAAGGAAATATTTGACATGCCAGATGGCAGAATCACCATAATTTCCATGAAATTTTGGAAGCCATTTATATGCATCCCCCACACCATCACAACAGTTAGGAAAACCTAGGATGTTTGAGAAATCAATAGGCTGAAAAAGTCCAGTTATCTGGGCACCATACTACTCCCTTAATTCATCCATATCAAAAATTAATAGTATGCATTTGATATAACCATTAAACCTTATATTGAATAGGTGGAGCTATCAAGTGATGAGATTTAAAGGTTTTAATATGTTGCATGGGCTCATCTACACACAACAAAACTCAACAAATTTATGAGAAAGAAGGGTTTTATCCCTTCAATGGAGTCACCATGTGAAAAAGAAAAATAAGCATTTATAAATCTTTTCACAAAAAATATTTTTTGCTTTTCTTTGAAAAAATAAAAACTAAACAAAAGGTCAGTGGAGTCGCCAGATGAAAATTAAATATCTACTCTAAGCATTCATCAAACAAAGAAAAAACAAAACGGAAGAAAACAAAATTCATACTCCAGGAATAAACAGATTTATCCCTGGAAACGGTGCCAAAATGTGTTGTTGCCTTTCACACACGTGGGTCATGTGGCAGAAATCTTCAAGCCACTTGGTGTATCCATGGGGGCAAGTCTCGAGTCAAGGCTGTCACCTTGTTCTTGACTCCTCCGTTTAGGCTCAACTCCTAATGAAGCCAAAGGAGGTAGACCTTATTTAATTACTAAGGCTAATTACTTAGTGTGATGGTGTTAGATCGATTAAGTTGTTTAGGAGTTTTGAAATTAACCAGTGGAAACAAAATATAACAAGATGCAAGATTTTAAGCAGATAAGCATAGTAATGACACTCAATATATATATATAAATGAAAGAAACAAATCACCAGTGCCTTAAATGGATTCAATAGAGAACATAATGTGCTTGCATGTGCTTGAATGAATGTTTTGCAAATGTCTCTTAGTGGATTTTAAATTAGTGTGGAATGTGAATGAGTTAAATTAGGCAAAAAGGGGACTCCAGATATACCCAAGGGGTACTTGGAGTATGTCCAAAAGTGAACTTTCACAGCTACCCACAAGATGTTTATGGGCTGGAACAGAGTCTCAGAGACTATTGTTCACAACGCACCTGTTAGGGTGTGAGAGAGATCAGCGCCTCAAGGTCACTTTCCAGTTGTTCTTACTCCTTTGGGTATTTTCCACTGCTTATATTTCGTTCAAGGTGTTGGATTTTCGCCTGATGGTTTGTCAATTTGGGACGTGAGGACTAATTAATCTAGTCACTCAAGTGCTTTTGATGCAGCTTGACTGATCAAATGAACCGCAACTAAGTGCAGAGCATACACACCAGAGTCTTGTCAATTTTAGTAAATTTTAGACAAGGTGTTCTTATTAAAAAGAAAACCCTCTAGGAACCTCTTTCGGTCCAAGTGGACCTCAATCGGGGAATCAAGGAGGGGTTTATTTTATTACGATTACTAAAACAAATGATAATAGCAGATGAAGCAAAAACAGATAAGCAAACAACAATTTTCTAATTAGACTACCACGACCCTTTCTTCACCTTTCGGGTTAAAAAGGAGGCTCATGGGGTAAGTATTAAAGTTACTTTGAAACCACTATATATGGAATATGGAAATGATTTTAAATCAAAGTATACTTGTTACGGAGAGAAATTCCTATGGCTTGGGGTACCACAACAGACAACTTGACTCCAGAAATCAATCCTTTCCAATATGCAATAGAAAGTAAATGTCTAACACTAAAGGATAAGAACTCATACCTTATTCTGGACGGTTGAAGTAGATCCTCGTTGAGCTTTCCAACTTCAGCTTGAATTGATAGATTACTTCCTCAACAACAAGTAAACAATACAAGCATTCTATATATCATGGTGTTAGATCTATTCTAGCATATATAATCAACAATGTATAAGCATTTGAAATCATCCCATGGATAAAATATTCATTCAAACATACATTATTGGATAGGAAAATATATTTCTATTAATATAAAATCAGAGATTACAAGATATACAACCTCTCTCAGCATGTCTGTGAATCGGAGAAACTGAATCCCCCACTTGGGCCTCCACCACCTCAATCCTCCATCTCTCAATAGCAAGCTCACAAGCAAAAGGAAAGCTTGGGAAGAACACAAAAGTGCTCCAAGGGACAAAGGGATGCAGACTCAAGCATTAGTTCCAACAACAATGGACTATAGTTTCTTTGCTCTCAATTCTCTCATATGCCTTCAATGTACCATAGAGTTCCTTATATAGTTGTTCAAAGGGGTAATGAAAGGTCGAATTCGAGCGATCTCAAGGCATAGGGAAGGCCAGGAGTCAAGTGAGTTGGATCCATGTCAAGGAAGACTCCAAAAGGATTTGGACTTTGTACACATCCCGATGTACGCGGTTTTAGTGGTCAAACCCGCATATATACGTGATTATAGGTTTAAAAGTCATCTGTATCATTTTTCACATGTTTTTAGGGATGGTCAAGGAAACATCAAAGGACAAAAAATGGTCCAAGGGGTCTAAGGAGTTTGCAGTGGGATAGGGGAAGGCCATGCAAAGTGTGATTCACATGGAGTGGTGAACTCAGCTATAACAGATTCCCCCTAATGTGTGAGGTTAGAGGGGTGATACGATGGCCAAAATACATTATAAGTCCATCCCAGAAGTGGAGTGATGAAGGATCCCAAATGGAAGACCAGCCACCCAATCAGCATAGTACAATAATACAACTCTGCACATAACTGCAAATACATATAGCAGTCCCGGATACATAAGAGTACAATGGCCATGAGTAGGCATGATACAAGATATCACATAATTGGTCATCGCCACGTACAATATACATAGATCAGAATCCCCATGATGAAGATATACAAAGGACCATGATCTCCATAATGGCTGAAGATATATAACAGATCAAGATCTCCATAGTGGCTAGAAATATCTGAAATATACTGGAATCAAGTCACGAGAGATGAAATCTCATGAACACTGGCATAATCAAGGAGGTAGCATATAAGAGATGCCACCAATCTAGAAAGTCTTCTACACAAACCACTACGAGTACATGTCCTACTATGTGAATAGAGGTGTCGAGGTCGAACATAGTAGTCCATCATCTGATTACCGGTCATTAATGCATACCGTTAACAGACACGAGATCACCCACCGATAATTAAAATGGGAATCAAGGTACGAGAGTGCAAACTAACAAGTGTGAATAAATGTGTTGAGGTTGAGCACTTGAGAGGATCCATAGATCAGGGGACATTGATGTATTCCCAAAGACTATCGATGGTGAGAGAACCTACCACTGATGACTGCAAGTCTCAAGGAACTCAAAATGACTCTAGATTCCAATCCCAGAATAAATGATCTAAAGTCGATGGGATGAAATTTGTTGGAAGGAGGGCATTAAGGCATCCCCCATCATCCAACACGAGGTACTCAACAAAGCTGTATAATGTGGAAGGAATCGATCATAAGGTGCACAAACCAGTAACTGTACCAGGAATGGCTGACATGCAAAGTCAAGATAAATGAGGAATGGCCGAATCAGGCTTCAACTTCCTTCGAACAAGAGCATAATGGCGTATGGTGACTGAATGAAGGAAGCATAGACTCAATATACAACTGGGACATCTCTGCGACACAAGAGGCATCGACAGAGGCTCCATGGGGACTGGAAGCTTGACCAGTTGGTGGAGATAAACTCAGATAAATGAGTACATATCCTAAAGTCAAACTATAAACCCAACCAATGGATGTGATATACAGTGCCCTGTTCGAAGGTGACACGACTCGACAGCTGCCAAAGATAACATCTTTCCTTGTCCAGCTTTTTGGTTTTTTGATTTTTTTGGACTTTTCAATTATTTAAAAAGCTTGAAAAAGAATAAAATTTCCTTATAGTTATAGACTAGGAGGAGATGGGTGCCATAAGGGAAAACAAACTAGTTATAGGCAGTGGAACATACCTATGCTCAATGTAAGGATACATATGTAGGATATCGACACTCGGGGGAAAATCCCCTCCCAATAAAAAAGGGAAACAAGCTGCGAAGGATATAAAAAATGGCTCTGCATGGCTAGACATGATACAAGCTTAGGCTATATGGCTGAAACACAATGTCAGAGAAGCCATCATAAAGCTCAATAAGGTAGGAAAAACTCATGATAATGCATTCACAACTTGACATGAGGGAGTCCTGAGGGAAATAGGCTAGCAAAAGATCAAGAGGAGTATGAGGCTCTTGCTAAATGTCATGGAAATACTATACAATGGACTCCCACACCCTAAAGGAGAAAACGTCGGCATGGAAACCAAATGCAAATAAGGTGCTAACTAGGGTACCCATGTAAGGTGAAGCTCTACCACTCATATCATGCCACTTCTAAAATAGCAAGAAGGTTCCGTGACATACTAGAGTGGGTTTGTACCTAAGGTAATGATGAGATGGTCATAAGGTCATGAAAAATGCAAACAATGATGAAACCTAACCTATATGCCAGTTTAGACATGATACCTGAGATTGACACGAACGGGTTTATCCAACAGCTGAAACGGCACTGAAAAGGATCCTCTACATCATGAATTATGTCAAAAACGGTCCAAAATGGTTAGAAATTGTCAAAACTATAGGAAAGGGGGTAAAAATTTTCAAATATTTGAAAATTTTCTATAAATAGTAAACAATTCAAAATATTATAAAACATTTGACACTTTTACCCATTTGAGCTCAGATTTTCAACAGCGAATTCCAGGAGATCCAGCCGGCGGAATCCACTACCGTTTCTTCCAAGTATTTACCCATGCTCCTCTCTTCCATTTCAATGCAATTTTTATCAAATTCTGTGGTCAATTAAGATTTCTAGGCCAAACTAAAAAGGGCACTACGTCCCACGCAGAAATCGAGGGTTTTTCCACGTATAGGGCTGGATATACACGGAAAATGCCCCCATACTCACGCATGAGGCCACGCATAAGGTTTCTTCAATAATCTAATGGAAAAATTTGTAATTTCTTGTGTAGGATGGTCCTAGAGTGGAGAGAGCGTGAACATGGTGAGGTAGAGGAAGCAGTAAGGGCCAATCTAATGGCTCAACAAGCTCTATGTGCATGTACAATGCAAAATGCAAAATGCAATGCATGATGATAAGCAAATGTTTTTGGATTTTTTGAAAGAAAATGAGATACAAAAATCAAAAGAATGATTCTGCAACCCCCAAACTATGCAAGTACACTCAAACAACACTCAAGCAAAGCACTAAGGTAAAATAAATCTAATGCACTAATCCCAAACAAAAAATCGAAAATGCCATGACAAGAACCTTCTTAAAAAAAAAATTAGCCTAAAAAAAAACGTCTCTAGTCAGAAACAGAAGTATAGAAAGACTCAGGAAGTGTCAAAGGAGACTCAACAATCATCAAAATTCACCCAAAAACCATTTAACTTCCACTAAAAGGAAAAACTAAGGGCATATGCGACTGTTTGCAGTAAACCGGCATGTATACGCGGAAATTGCAGAGAAACCCACGTGTATATGTGACTGTGAGTTAAAAAATCGTGTACAGGAAGAAAGGTGCATAAAAATCAAGGAAAATAGATAGGCTAAGACAAAATTCACACCAATTAGACACTACCAGGAAAACATGCCCCCAGACCCGACATAGAAACAAGAGAGAAAGAGCAATTCAAAGTCATTGAATGCTGATAGAACAACCCCCAAAGGACAACTACTAGGAACTCCCTAGCGGAGTCGCCAATTCTGTTACGAAGAGAAATTCCTATGGATTGGGGTAGCACAACAGACAGCTTGACTCCTGAAATCAATCCTTTCTAATATGCAATAGAAAGTAAATGTCTAACACTAAAGGATCAGACCTCGTACCTTATTCCGGACGGTTGAAGTAGATCGTCGTTGAGCTTTCCAACTTCAGCTTGAATTGATAGATTACTTCCTCAACAACAAGTAAGCAATACAAGCATTCTATATATCATGGTGTTAGATCTATTCTAGCATATATAATCAACAATGTATAAGCATTTGAAATCATCCCATGGATAAAATATTCATTCAAACATACATTATTGGATAGGAAAAGATATTTCTATTAATATAAAATAAGATATTACAATATATACAACCTTTGTCGACACGTATATGAATCAGAGAAACTGAATCCCCCACTTGGTCCTCCACCACCTCAATCCTCCATCTCTCGATAGCAAGCTCACAAGCAAAAGGCAAGCTTGGGAAGAACACAAAAGTGCTCCAAGGGACAAAGGGATGCAAACTTAAGTTCCGACAACAATGGACTATAGTTTCTTTGCTCTCAATTCTCTCATATGCCTTCAATGTACCATAAAGTTCCTTATATAGATGTTCAAAGGGGTAATGAAAGGTCGAATTCGAGCGATATCAAGGCATAGGGAATGCCAGGAGTCAATTGAGTCAGATCCATGTAAAGGAAAACTCCAAAAGGATTTGGATTTTGTACACATCGTGATGTATACAGTTTTAGTGATCAAACCCATGTATATACACAATTATAGGTTTAAAAGTTGCGTGTATCATTTTTCACATGTTTTTAGGGATGGTCAAGGAAACATCAAAGGACAAAAAATGGTCCAAGGGGTCTGAGTCTGCAGCGGGATAGGGGAAGGCCATACAAAGTGTGATTCACCTGGAGTGGTGAACTAAGCTATAACAATACTACCCTACATATTAGAAATACGCTATATTGAAAAAATATGAACAAAAAGTAAAAAAATGACACGGACGCAAATCCCCCCAGGGGGGATGGTGAATAGGCTTGAAAGAGCCTATTCGAAAAAACCTTTTGTTTTTATTAGCAGAGATTTACAATATCAGAAAATTGAAATTGATGCACTTTGGTCCTTGTTATATGGGATCCAAAGGCTTACAACAAGCTTGTAACAAGCTAAACTCAAATCACAGCGGTGGGAGGAGCCTCCGGGAAGCTCTGGTTCATCCAAGAGTCAGAAAATGGGCAGAGTCTCCTTCTCTTTTTTGTTAAACCTGATAAAAAGCAGCAATCAATTAAAATCAAATATGCTTTGAAAGTGTTTTGGGTCACCCCTCTAGTTACTGAAAAAAACTAAGTAAAAACATTGTTAAAGGGGGTAATCTAGTTTTGCAAAAAGGAACCAAGGAAAGCAAGCTTTCCTTGGGATATTGGCTTGATATTTGGGCATCCAATGAGATATGCACTTTTCTTGCAGAATATGAAACTTTAAAGAACAGCAAGGGAAACTACCTTATTAGCAAGCTACAAATTTCCTTTATAATGCTTGCAAAAAAGAGGGTAATTTTAGCTAGATCTCTTCAAATATAACTTTATATGAAAAAATGAACTAAGATCTAAAATTATGAAAGGATATTACTAACTAGATCTATGTGTGATTTTCTTATTGAGACAGATCTAAGCAATAAGATTCTTTAATAGTAACCAATTTGAAGAGAATTTAAGATTTTGAAGGAGGAAGAGGAGAAGAGAAGTGCTTGTTGCTGAAGCAGATCTACAAAAGAAACTTGTTAGTGAAGCACCGAGGGGCACAATATTCACAATCTTTGTTGGAAAACCAGTGGAATCAAACTTGAACCACAACTCTTCCAGTCACGACAAACCTGTAAGCTAAACAACAAATCCTGCAAACAAAACCATTAAATCTGAAGATACATATGAGAAGTAGATGATACAACATGCAAATAATCTTATTTAGCATGCAAATATTAGCTCATTCAAACATATGTAGCAAATAGGAGTAAGTAAGCTTACTTACAATGATCTATTCCTATGATTCCAATAATCATTCAGGGAGACAACAGTTTAATGCAAAAATTGAAAAAAAATAGCAGTTCACCTCAAAAGCAGCATGATAATGATGATCCACACATGAAAGGTACTCCACAATTTAGCCTCCAAAGCTTCTCTTTATTTCAACAACTGATGATCAATACAATATTACAATAGCAAGCCCTTCAATCCAGCTCTAACTAGCTTGGAAGAGGCAGCCTGAGCTTTATTTATACAAAAAACAGGAGATCCAACCCAGGGGGTGCAAATCCCAAGGAGACAAACCACTGTAGCTAAAGGAGATTCCATCAATGCTTGATCTGTGTCTAATTAAGCCTGATTTGAGTCTCACTGAGTGCAACTGTCAATCAGAGAGCTGATTTGATTGATACCTCAACCTGTTGACTGAAGCATCCACCAAAAATCATCTAGATGAGTCCACACATGTGGAGGAGAGAGAGAGGGCACAATTACCCATAAAGGATGCTGAATATCAACTCTGGATCTGTCCAAATCACCTCCTTTAGTCAAGGATTTGTCAGATCTAGTCAATCTGGTTCAGATCTGACTGATTTCAATCAAATCGGCTAAGAATCCACTGATCTAGGATTTTGGATTTGCTCCATTATTCATCAATTTATTAATTAAAATAATCAATAAATGATTTTTTGGGTCTTTCCGACCTGAGTGATGGAAAATCACTCAAAACTAGGAAATAGTGGGTCTATAGGTTTACTAGCTGCTCTTAGCTTGTAAATGAGCACCTACATGACTGAATCTGAATTCCGAACCCAATTTTATTATAAAACCAAATTTTCCAATTAAACTATTAAAAAATAGCCTAAGTTTTTGGAAAAATTAAATTTTAATAAAAAACACTGAAAAAATTTAAATTTTAAAAAAGTTGAAAAAACCTAGGGGGACTTAGACATGTTCATATGACTCGACCATGATGCCTAGCATGTTTATACATTGACACATGGACTCTAATAACCTCAATAGGCCTAAATGCCAAGCTGACCACCCCAACTTTGGAGGTATGGAGTGAAAAACTCATAAATTATTAGTCGTTTATTCAACAACCAATAATAACCAAGGGAAAAAACACCCTGGGATGATCGGATTGACAAATAAATTCTAAGAGACCGAGTCTTTTACAGACACTATCATGCTAGAAAATTTATTACAATTCCCCCATGGGGTATGAACTTGTGATATAGTACAACAAAGCTTCCCAAAAGCAAGACTGAAGGTCTTCTGAAGTCTGAACAAGTTATCCTTGTCTGGTTCACCAGGCTCACTTGATAAAAAACCACTAAGTACAACTTAGGTTGTAACACACCCTAATCTTGACTATAGAGTCCTTAGATCCTGATGTTGATGGTCCCATCTGTCAAACTACCTGTTCCTGTTCTTGTGCTGAATTCTAGTCGATCATTTCTTCTGTACTGGAGATTTGGGCCGATGCACCCCTCTCTTGTTCTTCAAGATTGATGACAAACCCACCAGCATGCTGGATGCTTCTTTCTCAATGGGAACCCCTACAATTAGTGAGTCTCTTCCCCTTGTAATTTCTACTGGTATTATCTCACTCAGCATTCCTCACAATTACCCACAAGTTCACAACATGACCTTGAACCTTACTTCGCTCTATAACTTAGCTGTGTAATACAACAAAACACACCACAATAAATTTGAAACAATGTCGTAAACTCAATCTTCACAACGGTTGTAACGTCCCTGACCCTCTGACCGGTGAAGAGGACGCTACCATGGCATTAACCATCCGGGCTACTAGCCCCATGAACATGTGAATTCATAAAAATGCTGAAACAAAATGAATTGAAGTAGGACATGCACAGATACATCATTATCTACCATACACAACTACAATTATTTATCATACACAGCTGCAATTATTTATCATACACAGCGAAAGAAAACATACATTCCTACCAGCATTCAACATGTTCATCACATTCATTAACAGAAAATACGATTGCAGAGGTAAAATGGACAAGATCACTTATCTTATGAAGAACTCGTTCCACAACCAGCTACGTCACTACAACGTTCCACCCAACCATAGGCCAATGTGCTCATCAATCTCTCAGCAACACTGCCACCCCCGAGCAGGGCATGATTCTCCAAGGAATAAGGAACAAGCAGGCTTACACATAGCCAAGGATACACAAAACGCAGCCAAGCCAACACAGTTTGGTTTATCAGGCCATCAAGAAGACAACCAAGCCAACATGGTTAGGTTTATTAGGCCATCAAGGAGTTGGGAAAGGATAAATGCTAAGCTAGTGAGCTCATTACAGAGCTAGGAACACGTACACCAGAACTAGCCTGACTTCTAAGACACCCACACACACCCAACACAAGGAATCAGTCCCTTCTCTACTACATAGTCCCTCAGGCCCTACATTCCCTTCTAGTGCTATTCAGGGGTTATGTAGAAGAAAGCCATCCCTCTAGCTCTGTCCGTGTGGTTTCCAAACACACTAGGTTTATCAAGCACCCCAAGCCTCCATTCGTGCTCCCAACACAGTCCAAAGACCAACCATTGCATGCATGCAATTAATCAGCAATTACAGCTTAATAGGGGAAAATGACTCCCGAGTCGTTCTTGGCCCTACCATGGCCAAAAAGACTCCAAACAATATGCAGTGGCCCCAAAGCATAACAACATGCATAACCAACAAACATGGGTAACAACATCCTATTCTACACAACGAATCCGTTGGGGAAAACTTACACATACCACACTGGGAAGAGAATACAGTCTCCCAACACACAGTCCCTGAGCATAAAATGGCTCTCCATAGGAAAAATCGTGGGTGATAGTGACCGAATAGATCCCCCCCCCCGCCAGCTTGCTACGTGAGTGGAAACAATGTAGAACCCAGTGCGTGAGAGAAGATTTACACCCAATTCCAAAAGTGGGTCGAGAACACACCCAAGTCCTCGCTGTGGAAAATGTGAATGATAGTGGAGGCAGCTCCTCTCTCCTAGATGCATGAGACCCAATAGGAAAGGTGCCCGTGCGTGAGAATAAAAATGAATAGACAATGGTCCCTGCGTGAGGATGAACAGACAGTGGTGAGGATTCGTAGTAGTCATTCTTCTGCCCATCGTGAGGTTCAATTCGCTAGTGGACTGTGCATGTGGGAAAGGACTAACAGTCCTGTCACACTCCACTCCTAGCCATAACTACCCCAACTAACAACAGTAGCTTTTAATGGTGGTGGTTGGATAAGATAAGGTGGTGACACATGAATTTTCTCTCATGGCTCAAGTTTTGACAATCCCCCCCCCCTTTATCCTTGTGAAAATCATGCCCCTTCTCAATTTAGTTGTCGTGAATGTAGCTGGTTGGGTTATTTAATTAAACATGCATATTTACATGATGACAAAACTCAACAGCCATGCCGCATGCCTCGATATGCCATCGGTGACAATTTAAATCCAAAACATAGCATAACCAATCAATGGTGGGCCCTTGGCCTTTAGCTCTACACCATGATTATTTACAATATATACACCATATACATCTAATGCAATGGGGTCAAAACTGGGGTGTTGCATTCCCCTCCTGCTTCAATAGCACTGTCCTCAGTTCTTTACAAAAGTTGAATAAAATGCTACACTGGTATCGCCTCAGTGTTCCACAGAATTGAACAAAAATGGATGTGCCAATCACATGGCATCCTCCAGCTCCCATGTAACCTCTTCAGGTCTGTAGTGCTCCCATTGCACCTTTACCTGCCTTATGGCCCGGTTCTGGAGTATTGTGACCTTCCTGTCGAGGATGCGCATTGGCTCAATTCGGAACTCTCCCTCGGGTTCCACTTGAATCACATCCCAATTTATCATATAGTTAGGATCATGTACATATCTATTAAGTAAAGAAACATGAAAAACATTATGAGCCCTAGTGCTAGCAGGCAATGCAAGTCTATATGCAACTGGCCCTATTCTTTCAAGCATTTCAAATGGCCCACAACATCTCGGTGAAATCTTGGCACAACTTCCAAGCTTCAAGGAACTCTTCCTTGCCCTCACTCGGAGGTAAACATGATCCCCAACACTGAACTCCCTGTTCACCCGATGCTTATCTACATAGATTTTCTGTCTATCCTGTGCTGCCTTCAGATTCTACCTGATCTTTACAACCTCTTGCTCCATATCCTTGAGCAATTCTTGTCCAAGCACAACCCTGTTCACTGGGTTATCCCAAGTCACTGGTGTCCTACACCTTCTTCCATACAAAGCTTCGTACGGACTCATCCCCAAGGATGCTTGCTGTCCATTGTTGTAAGCAAATTCTACCAAGTGTAAGTAATCTTCCCATGTGGTTGGTTTGTCCATTACGTACATGCGAAGCATATCTTCAAGAATCTCATTAACTCTTTCTGTCTGCCCATCTGTCTGAGGATGGTATGCAGTGCTGAAGTTTAGCTTTGTACCCAAATATGCAAACAACCCCTTCCAAAAGTTGGAAGTGAACTTGACATCTCTGTCAGAGACTATTTCCTTCGATAATCCATGTAATTTGAAAATCTCCTTCATGAATATCTTTGCAAAGTCATCTATTTTATGAGTAGACTTAACCGGTATAAAATGTGCTGCCTTAGTCAACCTATCTACCACAACCATGATGGAATCATGTTGTCTCCAAGTCATCGACAATCCTGTAATAAAATCCATGGAAATAACCTCCCATTTCCATTCTGGAACTGGCAAAGGCTGCAACAAGCCTGCTGGATGTTGATGCTCAACCTTTACCTGTTGACATTTCATACACCTCGAAATGTATTTAGCAATGTCCTTTTTCATTCATGGCCAAAAGTACTACTTTCTAGCGGTAGCAATTGTCTTTTGATATCCTGGGTGACCAGAATATGGAGCTTGATGTATTTCATCCATAACAACTCTCCTCAAATCTACTACATTCAGAATATAAATTCTACCTTTATAAGTGAGAAGTCCATCTTCTTCCAATTTATATCCCTCATACCTCATCTCAAGACTTTTTTGTTGCAATTTGTCTTTTACCTGCTCATACAATTCATCTCCAGCAGCATGACTAATAATCTGCTGCCTCAAATCTGATTGGCAAATACTAAGAGATGCCACATGCATTTCTTGCACCTTCCTGCTGAGCGCATCAGCTACCTTATTCTCTTTTCCCTTTATCTGCTTGATTTCAAAATCAAACTCACATAAAAATTCCAGCCATCTTGCCTGCCTAACATTCAGAGCAGGCTGATCAAACAAATACTTCAGTCCACAGTGATCTGTTCTGAGCTCAAATGTCCTACCCATCAAGTAATGCCTCTACATCTTGAGGGCATGTACTATGGCTGCAAGCTCTAGATCATGAGTGGCATAGTTCTTCTCATTCTCCTTCAGCTTTCTTGACTCATAACATATCATGTGGTTGTCTTGCATAAGGACTCCTCCAATCCCTTGTCCACATGCATCGATACACACCACAAAATCCTTCTCCGAATATGCAAATTTCAATACTGGTGCACTGGTGAGAAGATTCTTCAATTGATGGAAACTTTCTTCACACCTCGATGTCCATTCAAACTTCATCCCCTTCTTTTGCAAAGAAGTGATGGCATGTGCAACTTTGGGGAATCCCTCAATGAACCTCCTGTAGTATCCTGCAAGTCCCATAAAATATCTTACATCTATCACATTTCTTGGAGTAGGCCAATTCATAATGGCTTCAATATTTTCAGGGTCCACAGATATACCCTCCTCTGAGATAATGTGACCCAAATACTGAATTCTATCTCTATAGAAGTCACACTTGCTCGGTTTTGCATACAGCTGATACTCCCTGAGCAATTGCAATGTCAATCTCAAATTCTCGTCATGCTCTTTCTCATTCTTAGAATAAACAAGAATGTCATCAAGGAAAACAAGAACAAACTTATCCAAATACCTACTGAAGACACTATTCATAAGGCACATAAATGTAGCTGGTGCATTGGTGAGACCAAATGGGACCACTACAAACTCATAATGTCCATACCTTGTTCTAAAGGTTGTCTTATGAATGTATTCATCCTTGATTCTCACTTGATGATAACTAGACCTCAAGTCAATCTTGGAAAATACCTTTGCTCCTCTAATTTGATCGAATAGGTCATCAATCCTAGGAAAAGGATATTTATTCTTCACAGTAACCTTGTTCAATTGTCTGTAATCAATACATAACCTGAGTGTACCATCTTTCTTCTTTACAAATAGAACTGGTGCTCCCCAAGGAGACACACTTGGTCGGATATACTTCTTTTCCAACAACTCTTGCTGTTGCATCTTCAACTCTAGCATCTCCGGTGTACTCATCCTGTAGGGTGCCTTGGACACCGGTGCTGTTCCTGGCACAAGTTCAATAGTGAAGTCAATGTCCCTCTTTGGAGGAAGCCCTGGAATCTCATCAGGAAACACATCCCTGAATTCATGTAACACCTGATAGTCCTCCATCCTAGGAGTTTCATCTCCAAATGTCTCCAAAATATGGGCTACATACAACTGGCAACCATTCCTACAGAACTTCTTTAACTGCATTTATGAAACCTGTCATACTGAAATCACCTTTGGAATACCTTTCACAACTACTAGGTTCCCTTCTTCATTCATGCATTCAAAATTCTTATTGTAACAATCAAGATTCACCCTGTGAGCTTCTAACCAATCCATTCCAATGAGAACATCATAGGAACCAAGAGGTAGAAAATTTATATCTACACAAGTGACCAATCCATCCATAACCAATGGACATTTCTCCACCACTTCACTAACCTTTATCTTAGTTCCAGTGGCTAGCTGAACTAACCAAGACTTCCTATGCTTTACTTTCTTAAAAGCACAAATCTCCACTACTCTAGGAGTAATGTAACTGTGAGTAGAACCAGGGTCAATCAAAATAGAAACAGATTTCTCAACAATCTTAGCTGCTACTTCAACCACAGTTGACTGGTGATTTGCCTAGCGGTCCTCCAGAGCTGCATAAATCCTAGGGACTGCCCTTGCTACTTGACCCACTGTTTCTGCTTCTTGAATGTTATAAGCTGGTCTTGCACTCTCATTCTCGAGTGGACAATTTCTGTGCATGTGGGGTCCTCCACATTTCCAACATTGAAGTGGTCCTCTATTCTGTTGTGGATCCTTAGGCTTTTCTCCTGTCACTCCAACTGGTTTACTCACAGCTTGGGATGGCTTCTTCTGCTAATTCCTGAAGTTAGAAGGTTTAAAACCCTTCTTTATTTGGTTAAACTTCTCATTCTTCTTGTCCTTCCATGCCTTATGGTAATCTGACTTACCTTTGCTTTGCTCATAGCAATACTTATCCTTCCTTATTGCTTCTTCAAGAGTTCTAGGTTCATAAAACTCAATTCTATCTTTGTAAGACTGAGGTAATCCACTCAAAAAATGTTGGACCTTCACTTTTTCATCTCTAATGTACTGAACATACCTCAACAGCTCCAAAAACTTATTTGCATATTCTTCCATGGTCTACTGTCCCAATCTTAGCTCATGGAACTCCTTAATCTTGTCATCATAATACCTGTCAGAGAGGTATTTCTGCTTGAAATACTTCTTGAACTGTTTCCACTTAAGTCTCCTTTCCCTGATCCTCTTTACTTGCTTGAAGTGTTCCCACCAAATGGATGCTCTTCCATTCAGATTGAATATGGCAACTCTTGCCTTCATGTTTCCTGAATAATCATGCACTTGAAAGTACTTCTTTATCCCAAGAAGCCAAGCTTTAGCCTCTTGTCTAGTCTTTCCCTCACCATCAAACGTAGGAGGTCTAGATTTCTTAAATTCATCACGAGAGCGATCCCTATGGTGTCTCTTTCTTTTTATTTTATGAGAAGAAGAACTTGAATCCCCGCTGGATTCTTCAGAGTCAGAGGACCCACTAGAAGTCCTTCTCCTTCTCCTAGTATTGCTCTTGCTGCCTTCTGGTCTTGCTATACCTCGTCTAGAGTCTATCTTTCTCTGTAGGTCTGTCAAACTCTACAATATGGTAGCATTCAACTGATGCTGCTCTTCTTGGGATTTGATCAAGCTTCTCATGGTGGCTGCAACGTCTGACAGTGTCTCTTGGAATCTCCTTCCATTAGACTCAATGTCATCATTTCTATTACATACATTTTCTCCCATGGCATCTTCTGCTCGCTCATAAGAATCCTGAGCATCATATCCGTCATGGGTTCTCATAGCTGAACCACCACTTACTTACCAAACTGCACTACCTTGAATATTGCTCTTGAAGGTGACTATGATTCTGCAAACGTGTTAGTAACAAAACTGTTAGATGCATACATTGATATAATTCAAAATTTACTTACCTTCTCCTGGAAAAATGATAAAATAACAATTTTCCCAAACACAATATTTTCTTCATCAAATAATGTCTATCTGAGGGGGATGAAGGGGGTCAAGGGGGCTCATCCCACTTGAAAAACTCAGAATTTCCTTGTGTAGGATCGGGTCTCATCCCAACTAACAATCCAACATTTCAGCGGTCAAAACACTAGCTTCCTCTGTTGTTCATCGACGGTCGAGTGTCTTGTGCATCGGGTGGTTAGTCATCTATGCAGCTGCAATGACAGATGTTCAATCCACTAATCATTGCCAATGAATGATGACTCCAGGACTTAGAAAATTTTTCAAAATTTCACCCCTTTAGTCTTCCTTTCCACCGCTTGATCGGTTCTATTCTCTTCTTTTTGTTAGTGAAATAGTTCCATCGGTAGCCGCAACGACGGCCCACCATTTTCTCTCTTCTCTCGATCGACGGCCCAATCTCCTGTGGCATAACCGGATCGGTATCGACAGTCTCTTCTTGTCGGAAGACTAGTGCTCTAGGCTTCCGAAACAGCGGCACAAGAACCACTTTCTGCTTCCGATGGTTGACATTTTCGTTACTTAGAAAAATTTTAAACTTTCTTTACTGCGTCGATGGTTGGAGGCCTTGCCCGTCGGACATGTAACTGTCTAGCCATCTGCAATGGTGAGCGCTCGATCAAATTTTTCTGTCAACTAACGTCGAACACTTAGAAAATTTGCCGCAATTTTCCTTCCAACTATCCTCCGTCGGGTATGCTTCTGCCTAGCTCTCCACTACATCGGAAGTCCTTCCCATGAAGTGTTCTAATGAACCTACAGTTCAAACACTTAGACAAATTTGTGGAAGTTTTCTGTCATCAACTTCTGATCTCTGCTGGGCAAAAAGAAATCCTGCCTCTGTCACTGCATCTTTGTGGACCATTCAGGCCCATACTACAACATGAGCTCTGATACCACACTGTAACATCCCCAACCCTCTGACTGGCGAAGAGGACGCTACCATAGCATTAACCATCTGGGCTACTAGCCCCATGAACATGTGAATTCATAAAAATGCTGAAACATAATGCATTGAAGTAGGACCTGCACATATACATCATTATCTACCATACACAACTGCAATTATTTATCATACACAACTACAATTATTCATCATACACAATGGAAGAAAACATATGTTCCTACCAGCATTCAACATGTTCATCACATTCATTAACAGAAAATACGATTGCAGAGGTAAAATGGGCAAGATCACTTATCTTATGAAGAACGTGTTTTGCAACCAGCTATGTCATTACAACGTCCACCCAACCATAGGCCAGTGTGCTCATCAATCTCTCAGCAACACTGCCACCCCCGAGCTGGGCATGATTCTCCAAGGAATAAGAAACAAGCAGGCTTACACACAGCCAAGGATACACAAAACACGGCCAAGCCAACACAGTTGGGTTTATCAGGCCATCAACAAGACAGCGAAGCCAACATGGTTAGGTTTATCAGGCCATCAAGGAGATGGGAAAGGCTAAATGCTAAGCTGGTGAGCTCATTACAGAGCTAGAAACATCTACACCAGAACTAGCCTGACTTCTAAGACACCCACACACACCCAACACAAGGAATCAGTCCCTTCTCTACTACACAGTCCCTCAGGCCCTGCATTCCCTTCCAGCGCTATTCAGGGGTTATGGAGAAGAAAGCTAGCCCTCTAGCTCTATCTGTGTGGTTTCCAAACACACCAGGTTTATCAAGCACCCCAAGCCTCCATCCCTGCTCCCAACACAGTCCGAAGACCAACCATTGCATGCATGCAATTAATCAACAATTATAGCTTAACAAGGGAAAACGACTCCTAAGTCGTTCTTGGCCCTACCATGGCCAAAACGACTCCAAACAATCTGTAGCAGCCCCAAAGTGTAACAACATTCATAACCAACAAACGTGGGGAACAACAGCCCGTTCTACACAATGAAGCCACTGGGGAAAACTTACACATACCACACTGGGAAGAGAATACAGTCTCCCAACACACAGGCCCTGAGCGTAAAATGGCTCTCCATAGGAAAAATCATGGGTGATAGTGACCGAACAGCTCCCCCCCAGCTTGCTGCATGAGTGGCAACAATGTATAACCTAGTGCGTGAGAGAATATTTACACCCATTCCAAAAGAGGGTCGAGAACACACCCGAATCCTCGGTGTGGAAATGTGAATGACAGTGGAGGTGGATCCTCTCTCCTGGATGCATGAGACCCAACAGGAAAGGTGCCCATGCGTGAGAATAAAAATGAATAGACAATGGTCCCTACATGAGGGTGAACAGACAGTGGTGAGGGTTCATAGTAGTCATTCTTCTTCCCATCATGAGGTTCAATCCACTGGTGGAGTGTGCATGTGGGAAAGGACTGACAGTCCTGCCACACTCCACTCCCAGCCATAACTGCCCCAACTAACAACAGTAGCTTTTAATGGTGGTGGTTGGATAAGATAAGGTGGTGACACATGGATTTTCTCTCATGGATCAAGGTTTAACAATCCCCCCCCTTATCCTTGTGAAAATCATGCCCCTTCTCAATTTAGTTGCCACGAATGTAGCTGGTTGGGTTATTTAATTAAACATTCATATTTACATGATGACAAAACTCAACATCTATGCCGCATGCCCCTCTATATACCATCGGTGACAATTTAAATCCAAAACATAGCATAACCAGTCAATGGTGGGGCCTTGTCCTTTAGCTTCGCACCATGATTATTTACAATATATACATCATATACATCTAATGCAATGGGGTCAAAACTGGGGTGTTACAATGGTGAATTCAAACCATGTCCTTCCCCTTCTTATAGTACCAATTCAATCATGTGAACGATCCCTTAATCATTACAACCAAATCCTCCATTAATCTCTTGAATTCACCATATATCCTCCTAATCTAACGGTCGGATCCACCATTAATGTGTGTCTCTTTTGAGAGCATCGTCGATTAACTGGTTTAACTACTATATTTATTATTAACTTGACTATGTTGCATTCATGCGGCCATCGCGACATGACTCTCTAATTACGACTTTGACTCCCCTACTTGCGCAGCCCCAGGCTCCTGGTTCACCATGCTCTTGATTACCATCTTATGCGATCCCAAAGTTTTTTTTTTCCCATCATGTGCAGTGCCTCAGGTATTGTGCAACACTGGGCCTGTCCTATAGGGATTCATCCTGCTGCCATTTACTAACTTAGACAACATGACACCATCTAACTGTTACAGTTGTACTATGCCTCACGTGGTAATGGAATTGATAAATTACAGACCAACCAATGCTTCTCCAACTTACCTAGATGTTTGGTGAACATATTATTATACATCAGCACCAAATCTCCTTGTTGAAAGTGTTTTTTCTTCATATGTCAATCTTGCCAAGCTTTATGTCAATCCTTCTCAACTTGTTGGTGAAATCCCACAACAAAGTGGTCTTCCTCGAGCTGCACCAACTGAGATAGGCATTCTTCTAATGCTCCTTCGTCATCCATTCCTATCACTGCTACAATGCGCAAATTTGGAACTAATTTACTCCATTGGCCTGACTGCCTCTTTCCCATATACCAAATTTAATGGTTTCTTCCCTGTCAATCTTTTACAAGCAGTGCAATATTCCCACAAGACTGCTGAATCTTCAAATCCCAGTCATCATTGTTTGCATTACACACCTTTGTGAGCACGTGCTCCAACACCTTGTTGAATGCCTCAACTGCCACATTTTCTTGTGGGTGATAGGGGATACTCTTCTTATGTTATGTCTGAAGCTCATCTGTCATCGCACTGACAATGCGATTTATGAAGTGACTCCCTTAATCCTTCATTAATATTTTTTGACAACCAAACTGGGAAACAACATTGTCAAACAAGAACCTTGTTGATGTTGCAGCGATGCAATCTATAGCTGCTGTGTCCTCTATCCATATCATTAGATAATCTGTGGTTGTGATGATATACCATGCATCATTTCTCTTTCTAGGTGGGTTGATTGGTCCCACAAAGTCCACTTCCCATTTGTCAAATGGCTGCAGCATCACCTGAGGTACTAATGGAATCTCATCCCTTCGTGATGGCTTCCCAGTCCTATGACAAACATCGCAAGTTTGTGCATAGTTGGTTTCATCCCCGTTGAGAGTTGGAAACCAAAGCCCTGCATGGAGCACCTTCCTGGAAGTAGTGTGACCTATGTAGTGTCCACCTACAATGCCTGCATGCTCTTCTTCCAATACCTACCCTTGTTCATGCAGTAGGACACACCATCGTAGGATCTCATCTGATCCTTGGTTGTATATTTCTCCAACAATCAACTAGAAATCCATCACTCAAATAACCAACTACTTCCTATTACTTGTAGTAATCCCTTCTGTTGTTATTCCCATTGCCAAAAACTGGACTATTTTCTCATGGTAGTTGTCAACAATCTCTACTTTGAATAATTATGCATATGGTAACCCATATTCAATGCTCATCGGTTCTTCATCTGTCTCAATTCACGATTAGTGATCTGGGCCTGCATTCAAGCAACCTGGATTCACAATTATCTCAAAATCAAACTCTTGGAAGAGAAGTATCCAACGACATATCTTTCCCCCCAACACAGGATTATTCACCAGGTATTTCAAGGTAGAGTGACCTGTGAAAATATTGAAATGATCTCCCAATAGGTAGTGTTTAAACTTATGCAATGCATATACCATTTCCAACCCTTCCCTCTCTATCATAGTATAATTATTCTCTACAGAAGACAACTTCTGACTAGTGAAAGAAATCAGGTGATCAATATCACCTTCACCTGGTTGTGCCAACACCACACCCAACGTTTTTGACGATGCATCAACTTGAACATGGAACTCCTTCTTCCAATCATGGAAAACCAGTATTGGTGCAGAGGCAATCTTTTTCTTTAATGTGTCAAATATTCCTTGACACTCCTGACTCCATACAAACACTGCATCCTTCTTTAGCAACTTCTCCATAGGGGCTGTGATCATGGCATAACCTCGGATGAACTTGCGATAGTATCATTAATGGCCTAATGTCACTCTAAGTTGCTTCACATTCATAGGTGGTGGAAAGATCAAAATCAGAGCAATCTTAGCTGGGTCATCCAGCAGTCCTTCCTTGCAAACAATATTCCCCAACAACATCTCGAAGGGTGCACAAAAAATTCACTTCTTCGAATTCAGCGTGATGTGATGCTATCGATATCGCTCCACCATTAGTCGCAGGGTCGCCAGATGGTCCATGATAAATCCATAAATCATCCATCCATCCATGTAAACCACTAGAAACGTCTGAGTAAAATACTTGAAAGAAGTAACAACAATCCTGGAAAATATCGCAGGTGCATTCTTTAGTCCAAATGGCATTACAGTGTATTGAAAACATCCAGATTCAGTAAAAAAAGTAATCATATGTCGATATTCTTTCATGGTCTTAACTTGATGATAGCATGTAAATCTATCCATGAACGAATAGATCTCTTGACCTCCCACTCCTTCCAATAACTCATAAGTAAATGGTGTAGAAAATGGATCATGTAGACATGCATCATTTAATTTTCTGAGGTCAACACAAATTGGAACCTCACATGTCTTCTTATCTTGCACCACCATGGGACTAATCCATTCTGATTCCTCAACTAGTTCTATTATCCCAGCATCCAGCATTCTGTCGAGATCAGCCTTGACCCTCTCTTTGTATCGTGGGTTCAAGAAATATGACCACTACTTCATAGGATTCACATCTAGCTTCAACAAGATCTTCATCTCTCCCAAATCTCCCAGTATCCGCTTCATCTCAGAAAAATTTGTAGGAAACAAATATTGGAACTCATGCAATAGATATGTGATCTTTTCCATTGTCTCTTTGTCCTAGTAGTCCCCAACTTTCATGAACTTTGGTTTCTCCCTTTTGTCCAATTGTTGACCTTCTAAATTTTTAAAGTTTGATTCATTTGATCCGTCGGTACCTCAGGTGTTGTGACATCCCAACTTCCTTCTGTCTCTGGGATATTGATGTTCCTTGTATCGTCACCATCATCAGGCCTTCCTATCACATTGTAGAACTCCATAATCAACTACATCGTATGTGTTTTGTGTGGGTCCACTGGATATGCGAATAGAACTACCTTCAAAACAACGTTGCAGATATGCTACAGTGCACTATGAAGGTGTGATTGAACAAAACTCAGAAGTCTTCCCAGGTACTGATCTCTTTGCGCAACTCAGCTGATACATATTGTTTGCACTAGAATTGAAACCAAGGTTATGGAAGGCTCACTCCTAGGTAACAACATAACCACTTTCGAAGAGAGAACTGGCCTTCTGCTCTTCCGAGAGGGATCTCTCACCAAAAATTAACAATGCCAGATATGTACAAATGAAAATATAAATTGCTTGTAATATTGGTTGAAATAGGAAATAGAACCATTGGGCGATGGAGTCAAGATGTATAACAGAGATAAAAAAAACTTATGCAGGTGATTTTAACACAGAGGAAAGATAGCCATTCAACCACAGTCAAATTATAATTGTTTGGTGGAAAAGAAGAACATGAACAGACCATCAACACAGAGCATTTGATAATGAATTCTGTACTAACTTTAGAAGAAATATTTAGTGGATATCTGAAACAACAGATGGAGCATAACATGTATGAATTCCAAAATGTTATATGCTTATTTCAAACATGAAATAAAACATAATGGGAGAGATAAACTGGAAAAACATTCACATGAGAAAGGAAGCAACAGACTGTAACACAAACAACACATGAATCCCTATATAAAACATCGACTTCAGCTCTGCAACTTTATTTAAAATATTGAAAGCACACACTGCAAAATTACATTAGTTCCAACCCTTTCAACTTCTTCAGGAGATATATTTATAGTATTTGGGACTTCCCAATCCGAGATTCGGGAATCAAAACTTGTTACAACTGAAAAACAACTTCCAACAAACTCTAATGTGACACATCGGCCACGATTTACATAAAAAACTGAAAAATGAAATATGGATTGCAATAGAAAATATGTGCGAGAGTCTTCCATGTTTTCATCCAGTGAATGACCATTGTACAAAGTTCCAAGAGAGGTGACCATTGGAAGGATGTGCCCACGGAGAAAACTTCCCATGTACTGTCATTTCCACTTCTATGGTTGCATTTTGAATTTGCTCGACCCGTATTGCTGAATAGATCTCCATAGGTCAAGACCAGGAAAAGTCGCAACTGCCATGTCTAATGCTTGCAGTTTGAGCTCTATAGTTTCTGGGTATGAGGTCTTGGGGACTTCAGCATAGGTGGCTTTAAAATCAAACAATAGTTCAAATTCATTGGCCAGCTTATCGAAAATGATCCTTTTTGAAAATGATTGTTGCATGTATCTAAACTTGCTATTGTCTAATCGACAATGAACCAAACGTTCCAGATATTCCTTTTGAGACAATAAAGGTCCTTTCTCTTCCCAGAAGAAAGGGATCCCTCTTTCTACTAGTGGCCTAAATAGCCTGATAACCTCCTAGACCTTGTGCTCAATAATCCCTATTTTGGCTTGTACAGTTTCCAACATCTTGTGTTTAGCAATTACCTTTCTATCCCCAGATATGACATCAACCCTATTTTGGATACCGTATCGATTGGCCAAATCGTCTGTCAAGGCACTTAGGAAAGTAATGGAATTTTCTGTTGTTGCTACAGGTCTTTTCTACACTTCCCCTTAAACTGTTAGAACCTTTTTCTTGGACTCTATCATAGCATTTTCCTGGTCTGCAATGAAATCTATATAAGGTCGGAACTTGTCAGCTTCTATAATGATTTGATCCCAAATCAAATGTCTAGCACCTTGCAAGGCCAATTTACTTACCACCTGGTAGATTAACTTGGTATTTCTCTTCCATCTTTTCCTTTTCTTGTCTCTCTTTACCTTTTACCTCTTCCAGTTCCTCAATCTGTTTCTTTAACTTAATAATATTTGTATCTTTCAGTCCTATCTGGGACATTTCCCTAGAAAGAGAACTGGTGTCTATTTCTCCAGCTACACCTATGGACTAAATTGCAATCTTTGTAACTCTACCTTGAAGATCCCTTTCTTTTATTTCTAGTGTGGCATTTAATTCTGTTTCACTCTTTTTCAAAAGATGGATGTCTACTTCCCACTTCCTTTCCTTTTCTTTGAGCTTCAATAGATTGTCTTTGCAGTCGATAAGCTCAACATTCAATGTATTTTTCTCTTTTTCGAAATTAGCCAACTCGTCTATTTGAGCGAGCTGGGTAGAAGGAGTTTTCAACTTCTTTTTTAGTATATGGATCTCTTTCTCTTTATCGTTAAGCAATTTCTGAGCCAAAACTCCCTTAGATGTTGGTCCCTCTGTTTGTATTGCTTCATTTTGCAAATTGTTGATTTGGGCCTTGAAGGATTTTTTCTCCACTCTTACCTTCCTCAAAAGATCCAAAGTTTTTGTTTTACTTCCCTCTATCTTGGACATATGTATTGCAGCCTTCAGTAGTTTAGCATTCAAGACATCCCCGGTTTATTTGTTGAGATGTATTATGTCAGTAGTGGGAACCTTTGCAAGGTTCACATTAACCTCTAACACCTTGTTTCCCATCATCAAAGCTAAGCTAAGGGTGTCAATGGCATGATCCCTTACACGCTTTAATGCCATGTTTGGGTAAGGCAACTGCATTACCTCACTATACAGCTTTCCTGTCTCTTTAAAAGTTTTATCAGCCCTTTCCCGGTAAGAGTCTAGCCAATCCTCTTTAGATGCATGCCTGTTTGGAATTTTCCTGTCAAATACATATTCTTGGATTTACAATTTGGCTACCTCAGGCTCTTCTTGTTTGTTTTTTTTCTCCATATTCTTCTTCTTCATCTGCCCCTTTGTATTGTTGTTTTTAACCTACACTAACTTTTGCCCCTGTTCTATTTTATGTTTTTTGGGCATGCTGGCAGTGTCTACCTCTTCAGTCTCCATAGGCTCTGGACCTCCTCTTTTTATTAAACTCACTGAATAGCTGACCAATGATGAGACATTCCCAGTTATTGAAACTACTTTGGACAATTCTCTTTGGGGAGAAGCTACCTTTGGCAGGGGTGAGCCAGTGCTTCGTTCTATGCTGGTGTCCATCAAGGTAGGATTAGGGAAATCATCCCAGTTTGTTGCTTCCTTGAGTATGGGTATTTCAGTGTGTCCAAAAGGCTTGCACTTGTGAGCCTTCCTCCTTTTGGAAATTATTTGATGGGGGTCGTAAGTCACAGCTTGTTCCAGAGAAAAACCCATGTCCTTGAGTAAGTTGGCAACCGGTGGCAAAGCAGCTCTGCTCCTGACTGTGTATGGCCCACTTCCCAGGGGAAAATCAAATTTGAGCTCTTTTTCTGGTGCAAGAAGTGCTCTTCCTCAACAATGAGTCTTTGTCTGATAAATTCCAGGGAGAAAACCCTGGCAGTTAGAAAAGCATGTAGAATGTAGGGTTGATGCACAAAGCTGTACAATCTTATGATTGTTCTGAATTCTGTCAGGAACCAGTCTCCTATCCTCTTGATATAATGGGACAACTGTAGTATTCACCTCATCTCAGGAAACACCCTGGGTGGCCTTTCTTGAAAGAAAAGGTAGTACACTTCGGCCATCAATTGGTTCATGAATTTACAATATTTTGTGGTCATATCACTAGTGATTTCTAATTCAGGTACTTGTAGGTATTCTTCGTTATAAGCTATAAACATCCTCAACAAAAAGGACTAGAATATGAATACTTTAGTGCCATGGAAATTTGCTAACTGAGAATGGATTTTATTGGCTAGGAATTCATCAAACTTAATACAGAAAGACTGATAAGATTTCCTGGGAAATTCAGGTTCGGCCAGACAAGTACTCAAGATGAACAATAGACTCAACGATGACTCTGTGACATAAGCCTTGGTATCTAGACCTAAAAATTGATTGGCTAGGGATATACACCATTGATTTTCTTCATTAAATTGGCTAAGGTAAATGGGGTATGATAGGTTGATGAATTCACCATTGGGTTTTGAATAGGCCTTCAAGAAGGCTTCTTTACTTTCGTCAGTAGACTCTCTGAAGAAACGCATAATATTTTCCTCTCGGTATTTTTGGGATATATGGAAAAAATTGTCTGGGATGTGCAGGTTTTTACGAACGACAGAATCCTGGATTGAACAAAGGATTTTGGAATTTGAGTTATTCATAATGACTTCTTCGGAGACAGATAGATTGTCTGCACACCATTCGACAAACTCACGGAAATGGGGGGTTTGGTAAACAGAGAAAAAATTGAAAAAAGATTTAAAAACACCACAGGTATCTCTACCTTGGTCCTTAAGGATTTCCAATTTACCCCTGGAGGCTTCAATGGCTTCTTCCACCAAGATGGTATCGAAAATCTCGACATTATCATCTACGACACTTTCCTCCACCCTCCGACATGCAACCTTTGGTTCTGCATTATCTCTCACCTCTACTACTTGTAGTTCTCCTACCATATCCATTTTAAAATATCACTAAGGAATTATCAAGGGCCTAACTTGCTTTTTAGCACAGTCTCCTAGTTTTTCCCTGCTCCCGCTCTATATGCAGTCGAGTATTCAGCAGTTTTGAGTCTTTGGAAAAGACAAACCTTCCCAACTCCACGTAGCTCCTTTTATATCTTTCTATATAGCATAACCTTCGTGCCCTTCCCATGTAGTTTACATCGTGGATATTTCTCCTTGTGATCTGAGCCTTTGGTATGTGAGGTCCTTTACGCTACATTCTTCCTCATCTCACGCATGTGCATCTTAATCTGGGAAGGCTTACCTCTGCCATCAATCTCCAACTCCCTTTCATCGAGGTTGTTCATATCCGAAATATTTAACCTTTTACCTACTTTTCCTTTCCCAATTTGGTGAGTGATTTTACCTTGTGGTATGCTTCTTATCCATCGATCAAGATAGACTTTTCTTCATGACCATTGATCCAAGCGGGCCCTACCAATTTTCTCAATGCGAGATCCTAACCCCATCCATGCTATTTTAGATCATGAAATAAACCACGACCACAGATCTAAGCGGCGGGTACCACTTTTAGCAATTTGAAATTGCGACTATGTCCTTGCTAGTTCGGGATGTGAAATCATTTATGGTCATGGATCTTCTTGTATCCCAATCTCGGCCATTAGATGCCTCCATTCTTTAACCTATTTTGTGATTCAGAAAAGTGGCCTTGGACGAGCATGTTCACCATGCAAAATTATTTGACGTCGTTGATCTGTGTTCAGATCAATCTCAACCTTCTATTATGACTCCCATTTAACGCCTTTAGCACATTCGACACCCCCTGCTTTACCCTGCATCTATGATTCAAAAAATTCCTTTCCACCTTCAATCTTTATTACTTCAAATTGAGGCCACCAATTTATGTTGTCCTTTACTTCATTTCCACCGTGGCCTATTCTAGTGGCTGAATGTTGTCTCGTAGATGCCATCAGCATCCCTGCAAATTCTAAGGGTGCCATCCCAACACTTCTCGATAGGATCAGGTTCCCACATATCTCTTATAATAAAAATTTTGTTATGGAATTAACAACTGGCTCCACAAGGGATGCTATCCTCCCAGCAGCGTAGTAAAGAACCCGTAGACTAGTCACTGAATCCATTGACAACCTCCTCTTATTTTGCTTTCTGAAAGAAAACATAATTTGAAAGAATGGTTACCTATTTCGATCTTAGGGCCTTCTCCGTGGGATTCAAATCTTTTGATTCACCATCTGTACTGACTAAAACATAAAACATATTTACACTATGATACATGGACCTTAGTCCCATTTACTCCAGGTAACAATTCAGAAACCTCCCATTCACTGGGCTTCCCTCGTACTATGACCCATATGGGTACTTCAGAACGAAGGCATTGTCTCCTCTGAGTGCCGCAATAAGGTATGGACCCACCCACAAGTGGTCAAATTTTCCATGTTTACCTTTTTCTTCACGTAAGGCATCCCACTTCAACACCAGGTCATCGACCTGAAAAACATCCTCCTTTATTCTTCTGTCAAAGGTATTCTTCATCTTCTCTTGGTGTATCTAGACTTTATCATAAGATTTTTCCCTCACTTCATTCAGTTTAATAATTTGGTTGATCCTTCTTTGAATGGGATTAGGCTCATCTAACAGGTCTTGTAACAATTTCATGACTGGAACCCCTAGAGATGCAAGAAAAATTACCTCGGCCCCATATACCAATTGAAACGGTGACATACCGATAGCCCTCTTTGTGCTGATTGTTGAGCCTCATTTTGTTATCATTTTTGGTGATTAAATAACATATTTAAACACATATTTTATTACCTTTAGTATATTTTATGTTATGCAGATCATTATTTTAGCACAAGGTAAGAAAAAATTTGATGTTATTTCCACTTTGGTTATTAATATCATTTTTATGATTTTATTAACTCAAATTCATATCATTTAAATAGTTTTTTATGTATGTATATTCGTTTGCAGATTTTATAGTTCATTTGGGCAAATTAACACCAAAACACATTCAACCTTCCTTTCGCATAACGCATTTAGCTCACAATCCAGTCTGGCATCCAGCTCACGATCCAGGTTCGCGTTCAGCTTGTCATCTAGCCATTGCGCGATATTCACTGATCATTTGCCATGTGTGCCCTAGATTGACACACTACACATCCAGTTTACAGTTTAGTGTTCCATTTATCCCTTCGTTCAGCTCGATCATAAGCCTGCGCGCTGTCCATAATTGGTTTTGAGCATTTAAACATAAAACAGTTGTAAATATCCTTAGCTAGCCATCACACCAACTATCTCTATGCTGGACTGATGCATTTAATTCATATTCTTGAAGGTTCACCATTTAGCTGCTCATCATCCACACGTTCAAAGAGGTGACATTTTCTATTTACTCACGGTCTCCTCTAATTTAATGTTAAATTATCACAAGTCTGTGTGTATAAGGGACAGAATGGCCTTCGTTCCAGAAGATAGACTGTGTCTCCACCCTTTCTCTCCACAACCTATATGCTCGTGCTGATAATGGACCTGCATTCCAGAACCTGTTGTTGTGTACAAACCCGCGCTCAACACCAATCCATTCTCCACGCTTAGGAAGGGATTCATGCCATGCTGAATAGGATCTGCTCGCATTGTAGAAATCTGTCCATGCAAAAGATGGAGTAGACTTGTCACTTTATGCCACGATCACGCTGAATGAAGAGCCATACCATGCATTGGTTGTAAATAATAATGTGCTTTAAATATTGCCTAAAATTAGAGAGCAATCGACCTTTAGGGTCGAATCACTATATATATATCAGTCTCTGATTGAAGAAAAAAGTTAGGAGTTAGTCAGAGCCAGAGTTAGTCATAGTTGTTAAGCATTGTAATTATATTTTTGAATCTGAATAAAGAGCTATATGCATTACTGCTGTGGATTGTTTTTGAGTAGGAGTTAGCAGACTTCACCCCTGATTGTTGGGAGGGCCCCTCATCAACTAGAGGTTCATTAGCTTAGTTTTAATTTAGTTCTTTCTTTTCTTTTGTAGTTAATTTAATTTAATTTCTAGTTGTTTTTATTAGATGCTATTTTATTTTCTGCATTGTATTTAACTTAGCTTCTTTTCAGTAGTTAAACCAGTACTTTATTTCTTGTATTGCTTTATTTTAATTTCATTTCAGTCATTATACAAGCAAATGCTATTTTATTTCCTGTATTGCATTAGTTTAGTTTCATTTTAGTAATTAAATAAGTAGATGTGCGCATAGTTTTGCTTTTAGTTATTTGCTTCTAGTCTTTTGTTTTCAATCATTTCCTTTCAGTCTTTTTTGTAGTTAGTTGCTTCTAGTTAGTCATTTCATTCCAGTATTGTTTTTAGTTTATTAGTTTCAGACAAATAGAATAGTTTATTTCCATTTGAGCTTAGTTCTGATTAGTTATGAATTGGTTTAAGTAGAATAGTTTATTTCCAATGTAGTCTTGTTTATTCATTTCCTGTTATGAATTTATTAATATAGAATAGTTTGCTTTCATTTAAATTCAGTTTTGTTTATTTATTTTCTATCATGAATTTGTTTAAGGTATTTTCCGGTTTATTCAAGTTAAATTCTAGTTTATTAATTTGTTTATAATGCAATGTTTTATTTTTGTTTAGAATATTAGTGTGAATTTAATTTGTTGGATAAATAGGTTTATTTATTAATTCTATGCATTAGGTTTAGAACTGCATAACTTCAGCCGAAGAATTAGTTCATTTAGGTTAGTTTTTACCATTTTTAATGTACGGATCACCATTTGGATTGTCTGTCGAGTCTGTCATCCAATCACCCTTTACAGATCTAATGTTCAGTCTGTGATTCAATCCTAGGTTTTGTTTTTACTATGTTTATGTATGTTTCAGATTATATCTAGTTTTGTTTTGTTAGCATTTGGGTTATGTTTGTAGTTAGTAGTTTTATTGAAGCATTTGGATTAAAATTTGGTTGTTCTAAGTTATTGATTAAAGTATTGTCATTTTTCTTAAGTTGTGTTATTCTTCGAATATTAAATACTGATTTTATTTTACTGTTGTTTTATGTCATGATCATCTTCGTTTGCATTTAGAGTTTAGGGTTAGATGCACAATTTTTAAGTTAATTTATTTATAATCATAGGAATCATTTTTGCTTTTATGTGTGTATTGAAAAATAGAATTTAAGTATCTTTATTAAGTTTTATAGTTGCTTTTGTTTATTATATTTATTAAGTTTTCTACTTGCTTTTTTAGTTTTCTATTCTTTATAAGATAAGTTGTCTTTTACCCCATCTTTCTGCTTAAAAAGTTGTTAGTTAGTTATTTGTCAGTTCCGTTGTTATAATTTCTTTTTATGTATGAGTTAGTGTCTGAAGTTATAAGTATTATTTTTTATGTCTTTCTTTTCAGTAGATGTTTAGAATTTGATATTCGAGTCCAATTCAGTTATTTAGATAATTTTAGGAGTTTGACTCAGTTTTTGATCTTTCAATCTTTTGTTTATTAAAATATCTCCACGACACCTTAGGAGCCTTTTTATCTTTGCATATATTTTGTATCAACTCTAAGCTTACCAACCCCGGTTGATAATTAAATATTAGGTGTATTAATCTAGTTGATATAACACCCAACATTTTTGGCGTCGTTGCTAGGGATTTGTTTTATAAGGTAGAATAAATAGGGTTCCTTTATGAAGTTTAGATAGCTATATAGATATCGTTTTCTTTACATAGAAAGAGGGAGGGGTTAACAGTAAGATGCAAAGATGAATTCACTTCAAAATTTCCATGGTGTAACAGCTAGATGCATCCACTATAGTGGGGTGCCCCAAAGCCTTGTTGTTCCCTTGTTGTCTTTAAGTGTGTTATTTTCTGCATTTGTCATATACTTGTTTTCCTGTTTTAGAATTGGCGCAGTTGTTATAACAGGCGCCCCCAAATCCAGTAATAATAGTAATAATATTAGTTCTATTTAATTTAGTTTTCTTTTCATGAATAGACTTAGAGATCCTCAGGGTAGATTTATTAAAGCAGGAAAAGCTATCGACATTTCTGCTAACTATTCCAGGGGACGTAACACCCCAACTACTAACTCACCTGAAAGGTATCAAAAAACACATGAAGGGAGTAATTCTGCTTGGATACCTGGAAGAGATCCTATTGAGAGAACCATAGAAGGAGACGGGACCTTGTCCAGAGGTCCCGACGACCTCGTTATGGAAGAAATTTAGAAAGATCAACCATTAGTAACCTCTAGTTCTCCGCTAGTTACTGAACCAAAGGATACGTCCTTTTCACTAGTAGGGATCCCAAACTTTGTTGACCTTGTTGATCTTGAGCAAGTAAAATCCCTCTTTGGAAACCCCACAAATACAATCATCTCACAAATTGAGACAAACATAGTAGAACCTACTCTCCCTCTAGGGTTTAATAAGAAAATGGTTGACGAGAGGAAGATCTGTCCTGAAATAGAACTTTGGGACGCTTCATTGTCATCTCAAAAGGAGCTTCCTAGGTATATTTATATCAAAAACCTAGCCTATATGGAGGGATCGGGAGAGAACGAAGATCGTAACGAAGGTAGAAATAATGAAGGAGAAGGAGAAAATCAAACTAAGGCTACCTTCGGGTTTCCTGTCCTAGATATTGTACTGGATGTAAATATGAAAAACATCCCTCCTTCTTTACCTAATTTTTATGGAAAAAGTAATGGGGACCTAGACACATTCTTGTTCGCGTTTGATATTCTCTGTAGAAGCTATAATTATCTATAAGATGCTCACAAACTAAAACTCTTTCCCGCTACATTAAAAGATTCTGCCTTGTGATGGTTCATGGGATTAGGTGAATCCACTATTAGGACATGGGATGACATGAGAACCTTATTTTTATGAAAGTATCAAGAATACTGCAAACCTAAAGACTCTCGACACGATATATTCAAGATACAACAACTTGAAGACAAGAGCCTAGAGGACTATCTCGAAAGGTTCATTAATACCCTTCATAAATTAAAATATCATGACCTTCGAGAAGATGCCGTACGTACATTTTTTCTCAAAGGAATCTCCGAGGACTTGCTAGAGAGTCTTAATCTCATGGTAGCTGGCGATATTTCTCATAAGACTTTTGCACACATCAGTGAGATGTGTAAAAATTATTCTAGAAGTAGGGGGAAAGTTGGGAAAAATTTTCGAGAGCCTTATAATAAGAATATAAGAGGAAATGTTCCTAGTTCAGAAGGAGTTACAAGGATGGAATTAGGTAACCTATTGGATAATTTTAAGATTGACATATTAGGAGCCATGGGTTCCCAATTAGATGCTTTACAAGCCAATAAAAGGCAGGATGAAGAGCGATAAGCAATGAGTATTTTCTGTCCAAGGTGTAGGACAAAACATCCCCAAACAGAATGTCCATCAAACAACATTTCTAAATGTCACATTTGTACATAGGAACATCCGATAGATAACAGTCCATCCTTGCTTGGATTGCAAGCCATCTATAAGAGTGGGGATGTAGGTGAAACATATAGGAGGCCTCTTTTTCAATCTAGAGATTAACCAGTATATCATAATTTTCCACCACAATCCCCACCCTATTTCTCTTCATACCAACAACCCCAAAAATGGAGTAATCCTAGTTGGCATAATTGGCCACCTCAGTATCCTACTCCTCAATTTCCACAGTAAAAGTATTGGAAACAAGGGTGGAGAGGACAACCATATCCTCAGTCACAACCTACCCCTCCACCTAGTCATCCTTATCCTCAGCATCAACCAAATTTCCATCAGCATTTGTTTGGATTTGTACCTCCAGTTCCTCTCATTATGCAACAACCTCATCACTTTCAGAATACAAACCCTCTACAACCAACATTATTACTTGCACAACTGATACCTAACCCTAATAATAAGCCAACTCAAGCTCTTAACAACATTGAGTTGTGAACTCTTCCCTCCTACCTTGTGTTGACTGTACCTATACATGAGATTCAATTACGGTCTAGAAGAGTTGTTAATGATAAACTTAAAACATCAGTCATCATTCATGAGGAAAATGACGAAGAAGAATATTGAAATGAACCCATGAATGATGCCATTTTGGAGGATGTGAATATCTCAAAAGTTCTAGTACCTACCCATCCTCCCCAAGAACTTATTCAGGAACAAAGAATTCCTCCATTTCCATCAAGACTAGTAATAGAAAAACCTATAGTTCACTCTGAGTATGATATCTTGAATGAATTAAAGCATATATATATCAAAATCCCGTTATTACAAGCTATTAAAGACATACCAATTTATAGTAAGGTGATAAAGGAATTATGCATTAAACGTCCAGGGAAGAAACAAAAATACCCCCTTACAATTCATGTCATATGAGAGATGTCTTAATATATGTCATATCAGTCCCGGATTGCAAAATATACAAATCCAAGAGCCCGAGTAGTAACTGTAATAATAAATAATACTGCCATAGGTAACACATTAATCGATTTAGGATCAGCCATCATATGATGACCACTGCAGTTTTGGAAGTTTTACAGTTGGGACAATTTCTTCGACCCACCCCTTCCATCTTGGAACTAGCAGTCTGTACTACGATAAAGCCTGCTGGAGTCCTGGATGACATTGTTGTATTAGTAGCTTCATGGGAATACCCCGTCGACTTCATGGTCATAGAATCAAAGGATCATTCTAAAGGGCATCCTATCATCTTGGGAAGACCATGGTTGGCTACTTCCAATTCTTTTATAGGATGTAGGGATGAGGAGATGACCATTTCCAATGGGGTGTCTACCCAAATACTTATTTTATATTCCCCAACAAAACCAATAACTAAAAATTCATGGTGGTTAAATTGTTCCTTTGGGGACAAATATTTTGATGACCTTTCTTTTCCTAGTGATTTCTTCTGGGCATTGTAGGAGCAGATTACTGAGAATGTACTGAATCAATTTATTTCCTCCACCACTAGTATATATTTTTCTCAATCGTTTGCTACAATTGATCAAATATTCGGATATGAGTTTCAAGAAAATATGGCTCTCTCAATGTTTACGGAAGCACCTCATGTCTTCACCACATCTTGTGAAGTTGGCCCTGAAAAATTTCTGCACATAAATGCAGTGTTAAGTGAAGATTAGCAAGCTCAACTACTTAAGGTTCTTAAAAAACAAGCCAGAGCATTTGCATGGGAATACACTAATATGAAGGGTATACACCCTGACACTTGTATTCACCACATTTATATGGATCCAAATATACCACATATAAGACAACCTTAGAGGCAGATGAATCCTGCTTTGAAGGATATAGTAAAAGAAGAATTACAAAAACTCCTTACCGTCGGTTTCATCTATCCTATTTCTGATAGAAAATGGGTGTCTCTTCTAGTAGTAGTTCCAAACAAAGTTACAGGGAAATGGCATATTTGTGTTGATTTTAGGGAACTAAACAAAGCCACTCTTAAAGACTACTTTCCTTTTCCCTTTATTGACCAAGTATTAGATACCTTGTCACATAAGAAGTATTTTTCCTTTCTTGACAGGTATAGTGGATACAATCAAATATTAATAGCCCCAGAAGATCAGGATAAGACCACTTTTACATGTCTTGAGGGGACATTTTTTTATCGATTTTTTCCATTTGGCTTATGTAATGCACCCGCTACTTTTCACTGAGCAGTCTTAGGCATATTTTCTGATCTTATACATGACTGTGTCGAGGTATACATGGATGATTTTACAGCCTATGGTAATAATTTTCAAGAAGCTTTTGACAACCTTGATAAATTTTTGATCCGATGTCAAGAGACAAACTTAGCTCTCAGTCATGAAAAGTGTAAAATGTTACTGACATAAGGTATAGTCCTGGGACACCATATTTCTTCTCAAGGAATTAAGGTAGACCCTACTAAAATTGAAGTAATAGTTGCCCTCCCCTCTCCAAAAACCTAGAAGGAGGTTAGAAGATTTTTGGGTCATGCAGGATATTATCGTCGTTTTATCGAAAAATTTACAAAGATAGCTGCACCATTGTTTAAATTGCTCGTAAAATATATAGAGTTCCAATGCACAGAATCTTGTCAAAATTCTTTTGAAATTTTAAAATCTAAATTATCAGTAGCACCAATACTTAGGGGACCTGAATGGACCCTTCCCTTTCATATATCTACTGATGCTTCTGATACAACCATAGGGGGAGTCCTAGGACAAAAAGAAGGACAATCACCTTGTGCCATTTATTTTATCAGCAAAAATCTTTCTCCTGTCAAATTAAACTATACTGTTACTGAGAAAGAATTTTTGGCAGTAGTTTATGCTATTAATAAATTCCTTCATTATATTACAGGGTACGAAGTTTTTGTGCACACCGATCACTCTACCATTAGATTCTTAATGAATAAACCAATCACCAATGTTAGAGTTACTTTGTGGCTTCTCCTATTGCAAGAATTTAATATTACCGTCATTGATCGACTTAGTAAAGAAAACTTAGTAGCAGATTTCCTTTCTTGTATACAACACGATAGTGATACTAAACCTATTGATGATACTTTTCTTGACGAAAATCTATTCACTGTATCTGTTCAAACCCCTTGGTTCCTTGATATTGAAAACTATCTAGCGACTGGAAAAGTACCTCACCATTTGGCTCCATATGAGAAACTTCGCACAATAGTACAAAGTTCTAACTATTCTTGGGTTGATAATGATCTATTTTGCATTGGCCCAGATCTCATTATTAGAAGATGTGTGCATGAAGATGAAATGACATAAATCCTCCAAGCATGCCATGATGTACCATGTGGAGGACACTTTTCTGATAAATGAACAGCATACAAAGTATTGCACTTTGGTTATTACTGGCCAGGCATTTTTAAGGATGCTGCCAATTATGTCAAAGGATGTGATAGTTGTTAGAGAATGGGTAAACCCACAACATCAGATCAGATGCCTTTACAGCCTCAATTCATGATTGAGCCTTTCGAAAAATGGGCTCTTGATTTTGTAGGACCTATCTCTCCCATATCTCATAAAAATAAATATATCTTGGTCTATACAGATTATGTTACTAAATGGGTAGAAGCTAAAGCTTTATATAGGGCTACAGAGAGGTCCGTAGTGGAATTCATATATAAAGAAATATTTACCCAGTTTGGTGTACCCAGAGAAATTGTCACAGACCAAGGTACCCAATTCACTTCTAAATTAATGCAAGAGCTCACTACGAAGTATGGTATCCGAAATTGTAACTCTTCACCTTACCACCCTCAAGCTAATGGCCAGGTAGAATCAACCAATAAAGTATTAGAATATATTTTAACCAATACCATTCACTTACATCATAAGGATTGGGCAGATAGACTTCCAGAGGCTTTATGGACCTATAGGATAAGAGAAATACTACTGGACATACCCCCTATGAGTTAGTATATGGCAAAAAAGTCCTTTTTCCTATTGAATTTCAAGTTAAAACCTTTCGTATGGCAGCACAGTTAGGTATGGATTTGGATGAAGTGCAAAAACAACGAATCCTACAGATTAATGAATTAGATGAAATCAGACAGGATGCACTCCAAACAACCATGCTAATACAGAGTCAACGGAAGCAATGGCATGATAAATTTATCAAGCAAAAGTAATTTAATACTGGAGATTGGGCATTACTGTTTGATTCACGGTTTAAAAACTTTAAAGGAAAATTAACTATTCATTGGTTGGGTCCTTATCAAGTAGTTACAACTTTTGACAATGGATCAGTAAAACTTAAACCAATTGATGGCTTAGAAGTTTCCTTTATAGTAAATGGACATAGACTTAGGATTTACCACCAACCAACATCTAGACAAGATTTCGTACACAATGTTTTACAACAAAGAGAAATGGAATTGATTGAGGAAGAAGTTATTCCTCCTCCTCCTAATCTATGAAATTATTTTGGGTTATCATCACTTCTATATAGGTAGATATGTTTTTTCTTCTATGAATAAATACGAGTCATTTTTTATAAAATAAATTACATTCAACTTTTTTTCTTTCTATGTTTTTATGAATAAATTGAATCATCTAACAAGTGGTTTTACAGTTTGATCATGGATACTTTATCTCTATAAGAAGCTTATGAATTATTATCTGGAAAAAGGTAATTACATTTGTAAGGTATCTTAACTTTTTTTTAATTTGCAGTTTGTAGTGGCAATTAAAAATAACTCCTTGTATAACCACTCCTTTTATGATTAAGATAGCTTTTAAATATTTTTGATTCAGACATGTATATTTCTGATTTCTTATTTCAAACAGTGCTTGATAAGACCTACTTTTCACTATTATTCATTTCATGCCTATGAATTACTAGTTCATCATATCCTTATTATCAAAACTTGTCTCTCACATATCTCTTTGTGATAATGCAAGAGTAGGTGGAATTTTTACCTGTGGGGAACATTATTTATCTCTTTTGAAAAGATGGATTTTAAGGTTAAGAACAACTTTAAGTTATTCTCTTTTGACGTTATTGATGATTAAGGCTAGTATAAACAACTATTTGTAAGTTTATTTTCTAAAATGAATTATGTGTTTTAGCAAGGCTTAGCACGCTCTGGTATCAATCGGCTTCCATATATTTACTATCATTATACAAAGTAAACCCACCGGGGTACTGAACAGGCTCGCTGGTAGCGGATCAATGCTGTGTAACACCATAAAATCAGGAAGCTTGATAAATGCAAGTAAATCCATCAGGGTAATGAACAGGCTCGCTGGCAGCGGGACTATACTTGCATGGTACCAAGATAAACCCGTCGGGGTATTGAAAAGGCCTACTGGCAGTGGGGAAATATCAGGTAAGGAGGTCTAGTTAATGCACTACTATGCACATGATTCATAAAATAATGATCATAAAAAAATAATAAAATTTTTTAATATCAAGGCCCATTATCTGTACTGTCACTTGAGAATCACTGTAAGTTGGGCTTGGCCCTGGCCATATAATTCAATTTTTACCTAGGATCTTAGTATCCTAGAAATGAGACCCATAGTTACGTCTCTCACACACTCCTGGGTAAACTTATAATATTTGATGATGATAAGATATCTTTACAGTAAGGCATATATGTCTAGCTTTTTCCTATGGCATTCTTTTGATTATATTATTGTCTCTTTCTATGGTCTTTCTCAGCACTGTTATTTTTCATAAATATACATATCCGCGTCACTTCCCTTTCCTAGTCAACTTTTATTTTCTTTTTTAAACAATAATAGCAGCATACTTGCCCTTTTTCTTTATCTAACATAAACTAATCTTCTCCTTTGCATGATGACATGCCATATCCTTGGTTTGGGGGAGGATTAGGAAGATTCAGAACAAAATATTTGTCTGCTTTTTATCTTTTTGCTTATCTCTGACAATTGTTAAAGTGTTTTCAGGTTATAATATGAAGCATGTTTTTATAACAAGTCACCAAATCAATATGAAGAAATTTGATGGAAGACTTTAGGAAGGATCTGAATAATTGTTAGAATAATCAACCCATAGTTAGCTACCTTAGACATTAATTTAATTATTTTTGTCTTATTTTCCTAGTTGATGTGTCCTACCTTATGCAATTTGTCATTTACCTATCCATAGTGGTCAAGCTTGCCTATTTTCACTCATGTAGCACTTGGGAAACCTCAAGGAATCAATTCTGCTTTATTCCTGGCCTCCTCATTAAAGGAAATTTGGGGTCTAAAATGGGCCTTACAAGAAAACGTGCCAAAATAAGTTTTTGTGAGTTGGAATTCAAGAACCAATAGAATTTCAATAAAATAAGTCAACCATAATGGTTGAATTGACATATTTTTCATTAAAAAAACTACTTTTTCGTTCGTATTTTCGACATATCTCCCTGTGTTTTTACTCAAATTTCGATCAAGAGAGCTCGTTGGATGCGGAATTTGATTCCGCATCCAATGAGAACCCACATTGCATACTTTTTCTAGACCCTGCTACCCCAAAAACAAGAAATACCTAAAAAAATGTGATGATGACGTGATCGAAATTTGAGTAAAAACACAGGGAGATATGTCGAAAATACGAACACAAAAAGTAGTTTTTTTATTTCTTCCTCCAAAATTAATCAATATTATTTTATTATTTTCCTTAGGAGGCCCATTTTAGACCCCAAAATTCCTCTAATGAGGCACCCTTCTGCTTTTTTTGCTTTATTGCCTGCTTTTTCAGTGCTTTTAGGCAATTGGGAAAGTTTGACTAGGTGAGGTTAACTAGTTTTTTGTCCTCCACATCCTCCACTCTTTTCTCCTATGAAAAGCATGTATGAGTTGTCATTCCATCACTCTTTAGCTTTCCTAAGTGCTTTTTCCAATTCATGAGCTCCATGACTGATTTGGAAACTACTTTATGCACCTATGGGGGATTTGCTTAATTTTAGTAAGCCTGCTTTTGACTAGATTCGAATTGCCTCCTCATGCATTTGAATCTCCTATGTAATTATTTAATGCAGAAACCTATTATGTTACAGGGTTGGCTATTTTACACTGAGTTAATACAGTTTAGTGTTCAACTCCATTTTCAATCTCTTTTGTGAGTGATTTTGCATGATCAATTGATAATTGTTGTGAGTAAAATTGTTCTATCACTAGGTTCAATTTCCACATGGTATTAGAGCCATTGTAGATCAATTTCTCTCCTTCAAATTTGTTTTGTAGGTTCAACATCAATGACTGGGAGCCTTCTACTGACAGCCGGGACAATTTCTGAGCTATGGATCAATCTCAGAAGATCATCTTGACTCCCTTCAATTTCTTTGAATGGAAAGAAGAGATGGAGATACTGTTGAGAGTGAAAGGCCTCTACAGGGTGACTATGGCAACAAAAGTAGAGCCCAATGCAGCTTCAGAGAAGATAAAATGGCACAACAGGAGGGATGAGGCCTATGGTCTCTTATGTCTGAGTATTTCCAAAGACCTCCTTTTCTATCTTGATTGATTGACATCACCGAATGAGTTATGGGAGAAGATTACTGATATTTTTGGAAAGACAGATGATATGAGGGGACATCAAATAAAAAATGAGTTGATTTCTCCAAGTTCAAGGCACTTGTTTTGCAGCTAAAACAATGTGGGATCGAAAATAAGGATGATCAGCTGGTCTTGGCCATTCTCTCGAAGCTTGGCCCTGACTATTCAGTGCTTTTTTTTACCTTTTATGCCACAAAGTTGACAGCTCAAACTTGGAAGATGCCTAGCCTTGCAGATTTCATGGAATCTCTCACACAAGAACAGGACAAGATGGTGATGATGGGCACCATCAAACCATCCAAAGACCAAGCTCTGGTTGCTGGAGATTTGAGGGTGGATTCAAAAAGAAAAAAGAAAGCTAAAAAGACACCTGAGCAAAAGAGAGACAAGAACAAGTCTCCAGAGGAGCCACAAGGTTCCAAGAAGAACTACCAAAAGAAGAAAAACAAAGGAGAAATGAGCAAGTGTGCATACTACAATAAGGGAAATCACACTGAAAGCTCTTGTATGAAGAAGCAAATAGACATGCTGACCCAACTCCTAGAGAATAATGGCATCTCCCTTCCAGACAGCTCAAAGAAGAGAGAAGGAGGATCAAGTTCAGATGATAAAGAGAGAGTTCATGCATTGGTTGCTGGCACATCAAGCTCACCCAGTTTTATCATTGATTCTGGAGATTCAGGACACATGGTTTCAACCAAGGAGGAATTCTCCTCACTTGACATGTTGAAAGGACCACCTATAGTACTGGGAGATGACTCTCTCACTAAAAGTTTGGGCAAAGGGAGGATTGATCTTGATCATGGTCAGTTCAGTAATGTGTTGTATGTGCCTGGTCTTGCCTCCAACCTCTTATCAGTGTACCAGATGAATCACACTGGATCTCCAAAGAAGGTCATATTCTCCCTTGATGAAGTTGAGATCACAGAGATCTCAAGTGGTAAATTCATTGTAAAAGAAGTTGCAAATCATGCTCAAAAGGTATACATGTTCTCACACTTCCTACCCTACTCAAACCCCTCTGCTCTTCTGATTCATGCTAATGAGGAAAGAAAGCTTTGGCATGAAAGATTTGGCCACCTAAATTACAAGTATATTTCTGATCTTTATGAAAAAGAGATGGTCATAGGGTTGCCCAAGATAAAATTTTCCAAAGGAGTCTGCCAAGGTTGTATCCTAGGAAAACACCCAGAGCATAAATTTGAGAGAGCTAGTCATGAGAGAACCTCTGCACCCCTCGAGCTGATCCACAGTGATGTTGCTGGCCCATTCCCTCATATGTCCATGAGTCAGGACAAATATGCATTGACTTTCATAGATGACTTTTCCAGGTATTGCTGGGTTTACTTCCTGAAACACAAGTCTGAAGTTTTTGGCCTCTTCAAAGTCTTTAAGGATTTGGTTGAAAACCAGTATGGGAGGAAACTCAAGGTCTTCAAATATGAAAATGGTGGTGAGTATTTCAAGTCTGAGTTTATTAATTATTGTACAGATACAGGTATTCAGATGCAGCATTCTATCCCTTACACACTACAGCAGAATGGTGTTGCTGAGAGGAAGAACAGATCACTGAAGGAGATGGCAACATGCATGATGGAGGCCAAAACATTGCCACCAAAGTACTGGGCCGAAGCTATCAACTGTGCAGCCTATATCCAGAATAGGGTGCCTCATAAACAACTTGATGGTATGACTCCTTTCCAAGCATGGAGTGGGCACAAGCCAGATGTGACCCATTTCAAGATTTTTGGCTCAAGGGCTTGGGCTAGAATTCCAACAGAAAAGAGAAAGCCTTTGCAGCCCCAAAGCCAAGAGTGCCTATTTGTTGGGTACTCTGAAGATTCAAAAGGGTACAAGATGATAAATTTGAGCACAAACAAAGCCTTCGTTGAAAGGTGTGTTTAGTTTCAAGAAGAACCCCTTGCAACAGTGGAAGTAGGAGAAACCTCTTCACCACCTGGACCTCTGAAAGTAAGTGAAGAGTTTGTTGAACATGCTGACTCTGATATGTCTGATAGTGATGAGTTTATTGCAGACCCTAACATCCCTACAAGGCCAAAATGGGAAGCCAAGACACTACATGCAGCAGGAGAGCTAGTTGGGGATCCCAATGACCCAAGGAGGACTAGATCTCAATTTGAGAGTGGTTTGTGCATGAAGGATCCTATGTTTGCTGAGAAATGCTATTTGATGGTGGAATCAGATCCTCAAACATATGAAGAAGTAGCAAGAGATCCATGATGGAAATCATCCATGAAGGAAGAGTTCAGCTCACTCCAGAAGAGCAACACATGGGAGCTAGTGGATCTTCCCCCAGGGAGGAAGTTAGTTTAGTGTAAGTGGGTCTACAAGACCAAATTTTCTGCTGATGGTTCACCTCTGAAGTACAAGGCTAGATTGGTATCCAAGGGCTACTCACAGGTTCATGGCATAGATTACAATGAGACCTTTGCACCAGTGGCAAAGATGGATTCCATCAGGCTAGCCTTAGCCATTGCAGCCTCAAAGCAATGGGAGGTACATCACATGGATGTAAAGTGTGCCTTACTGAATGGAGATCTCACTGAAGAGATATATATGCAGCAGCCTCAAGGATTTGCTACTAACCCTTCTCTTGTGTGCAGGTTGAGAAAGTCATTGTATGGGCTAAAGCAAGCCCCCAGGGCTTGGTATGCCAAGATTGATAGCCTATCACTGAATTTTGTTCGGTGCAAATCAAATACAAATGTCTATTTGAAGTTAATTAATGGTTCATTAATGATCATTGTGTTATATGTTGATGACCTCCTCATTACAGGAAGCTCAAAGGATGAGATTGCTTCCTTGAAGGGTGCAATGAACCAAGCCTTCTCCATGACAGACTTGGGGCTCTTAATCCAATTCTTGGGGCTTGATATTTCTCAAACCAAAGCTGGAATCAAGGTGCACCAGTCCAAGTATGCCTTGTATTTTCAGAACCAATTCAAAATGAAGGACTGGAAACCAAGCAAGACTCCTTTCCTTTCAGGAGTGAAGCTGGAAGAAGCTGATTCTTCACCTATGGTAAACAATACACTGTATAGGCAATTGATTGGATGTTTGTTGTATCTTACACATACTAGACCTGATATTTCTTATGCAGTAAGTGTGGCTTCTAGATACATGGATCAGCCTCATGAGATCCATTGGAAAGCATCCAAAAGGATCCTTAACTTTGTTCAGGGAACAAGGACACATGGGATCTTCTATAAAGCAAAATCTGATCTTGATTTGATTAGATTTACTGACAGTGATTGGGCAGGTCATAGCACATACAGAAAGTCCACATCAAGATATGTGCTCATTCTTGTAGAAGGGCCAATCAGTTGGTCAAGCAAGAAACAGAGTGCCATTGCACTCTCATCTACAGAAGCAGAGTATAGAGGAGTTGTTAATGCAGCAACTCAATGTTTATGGTTGCAGGGGTTACTTGGAGAGTGTGGCTTCGAATCAGAGTACTCAACTACCATCTACTGTGATAACCAGAGTACCATTCAAATCTACAAAGATCCAGTTCAGAATCAGATAACCAAACACATTGAGATCCATATGCACTACATCAGAGAGCTTGTGCATGATGGCACCATTCACCTACTCTTCTGTTCATCTTCAGAACAAGTAGCTGATATCTTCACCAAAGCATTTTGTGAGAAGAACTTCAGCATTCTCAAATCACTACTGGGGATTGCTGATCATGCTGTGAAGCATGAGTGAAGACAAGATTTCCAAATTTTGTTTTACAGTCCATGTTTAAGGGAGGATTTTCCCATGTGGTTTTTGCCTCTTTCCTTATTTAAATGGACATGCAATATGTAAAGGGTGACTAAGCCTTGTTTCTAGGCCCTATAATTTTCTGATATATTACTCATAAGTCAGGCTTAAGGGGGGGTGTTAGAATAATCAACCCATAGTTAGCTACCTTAGACATTAATTTAATTATTTTTGTCTTATTTGCCTAGTTCATGTGTCCCACCTTATGCAAGTTGTCATTTACCTATCCATAGTGGTAAAAATTGCCTATTTTGACTCATGTAGTGCTTGGGAAACCTCAAGGAATCAATTTTGCTTTATTCCTGGCTTCCTAGGTGCCCTTTTGCTTTTTCTGCTTTATTGCTTGCTTTTTCAGTGCTTTAAGGCAATTCGGAAAGTTTGACTAGGTGAGGTTAACTAGTTTTTTGTCCTCCACATCCTCCACTCTTTTCTCCTATGAAAAGCATGTATGAGCTATCATTCCATCACTATTTAGCTTGCCTAAGTGCTTTTGCCAAATCGTGAGCTCCATGACTGATTTGGAAACTACTTTATGCACCTATGGGGGATTTGCTTAATTTTAGTAAGCCTGCTTTTGACTAGATTCGAATTGCCTCCTCATGCATTCGAATCTCCTATGTAATTATTTAATGCAGCAACCTATTATGTTACAGGGTTGGCTATTGTACACTGAGTTAATACATTTTAGTGTTCAAATCCATTTTCAATATCTTTTGTGAGTGATTTTGCATGATCAATTAATAATTGTTGTGAGTAAAATTGTTCTATCACTGGGTTCAATTTCCACAATAATGGTTCAGATGATGGTCTGAATAAGATATTGTGGTATTATAGCATGAATGATTAAAATTTGTCAACCTAATTTTTGTTTTTGAATATAGTTTTATTTTTATATATGGATGCTTTAATTTTAAAATTAATGTTTGTTGGCATTTTATTGTTAGCATCTTTTTATCTAGATACACATGAAAACTATTTTTCTAGAATGTTATTTATGCATTTGTAATATATGTTCAAATTGTCCAAAGTTTTACTTTGGACATGGTTGAACTTGTTATAAACTTTATGCATATGCTTGTTAAAAGACACACATTTTGAACTCTGCTATAATAGTATGGTTTCCTAAGAAATCTAAATCTTTTACTATCCTGTCATCATTTTTTATTTTTGACATAACATAACTATTCCTTTATAATATTAAACTTTAATTGTTTTGCCAAGTAAAAGGTAGTTACCAGTGCAACTTTCCTTAATTATTCTCTTTTTGCTTAGTGGGACTTGGCATTTCTCTGGTTTGGGGGAATGTTGAGCATCATTTTGTTATCATTTTTGGTGATTAAATAACACATTTAAACACATATTTTATTACCTTTAGTATATTTTATGTTATGCAGATCATTATTTTAGCACAAGGTAAGAACAAATCTGATGTTATTTCCGCTTTGGTTATTAATATCATTTTTATGATTTTATTAACTCAAATTCATATTATTCAAAGCATTTTTTATGTATGTATATTCGTTTGTATATTTTATAGTTCGTTTGGGAAAATTAACACCAAAACGCATTCAACCTTCCTTTCGCATAACGCATTTAGCTCACAATCCAGTTTGGTGTCCAGCTCACGATCCAGCTTGGCATTCAGCTCATCATCTAGCCGTTGCGCAAGATTCGCTGATAATTTTCCATGTGTGCCCTAGATTGATGGACTACACATCCAGTTTATAGTTCAATGTTCCGTTTAGCCCACCACTCAACTCTCTCATCAGCCTGCGTGCTGTCCATAATTGGTTTTGAGCATTTAAACATAAAATAATTGTAAATCTCCTTAGCTATCCATCACACCAACTATCTTTGTGCTGGACTGATGAATTTAATTCATATTCTAGAAGGTTTGCCACTTAGCTGCTCATCATCCACACGTTCAAAGAGGTGTACATTTTCTATTTACTCATGGTCTCCTCTGATTTAATGTTAAATTATCACAAGTCTGTGCATTTAAGGGATAGAACGACCTGCGTTCCAGAAGATAGACTGTGTCACTGCCCCTACTCTCCACAACCTGCACACTCGTGTTGATAAGGGACCTGCGTTCCAGAACCCGCTGTTTTGTAAAAACCCGTGCTCAACACCAATCCATTCTCCATGCTTAGGAAGGGATTCACGCCACACTGAAGAGGATCTTCCCGTGCTGTAGAAACCTATCGACGCAAAAGATGGAGTAGACTTGTCACATTATGCCACAATCATGCTGAATGAAGAGCCATACCATGTGTTGGTTGTAAATCAATAATGTGATTTAAAGATTGCTTAAAATTAGAGAGCAGTCGACCTTTAGGGTCGACTTGCTCATCTCTTATGTAAAACTATATATATATCAGTCTCTGATTGAAGAAAAAGGTTAGTAAGGAGTTAGTCAGATCCATAGTTAATTATAGTTGTTAAGCATTGTAATTCTGTTTTTGACTATAAATAAAGAGCTGTATGCATTGCTGCTGAAGATTGTTTTTGAGTAGGAGTTAGCAGACTTCACCCCTGATTGTTGGGAGGGCCCCTCATCAACTAGATGTTCATTAGCTTAGTTTTAATTTAATTCTTTCTTTTCTCTTGTAGTTAATTTAATTTCATTTCCGGTTGTTTTTATTAGATGTTATTTTATTCCTGCATTGTATTTAACTTGGCTTATTTTCAGTAGTTAAACCAATACTTTATTTCTTGTATTGCTTTAGTTTAATTTCATTTCAGTAGTTATACAAGCAAATGCTATTTTATTTCCTGTATTGCATTAGTTTAGTTTCATTTTAGTAATTAAATAAGTAGATGCGTGCATAGTTTTGCTTTTAGTTATTTGCTTCCAGTGTTTTGTTTTCAATCATTTCCTTTCAGTCTTTTTTGTAGTTAGTTGTTTCTAGTTAGTTATTTCATTCTAGTATTGTTTTCAGTTTATTAGTTTCAGACAAGTAGAATAATTTATTTCCATTTGAACTTAGTTTTGGTTAGTTATGAACTGGTTTAAGTAGAATAGTTTATTTCCAATGTAGTCTTTTTTATTCATTTCATGTTATGAATTTATTAATATAAAATAGTTTGCTTTCATTTAAATTCAGTTTTGTTTATTTATTTTCTGTCATGAATTTGTTTAAGGTATTTTCCAGTTTATTCAAGTTAAATTCTAGTTTATTATTTAGTTTATAATGCAATGTTTTCTTTTTGTTTGGAATATTAGTGTGAAGTTAATTTGTTGGATAAATAGGTTTATTATTAATTCTATGCATTAGGTTTAGAACTGCATAACTTCAGCTGAAGAATTAGTTCATTTAGGTTAGTTTTTACCATTTTTACTGTACGCACCACCATTTGGACTGTCTATCCAGTCTGTCATCCAGTCACCTTTTACAGCGCCTACTGTTCAGTCTGTCATTCAACCCTAGGTTCTGTTTTTACTATTTTTATGTATTTTTCAGATTATTTCTAGTTTTGTTTTGTTAGCATTTGGATTATGTTTGTAGTTAGTAGTTTTATTGAAGCATTTGGATTAAAATTTGGTTGTTCTAAGTTATTGATTAAAGTATTGAAATTTTTCTTAAGTCGTGTTATTCTTCGAATATTAAATACTGATTTTATTTTACTTTTGTTTTATGTCATGATCATCTTCGTTTGCATTTAGATTTTAGGGTTAGATGCACTATTTTTAAGTTAAGTTATTTATAATCATAGGAATCATTCTTGTTTTTATGTGTGTATTGAAAAATAGAATTTAAATATTTTATTATCTTTATTAAGTTTTCTACTTGCTTTTTCAGTTTTCTATTCTTTATAAGATAAGTTGTCTTTTACCCCAATGTTATGCTTAAAGAGTAGTTAGTTGGTTATTTGTCAGTTCCATTGTTATAATTTATTTTTATGTACGAGTTAGCATTTGAAGTTATAAGTACTATTGTTAATGTCTTTCTTTTCAGTGGATGTTTAGAATTTGATATTCTAGTCCAGTTCAATTATTTAGATAATTTTAGGAGTTTGACTCAGTTTTTTATCTTTTGTTTATTAAAATATCTCCACGACACCCTAGGAGCCTTTTTACCTTTGCATATATTTTGTATCAATTCTAAGCTTACCAACCCCGGTTGATAATTAAATATTAGGTGTATTAATCTAGTTGATATAACACCCAACACTGATCCTGTTAGCCCACAAGGCATATTTCAACTTCGTGTGCCAATATTTTTTGTTGTTCTCCAACAGCTTGTTAATAATCCTCACAAGGATTTTGTTAGAGGATTCTGCCAGCCCGTTTCCCTATGGGTAATAAGTAGTATATTTTTGGGTACGCAGGGTACTCCCAAAAGACCGAACACCTTGAGAAACCACTTCACACAAATTGATCATAGATCAACACACCGATGTTTGTCACGTGGTTAAAAACCTCGAGAGGGAAATAGTCCATGACCCCAGCCAAATAAATACTTGGAGCAATTTATTATGCAAGAGAAAGAAAGTTACATATGAGCTTCTCATAATCGATCAACTAGCCAAGGACCCTCCATGCTCTTTAAATAGAGATCATGGACCAATCGGGTGTTAAGCCATGGATCAATGGTAGGTATGATCTAAGAGAAGTTGAACTATCGGATCACTTTATATTTAGAGAGTATCGTGACCGTCAGACTAGAATATTTACAAATGCATACTAATGCATACTAAAGAAAAATACTTTACCTAACGGATATATTACACAAGTTAATCTTAACTAACTCCTAAGTGTCTAAATATCCTAACATTCCCCCTTAAGAACAACTTGGGATAGGATTGAAGGATTTACAAAAGTGACACTATTAGGAGAAGTAAGGAGGCATTAGAGCCTATCCCCCCTTAAGGACACATTCCTAAACTCCTAACATAGATCAAAGTTTAGAAAAATTCACTTCTGTAAGAGACTTGGTGAAGATGTCTGCAACTTGATCATCTGTAGGGAAATAGAGCATTTCAAGAACACGATCATGAACAAGATTTCTGATGAACTGCATGTGTAGCTCAATTTTTTTGCTGTGTTAATGTAGAACTGGATATTTGGTAAGCTTTATGTCACTTTGATTGTCACACCAAAGTGGAGTAGGTTGCTGCTGCTCAAATACAAACTCTGAAAGGATCTGTTGAAGCCATAAAGCTTCCTGACTGGCATTAATTACGGCTTGATATTTTTCTTCTGCTAAAGAAAGAGCAAAAGCTTGTTGTTTCTTACAAGCCCAAGTGACAGGTCCAGATCCCAGACTGAAAACATAACCTATAGTATAATTTTGATCATCACGATCACCGACCCAATCTCAATCAGTGAAACCAACCAACAAAGGTTCCCCCTATACTGTAATGAATCCCAAACTGAATTGTACCTCGAATATATCTAAGTGTTCTTTTTGCTTCTTTCCAATGACTTTCATGAGGTGTTTACATATAACAGGAAACACGACCAACGGCAAAGAAAAGGTCAGGATGGGAATAATTCAAGTATAAGAGACTACCAACAAGCTCATTATATAAGGTGGCATCTACTTTAGGGGAAGTACAAGTGGAAGAAAGTTTGACTCCAAACTGGAAGGGAGAAGGGGTCGGTTTACAATCTTCCATGTGAAAGCGAAGAAGAAGGTCACAAGCATACTTAGAATAGGAAAGAAAGATTCCTTCTGACAATTCAAAATTTTGCTTAAGACTGGATTTCACATGGGTTATAAGTTTAGGGTCACTACCAGTAAGGATAAGACCATCAACATAGAGGACAAATATGATGAGACAGTTTCCTACTTTCTTGGTATAGACATTGGGGTTAGAATGGAATCTAGAAAAACCCATGTCAAGGAGAAAGCTATCCATTTTGGCATACCAAGCTCTAGGATCTTGCTTAAGGCCATATAAGGATTTCTTAAGGAGAAAGCTATCCATTTTGGCATACCAAGCTCTAGGATCTTGCTTAAGGCCATATAAGGATTTCTTAAGGAGACAGATAAGGCTAGAGTTATCCTGAACATATACAGGAGGTTGTTCCATGTAAATTTCCTCCTGTAAATCACCATGTAAAAAGGCATACTTGACATCCATTTGATGGACTTCCTAGTTATGTAAGGCTGCAATAGAAAGAACAAGGGGAATGGAATTCATTTTTGCGACAGGAGCAAAGGTTTCATTGTAGTCAATCCCTTCAACTTGGGAAAAACCTTTGGCAACTAACCTTGCCTTATGTCTTTCAACACTTCCATATGATGCATACTTCATTTTGTAGACCCATTTACATCTGACAAGTTTTCTTCCTTTTGGAAGAGGAACAAGATCCCAAGTATTGTTTGCCATTAAGGAACGATATTCTTCATCCATAGCTGCATCCCAATCTGGATTTCTTGAAGCTTCTACAAAAGTTTCTGGATCATGATTCTCAGAAACTTAAGTAAAAATAGAATAGGCTCGTTGAAACTGAGAACACGTTCAATGTTGATCTCTAGGATCATCGACAAGATCACCAGCTGCTTCACATGTTGAACGGACCCATAGAGGAAGCATTGGTGCTAGTGCAATTGGAGGAACATGAGGAGGCAGAGGTGGATTTTCATCCTCACTATCATCAACAAAAACTGGATTTGGAAACCTATTAAGGAAGTTTGAAGAAGAAGAATAAGAAGAAGGCACATTTGTCGAATCAGGCTTGCAGGCCAAAGATGATACACTCGCCAAGTTAGGCTCGCAAGACAAGAGATTTTTATCAAATTTAACATCTCTTCTAATGATTATATCATGAGAATGTGGCTAAAGAATTCTATAACCTTTTACATCTTCAGAATATCCAACAAATATGCACTTTTCACTTTTAGGCTGCAATTCTTTCTATTTTTCATCCGGAATGTGAGTCGATGCTTCACAACCAAACACACGGAAGTGACTTACATCTGGTTTAATTTTACTCCATGTTTCTTCCGGTGTTATACCTTGTAAAAATTTAGTGGGTGTGTGAATAACTATGTAATTTGCACAATTTATGGCCCAGCCCAATATTGAAGACTTAGTCCTTTAGATTGGATCATACAATTAGCCATTTCTTTTAAAGTGTTGTTCTTTCGTTCAGCTACACCATTTTATTGTGGTGTATATGGAACAGTGTGTTGTTGTTGGATTCCATGTTCAGTGCAGAAAGTAGTGAACTTGTTGTTAACATATTCTCCTCCATTTTCAGATATTAACTTAATAATTTGATGACCAGATTGTTTTTCAACAAGGGCCTTGTAGGCCAAGAACATGTTAAATACTTCGCTCTTAAGTTTTAGGAAGTAAACCCAAGTGCGTCTAGAGTAGTCATCAATGAAAGTTAAGAAATATTTGAAACCAGAAAAGAAAGCAGATGGAAGAGTACCACATGAGTCACTATGCACAAGCTCCAAGGGAACCGAGGCGTGCTAAGAGGCACATTTGTCAAAACTGTCTCAATGATAATTTTTGAGTACACAACCGAAACAAACACCATCCTTGCAAGATACCATCGGAAGACCAGTCACCATATTGTATTTACATAGTTGTTGCAATGAGCGATAATTTAAGTGACCAAATCGTTCATGCCAAAGTTTGCTCAAGTTATCACTATGAGCAACAAAAACTGAAGGAAAAGGTGATGACCCAAAGTTGTTAAATTTGTACAACCTAGTAATATCATCAAGAGTTCTAGTAGCAAGGACATTTTGAGTATTTTTAAAATCCTTGATTACAACTTTGTGAGGTGTAAACGTCACAGTTTTACCTTCACCCAAATGAGTAATTTGATAGACTGATAACAAATTGCAGAAAATTTTTGGAACACATAGTACATCACTGAAATGACCATTTTCTACTGGAACTTTTCCAGATCCTACAACACTTAGAGATCTATCATCACCAACAAATATTTTCTTGGTGTTACATTCATGCATATTAGAAAAGATGGCTTGATCCTTAGCCATATGATAAGATGCTCCAGAATCAATGAGCCATTCAATTGAAGTAGAAGAAGAAGATACAATATAAGAGTAACCAGAAGCACAAAGTGCATGTCCACTAAAAAGTAGCTTAATAAGAATTGAACTCAAGACCTATCAAGGAATAAAACAACTTTGGACCAAGTGAGCTAAGTTTAAAAGGTACGTAAAAGAATGGAAAGAGGAAGGGGTTTTTTTCTTTTTTACTCTTCTCTCTTGTTCTTCGTGCTTTCCTTTTTTTCTTGCAAATCACAAAAAAATGAAAAACAAAAACAATTTTTTTTTCCACATAATGGGGTTAGATATTGGTTAGCTTACCTGAAAAGTCTACATTTTCAATTTTTCTCATTGTTTTTTATTTGCCGTGATCGCACAGGGTGCATGACAAAGAGCATACGTAGCTGAGAAGACAAGAAAAGAAACTTTCCCTTTCTGTTTCTAATTCACCACGGTCGCACAAGGTGCATGGTAAAGAGCATATGCAACCAGGGAAGGAAACAACTGGAAACTAAAATAATAAAAATCTAATAATAAAATTGATAAAATATGAGATATTTAAAAAAATTTAAACAAATCCATCACTGTAACTTTATACCTTCAGATTTGCCGAAATGGGTGTTTTTGGATCAAACGAAAATGGTTTTTGGTGAAACGAAAACTATTTTCCAATGGAAATGATGCTCCAAACGCAATGGAATAGCTCCCTATTGTAGCTGCATTAATTTTTCAAAAATTTAAAATTTTGCACCCTCCTTTTAAATCTTGTATTGCTTGGATTTGTTTTGGATTGATGAACTATGTTTTCTTCTGCTACGAATTTGGATCATGAGGTTGAATTGGGGTTAATTGTTTGCCATTTTTGGGAGTTTGAATGACTACATTTGGTGGAACTTGACCTTGAAATTTTGTTTTTCGCTATCGAAAGTCTTTTTGGACAGTAAATCGGGGCTTTATTTCTCTATGCACCTGCTGTGGCAAAAGCTAAATGCTGAATGTTCTGACAGTTAGCTCTTTTCTTTTCTGATGCCGAGGTTTTTGACTTTACGATATCTTTGCTTTTTTCTCTCGGAACAGTTTATAACTTTAATCGGAAGCCATAGTACTTATGTTTTCCACCATTGAGGCTCCTCAACAGGATAACCATCCGAAGTATAACTGTTCTACTCGCCGATGAATAGTTGTTTCTTTCACCGATCACGTGGTTTTATTGTTTCAAAATTTTTTCCTTGCAATGATTTTTTCTTTTTGTTTCGCTATCGGGATATTTTGAAAAATAGTTGGAGTTTATTCTTCCCGATCGTCGATGATTTGTTTTTCCACGGAACCCTTAGACCATGCGTCACCCGCTGTTGTGGCTCATTAGTAGGATAATTTCCCGATCCTTAGTTTTTCGTTCGCCAATGAAAGTTCATTTTGGACCATTGCTTAGTATTTTTCCCGTCAGTAAGGGTTTTCCTGCCTTCCTCATGAGATTTCACTCTATTTTTTGATGGTGGTTACTCTGTCTTTCTCCATGCTTTCATCAGAAGTTGTCTATTTGGTCCAGATGCGGCCAGGATTAGGATAAGGAGTTTTTTTTTGGATTTGTGGTTTTAAGATTGGACAGTGGACTTAGCTGAGTTCAAGATACGAAAGTGCAGGATTTTCTCTGCATTATCATTTTTCTCTTCATGCATTAATATTTTTAATAGTTCATTTTACAAGATGTATGTTTTAATACAGTTTGAGTTACTTTGTCGAACGCTAAGTGATCTAAGAATTGGTTGATTCATGACAGTGTGATGGCTGCTGCAGAGAATATATGTCTAGAAGACTAAGAAGAAAAATGAGGCAGCCGGGAAGGAAGAGAAAGAAAATGAAGAAAAATAGGAGAAGAAATTAAGGGTTTGAGATCTCAGACAAATCGATAGCAGCAAAGGCCCAGGCTTGGGAGGACTTCGCCAGTTACCAAGCTGGTCCTTTTTCATAAAAGTGCTTTTAAATCTTAGATTCGAAATGTAACGTTTGTGTGAATCATGAGCACTCACAAAAGACAAAATTGTGAGATTAAACGGTTGGGGGAGCCCAAAGGTCACTGAGGGGCGGTCCAAGAGTTTTTCCTTTTTGTATAAGCATTGGAGAGATAGATATTGACAAGGACTTTTTCCCAGTTAGACTTGTGAGAACATGTTGTAAGAAGAACTATTTCCTTTTGCAATAGATAATTACAATTTTTCTTGTTGGAGAAAGCTTTGGTGGAATGTTCAAATGCTGTGTAATGGATGTTGTTGAAAGGGAACTATTTTGTGTTTAGCTTTTGTCCATTAATTGTGAGATCGTTCTAACTTGTTGAACCTATGTTCTTGTATGAATGCTCTCTAGTTTATTTTGTGAAATTTCCACTATGAGTAATGAATGCTTTTCATAAATAATGAGCTATCTTGTTGTTCATCTATCTATTCATGTTTATGTGTTTTGAAATAAAGAACAGCTACCTGTGATTTTTCTTAATGCATGAATAGTAATACATTACTCATAAAATGATAATATTGCTCCCTAGGGACAATTTAGTTAAGTTATTTTTAGTTTTCATCATGTGTGTGATTTAGATGCGAGAGAGTTAAGACGAGAGGTAAGAACCTGGGCATCACATTGTGACCGCTCCTCGTATTCTCTATCAATTTTGATTTTAGATAGGCATTTGCATCTCATACTTAAAACTAAAAAACACAAAATATACATGATGGACTGGGCCACAACCAGTAAAACCTTTTATTTTTGTTACTTGACCTATAGTAGTCGGATGCAAACCGGATGGGCTCCCCATACCAAACAGTAACAGGCTAGTTGGAAACGTTTATTGGGGAGAATTCCTTGCTGTTGTTGCCTCTAATTTTCTAGGCCTCAACAGTTTTTGGCACTAGAAGGAGGGTGTCCAATGCATGGCTGGCTAAGGAAACCCATTTTCTTGAGATTATTCCACCGGTGACAGTTCTAAAAGTAGTTTGTTTCCCAATCCAATTCCTGAAGAGAAGTGGAAAGAACACTTGTATTCTATTGATAATGAAGTTGTTAATGATCTGAGAAGACATACGAGGTATTATGTGAATAAGATTGGAGGATTACCGATTATCCCTGACTTACCCAAAAGAGAATATAGGAAGAAAAACTGTCTTGTATTGGAAGACTCAGTGTTGGTTAGAGATTTGGAAGAACTTGTAGAAAAAACTTTACAGGAAGTTGTTCAGCCTTTGAATCAAGTGGGCCCAGAAACACCTAACTGCTCACTTGTTCATACTCTTGTTCATTCACCACCTCACTCTCCACCCAGACTCATGGCAGGTGTAAATGCAAATCAGCCACCCAACCCACCAAATCCACCACCTACTTGGAAATCTAGGTGACCTCTAAACCTAACACCTCTTTGCGTGACTTACCTCAGGATTTTGAGAAAATGCTGCCCAAGTTTGACCCAATTGAAAAGATATTAGTAGACGATCACTTTCAAATATTCTACTTGGCCATAGAAGGACTAAGGGCTGGAGAACATGAAGATGTAGTCTACAGACTATTTCCACATACCTTGAAAGGAGCAGCAGCTTCATGGTATTTTGCTCTGCCAGCAAACTCAATCCTAGATTGAGATACTTTTGAAAGAATATTCAGAAATAAATATGCAGCCCAGAAAACCATGCAGCACTAATGAAAGGTTTTGGCGCTTTGAAGAAAAAAAGAAAAGAAAAGGTGAATAGTTTCACCCAAAGGTTTGCTGCTTATCTTAAGAACTTTTCTGCAACTAATAAGCCCTTTGATAAAGTTCTGATTGAATATTATACTTCAGCTTTAGGGACTGACTTGGCCATGTTTGCAAAGGCTCAAGTTAAACCTACATTATTAGAGACTTATGAAGAGGCTGAGAGAGTAGAAGTTGAAAAAGAAATCAGAGAAGATTATCTTGAGCAGTTAGGAGAGAAAACTTTTGGGAAGAAATCCTTATTACTGTCTAAGCCTAAAGAGGAGCAATCACATGATTTTGAAGGAATAGTAAAGATGATGCAGAAAATTTCTAACAAAATAATAGATTTGGAAAAGGAAACGGAAGCTCAGAAAGAATATAATCCTTACTACAAGAGAAGAGAGGATAACAATCAGTCTAAGCCTCCTCCACACAGTCCTGTATCAATGAATTTAATAGAGGTAGGTATGGATAACTTTTGCACCTTTCACCAATAGCCCCATTCTGAAAAAAAATTGTCCTCAATGGATAAATTCAATGACATTAGTGATGAATCAACTACTGGACTCCAACCTAATAGAGGATGATGATGAGGAAGAAAAAGGTAATAAGTCCATGGAAAAACAAGAAGAGAATGCTCTGGTGGTATGGGACTGTGTCTCACTTTTTGATATAGAATATGAAGGTACTCTGGAACATGAGGAGATATTAGAAACAACTATGACAACAAGAAGCAAATATTTGCTAAATAAAGACAATTCAATAATTCCAAAGATTAAGAAATTTCAAGACAATATGAAAAAGATACAGAAGAACAACACAGATGATGAAATACCTAAACTTACCATTAGCAATCAAGATCCGAAACAAGTCAACATTGAAGACAAAGTGGGTAATGTCCAGGAAAATCTCAAAGCACCTAAAGGACAAAAGGAAGAACTTCCCACCAACAACCAACCTATAGAATAAGTTGTTTAAGAAAGTGTGGGAGGTAAGACAAGGTTTAAAACCCCACCATTCCTCCTGACTTTGGAGATTTTAAATCGTAACGTGCACAATTGTTTGGTAGACTCAGAATCATCAGTAAATGTTATGCCACTTGTAGTCTGCAAAAATATTAATGGATAGCCTAAACCTACTACATGGGAGGTTACTCAATTAAACAGGACCAATGTGAAAGTAATGGGGGAAATGGAGGATGTTCTAATTCATTTATCTTCTAATGAAAAGATATGTCAGTATATTGATATTGTAGTAGCAGACATACCTGATGGTTATGGAATTATTTTGAATCGAGACTGGTCAGCAAGACTAAATGGGTATTTTGCCTCAGATTGGTCACATATGTGGTTGCCTCAGAAGGGAAGTCCGAACCAAATAAAAATACTAAGAGAGCCCTACATGAAGCACAATGTCACTCAAATGGAAGAAAAAAATGAACCAGTGAATTCTGTGCTGGGAAATCATCTGATTGAACTAAAACCGGGAGACTACCAATAAGCTAGCATGACATCAAACACATAGCGTAATCTCCTTCGGTTTTCACAGGCTAATGAGATTGATTGTAAAATAGTAGACTTAGTTTTAGATGTAGATTTTGATTCATGTACAATAGAAGTAGATAGCTTTTGGACACTTTTTCTTGATGGATCTAAGACTTTGGAAGGATCAGGAGTTGGCTATGTCCTGATTGATCCAAAGAAAAATAAACATTTTCTTTCATGTAGATTAGAATTTGAATGTACCAATAACACAGACGAATATGAAGCATTAGCTCAGGGACTAAGAAAAGCAATTGAATTAAAAGTAGAAAATCTGAAAGTGTATGGGGATTATGAAATAATTGTAAAACAGATTTGAAATCAGATACATTGCATTTCACCTCATTTAAAAGCTTATCAAAATGAAGTGTGAGATTTGCTTAAAAGTTTATATGCATTTAATATTGTATCGATTCCTAGACTAAAAAATGCAATAGCTGACTTGTTAGCTACCTCAGCTGCAAGGCTTGTACCCTCTAATAACAGGTGTTCTATTGAATTACTTTTCAGGCCTTCGGTTCCAGACATGATTACCAATTTATGCATTTTTTATGATGATCAGCTAATTATGGAATGTTTAGCAAATGATGAAACTTTCAAAGGGGCAATCATTGATGATGAAGAACATCAAGCTGAGATAAAATTCGACAATTTTATTCCTAAAGGAGTCAGGACTTTAGAGCAAATGTTTGATCTAAATAACAAATTCAGAAGTCCAACAAATGTCAAGACTCATAGCTTGTCTTTACAATTTGAGCTGATTAATTTAGGAACTGAAATTGAGCCTAAATATGTGAATTTGGGAAAGTGTTGCTCCTCAATTGAAAGAAATAAGTTCATCAGTTTGTTCAAAAAATACAAAGATGTGTTTTCCTGCACATATGAAGATTTGAAAACATATGACACCAAGATTATTTAGCATGTCATCCCTATTAGGTCTGGGGTCAAGCCTTATCAGCATCCTTTGAGAAAAATGCATCCAAAACTGGAGACTCTAATTTAGAATGAAGTAAAGAAATTATTGGATGCTAAAATTATGTTCAAAGTCAGACACTCGGAGTGGGTTTCAAATCTGGTACCAGTAAGGAAAAAATCTGGAGAAATTAGACTATGTGTGGATTTCATAAACTTAAATCACGCTTTGGATAAAGACAATTATCCAGTCCCACCCATGGAATAGATATTGCAAATGGTTTCGGGTTCTGAGTTATTTTCTTTATTAGATGGATTCTCTGGCTACAATCAAGTGTTAGTAGCTGAAGAAGAAAGACTTAAAACTACATTCAGAACAAGATGTGGGACTTTTTCTTACAGAAGGATGCCCTTTGGACTCATAAACGCTAGAGCTACTTTCCAGATGGATATGGATATATATTTTCACGGTCTGATTGGCCGTAGTGTTGTGGTATACCTCAATGACATCACAATACTTTCAAAGAAGAGAGAAGAACACACATTCCATCTAAAACAGATTTTCGAGCATTGCCAAAAATATGGTATCTCACTGAACCCCAAGAAGTGTGTGTTTGCAGTTGTAGAAGGAAAGCTCCTGGGTCACGTCATTTCTAAAAAAGGGATCTCCATAGACCCAGAAAGGATCAAATCTATTGAACATATCTCTTTACCCCATAATAAAAAAGGTATGCAATCATTCATGGGGACAATAAATTTCGTGCGAAGGTTTGTGCCTGATTTCTCTCAAATTGTTAAACCTTTGCAGCAAATGGTGAAACAAAGTGTACAATTCAAGTGGAATGATGTAGAGAAGAATGCATTTAGTAAAATAAATACATCTATTGCTCATGCACCCTCTCTCAAAAGTCCAAATTTTGAGAAGGATTTTATTTTGTACACTTTCGCGTTTGACGATTCATTAGCAGCGGTGCTTACTCAAAAGGAATATGGGGGAGATGAGTACCCCATATCATTTATGAGCACTGGTCTATAGGGATCTGAATTAAATTACCTAGTTGTGGATAAACAAACTTATGCAGTCTTCAAAGCGATAAAAAAATTTAGGACGTACATACTTAAGAACCAAACAAAGGTGATAGTTCCACACCCAGCTGTGAGGTCTCTTTTCGTACAAAAAGAATTAGGAGAAAGAATAGGCAACTAGTTAACAACTTTACAAGAATATGACCTTGAATTCAAGCTAGTCTCCATAGTTAAAGGGCAAGGACTATGTAAACTAATAGCTGGAGGTAATAACAACGAAGAAAACAATTGGGAAAATGAAGTGGAATTACATATGATGGATGTCTGTCCTCTTTTCATCACTCCATATTCCTGGTACCAAGACCTTGTTCATTATCTTCAGGTAGGATTGTTGCTAGAACAATGGAATTCCAAACAACGAAGAGCGTTGTGCCTTAAATCAGTTGCATATCAGATCATTGATGGAATTTTATTCAGGAAGAATTATGATGGAGTCCTTCTCAGATGTTTAGAGAAAGAAGATGTCAAAAAGTTCATAACAGAGTTACATGATAGGCATGCTGGAGGAAATTTTTTTGGAGATACGACAGCCCACAAGATTCTCAAAGCCGGATACTATTGGCCCACATTGTTCAAGGATGTGCATGCCCGTGTCAAGAAGTGTGATATCTGCCATAGATTTGGGGGAAGACAAGCCAATGCAGCAAGACCTTTGAAGCCTGTGATGATAATAGAACCATTTGAGTAGTGGGGAATTGATATCATTGGAGAAATAAAACCAACTTCTTCCTTGCAGCACAAATATATTTTAACGGCAACTGACTATTTCACTAGATGGGTCGAGGCCATTCCGTTATGTAAAGTCAATGAGGATGCAGTCGTGGATTTCTTGCAAGATCGTATTATGACCAGGTTTGGGGTTTCAATTTCCCTGGTTTTCGATAACGCTACTTATTTTTCTTCTATTAAATAAACTACTTTTTCTCATGAAAAAGGAATTAAGTTGCATTATTCTGCCAACTACTACCCGCAAGGGAATGGTTTGGCAGAATCTACAAACAAGAATCTGATTAGGATATTAAAAAGGACTGTGATAGAAAACCAGAGAAGTTGGTATTTAGCATTACCGAATGCTCTTTGGGCTGATAGGGTCACACCAAAAAATTCCATAGGTGTGTCACCATATACCCTTGTTTATGGAAAAAAGGTTATTTTGCCTCCTAACATCATGCTACCCTCTTCCATAATGGCTCAAGAGTCTAGAGGCATAGATAACGAAATCCTGCAAATTATAATATACAATATTTTGAAGGTGAAAGAGTCTACGTCCAGGGCCAAATAATGTTTTAAGCAACAACAGGAAGTAATGAAAAGGTGGCTTGATAAGCACAAAGCTAGGAAAAAGGAAGTTGAAGTGGGAGACCTGGTTCTTAAGTGGGATCACCCGCATGATGAAAAGGGGAAGCACACGAAGTTTCAATAGTTATGGGTAGGCCCTTTTTATATTGCAACAAAACTTATCCCCTGAACCTTTAAATTGCAAGATTTATAGGGGTGGGAAGAGAACTTACCAGTAAATGGTTTAGTTCTCAAACCTTATTTTTCTTGATTTTCTGTTTTTCTTTTTTGTTTTGTACATAAATAAATTTCTTTGGTTGTTTATTTTGATTTGCTTTAGTTATGTTTTGTTTTAGTTTAGATTTTTATTAATTTCAATGAAAAGAGGCAAGCTTTTGGTTGCATGGAGAGCATCGGAATTCTGGATTAACTAAATCCTTGATTATAAGACTGTGTATTATTGTGTTATCTAAAAGAATTTTTTTTCTAGTTTAACAGTTTTTCCTAAATGGCTATGAACAAATTGAAGTCCTACTTAATCCCTGTAAAATAACTCAGGATCAAAAGGTCTAGAATGCTATTTCGAGGCTCCGTCCATTTCACATCTAAATGTCCTGGGGGGTGACAGCAAAAGACCCACGAAAAGGAAGCACGGTAAATAGTATATTATATATAAATGATCCCATGCCAAGAATTGAAAGCAAAGTAGAGTCAAAACTCCTATGAAAGCAATATGTATCAAAACAAAGTACTGAATCATATAAGTACTAAATTGCCAAAAGTTCTTCTCTATCCGAGAGCTAAAAATTAAATACATCTCTCACACAAAAGGACACTATGGATAAAGGAGCCTGAATAAAAAATTTAGAAAGAAAGGCATGCAAGAGGACTCAAATAAAAGGACAAAAGTACAAAATCATAAAAAAGTGCAAAATGGCATGGGAATGAGGAACAAATGAATATTTCTGTTTACCATATGTTACAATCCTGTGGTGTCCAAGCTGGAAGCTACCTTAAGGCAGAGGTAATAAATGAAACTCATATTCCTGGCCTCAAAAGAGTTATCTTGACTTTGAAATCTTGTTTTCCATTTTCCTAATTGGAATATCCTCAATGATTAAAAGTACATACATTTTCCATTTGGGAAATCTAGACATCTAGAAGAATTCAACATGTTGGTTTTATTATTAAACAGTTTGTTACTTAAGGAAGAAATTGTCCAAAGATCTGGGTTCACCAGGTAGTCACCAATTGTTGCAGCTGCATCAATTTCCCAAATTTTAAAATTTTGGACCCTCGTTTTAAATCTTGTATTGCTTGGATTTGTTTTGGATTGATGAACTATGTTGTCTTCTGCTACAAATTTGGATCATGAGGTTGAATTGGGGTTAATTATTTGCCATTTTCGAGAGATTGAATGACTATCTTTGGTGTAACTTGAACTTGAAATTTTGTTTTTCACTATTGAAAGTCTCTTTCGACAGTAAATCAAGGTCATAGTTCTCTATGTAGCTGTTGTGGTGGAAGCTAAATGCTGAATGTTCCGACAGTTAGCTCTTTTCTTTTTCGATGCCGAGGTTTTTGACTTTGCGATATCTTTGTTTTTTGCTCTCGGAATGGTTTATAACTTTAATCGGAATCCATAGTCCTTATGTTGTCTGCCATTGTGGCTCCTTAGCAGGATAACCATCCGACGTATAACTGTTCTGTTCGCTGATGAATAGTTGTTTCTTTCACTGATCACGCAGTTTTATTGTTTCAAACTTTTTTCCTTGTGATGGTTTTTTCTTTTTGTTTTGCTATTGGAATATTTTGAAAAATAGTTGGAGTTTAGTCTTCCCAATCGCCGATGATTTTTTTTCCGCAGATCCCTTAGACCATGCATCACCCACCGTTGCGGCTCCTTAGCAGGCTAATCGCCCAATCCTTAGTTTTCCGTTTGCCAATGAAAGTTCGTTTTGGACCATTGCTTAGGATTTTTCCTACCTTTCTCATGAGATTTCACTCTATTTTTTAATGGTGGTTACTCTGTCTTTCTCCATGCTTTCATCAGAAGTTTTCGATTTGGCCTAGATGCAGCCGAGATTAGGATAAGGATTTTGTTTTTCAGATTTGTGGTTTTAATATTGGACAGTGGACTTAGCTGAGTTCAAGATACAAAAGTGCAGGATTTTCTCTGCATTATCATTTTTCTCTTCATGCATTAATATTTTTAATAGTTCATTTTACAAGATGTATGTTTTAATATAGTTTGAGTTACGTTGTCGAACGCTAAGTGATCTAATAACTGGTTGATTCATGACAGGGTGATGGCTGCAGCAGAGAAGATATGTCTAGAAGACTAACTAGAAAAAATGAGGTAGCCGAGAAGGAAGAGAAAGAAAATGAAGAAACAGAGGAGAAGAAATTAAGGGTTTGATATCTTAGATAGATCGATAGCAGCAAAGGCCCAATCTTGGGAGGACTTTGTCAGTTACTAAGCCGGTCCATTTTCATAAAAGTGTTTTTAAATCTTAGATTCGAAATGTAATGTTTGTGTGAATCATGAGCACTCACAAAAGACAAAATTGTGAGATTAAACAGTTGGGGGAGCCCAAAGGTCACTGAGGGGCAGTCCAAGAGTTTTGCCTTTTTGTATAAGCATTGGAGAGATAGATGTAGACAAGGAATTTTTCCCAGTTAGACTTGTGAGAACATATTGTAAGAAGAACTATTTCCTTTTGCAATAGATAATTACAATTTTTCCTATTGGAGAAAGCTTTGGTGGAATGTTCAAATGCTGCGCAATGGATGTTGTTGAAAGGGAACTGTTTCATTTTCAGCTTTTGTCCATTAACTGTGAGATCATTCTAACTTGTTGAACCTATGTTCTTGTATGAATGCTCTCTAGTTTATTTTATGGAATTTCCACTATGAGTAATGAATGCTTTTCATAAACAATGAGCTATCTTGTTGTTCATCTATCTATTCATGTTTATGTGTTTTGAAATAAAGAAAAGCTACATGTGATTTTTATTAATGCATGAACAGTAATACATTACTCATAAAATGTTAATCTCTCTCCCTAGGGACAGTTTAGTTAAGTTGGTTTTAGTTTTCTTGTTGTGTGTGATTTAGATGCGAGAGAGTTAAGACAAGAGGTAAGAACCTGCGCATCACATTGTGACCGCTCCTCATATTCTCTATCAATCTGCATCTTAGATAGGCATTTGCATCTCATACTTAAAACTAAAAAATATATATATATATACACGGTGGACCGGGCCGCAACCGGTAAAACCTTTTATTTTTGTTATTTGACCTACGGTAGCCAGACCGCAAACCGGACGGATTCCCCATACCAAACAGTAACGGGCTAGTTGGGAATGTTTATTGGGGAGAATCCCTTACTATTGTTGCCTGCAATTTTCCATGCCTCAACACTCCCATAGGCCACAAATGCATAGAAACTCTAGAACCAAAAACCCTTTCAAAGTTTTGGCAACACCGGTTCCATATTTTGATCAAAACTGAAAGCAACTCTTCATGAATGCTCTGATACCATGTTCAGGTACACAGGGTACTCTGAAAAGACCGAACACCTTAAGTAACCACTTCACACAAATAGATCATAGATCAACACACCGATATTTGTCACATGGTTAAAACCCTCGAGAGGGAAATAGTCCATGGCCCTAGCCAAATAGCTACTTGGAGCAATTTATTATTCCAAATAAAGAAAGTTACATATGAGCTTCTCATAATCGATCAACTAGCCAAGGACCCTCCATTCTCTTTAAATAGAGATCATGGACCAATCAGTTTTTAAGCCATGGATCAATGGTAGGTATGATCTAAGAGAAGTTGAACCATCGGATCACTTTATGTCTAGAGCATATCGTGACCATTGGATTAGAATATTTACAAATGCATACTAATGCATACTAAAGAAACACACTTTACCTAACTGATATATTACACAAGTTGATCTTAACTAACTCCTAAGTGTCTAAATATCCTAATAGTAGAGTGATTTAGGCTTATATGATATTTATGGAAAAAATTGATCATCTTCTTGGACTTAAACGCAGGTGCGTTGTCTATCACAATTTGCTTAGGGAAGGAAAATTTTGCCAAAATATTATCTTCTAAGAAATCCATTATTACCTCTTCTGTAGCCCTTCTGGTGGGTATGGGTTCAATCCACTTTGTGAAATAATCAGTAGTTGTTAGAATCCATCTATGCTGTCCTAAGAAGTTTGGGTTTATCTCTCCGATGAAATCCAACCCCCACTGTTGGAAAGGTGTTTCTATAGATATAGGGTTGAGGGGAAGTGAAACCACTTTTCTTTTCCCTTAAAAAATTTGACACTGATGGCATTTAGTTGTTTCCTTATATACATCTGAGAAAAATGAAGGCCAATAAAATCTTACCCTCAGAAGTTTATTTGCGGTTACCTTCCAGGAATGATTCCCTCCACAATCTCCTTCATGGAACTCCTTTGTCATATGTTGAGCTTCATTTTCCAGAAGACAATTCAACAGTATTCCCCCAAAGTCTTTCCCATAAAGATATTGTTCTATGATGCAAATTTTCACAGCCTTCATTTTTACGGATCTAGATCTACTTTTGTTTAGCCCTGCAAGAGGTTGTAAATTCTGCAATACAAAAATAATATCAGCATACCAGGGAGATGTAGAAAAATTAGGATTCACCTATACTTCTGCCTCCAACCGATTAGATTGACCAGCTAAAAAATTCAGCTGTAGAGAGTCACAATGGGAATTTTTCATCATTTTAGCTAACCTTTTCCCTTTGATCAATTTTGTGGGCTTAATTTCTATGTCGTACTCTATAAGCACTACAACCCATTTAGTTCTCGTCCCCTCTAGATCCGGCTGTGTAAGTATGCTTTCACCACGCTGTTGGGTACATATGAAATTATGTGAGAATGGAGGAGGTAAGTTCTAAAATATTTCAAGGCCTTAACCAAAGCATAAGCTTGTTTTTCCATTATATAATACTTCAATTCTTCGTCTCTCAATATTTTACTGAAGAATGCTAAAGGCTGTTCTTCACCACGGTCATTTTTTTGCAGCAAAACTATCGCCACAGTATGCTCTGAAGCATACAAGAACACTAAAAAATCTTTCTCAAAATCTGGGCTAATCAGTACAGGAGCTTTCGAAATGGCCTATTTTATATCTTTGAAAGATTTCTTGGCTTCTGTCATCCATTTGATTTCATGATCTTTCCTCAGCATATAGGTAATGTTCATCAGGATTTCGACGAAGCTAGGGATGAATCTCCTCAACAAATTTACTTTACTTATGAAAGACTGTATTTCCTTCTTACTCCTCGGTTCCTCCACTCTGAATATTCCCTTTACCCTATCTAGATCAATCCTGATTCCTTCCTTCGAAATGATGTGCCCCAACAACTTTCCTTCTTCTAGAGCAAAGTTTGACTTTCTAGAGTTTAATGAGATGCCATACTTCCTGCACTTAATGAAAACCCTTTTTAAATGCCTGATATGATCATTGACCATCTGGGAATATACAGTAATGTCGTCCATGTAAATCACCACCAATTTGTCCCCTTCATCCGCAAAAGAAATATCCATGGCATGTTAGAAAGTTGCTCCAGCATTCATTAATCCAAACAACATCCTTGCATACATGAAGGTAGCCCAAGGTGTGGTGAAAGCAGTTTTTTCTTGGTATTTAGGTAGCACCTTCACCTGATTGTAACCAGATAAGCCATCCATAGTGGATATTATTTCTAAGCCCACCACCCTCTGTAGGATTTGGTCCATCTTAGACAACAGGTAATTGTCCTTCAAAGAAACTTCATTTAAGTTTCTGAAATCTACACATAACCTTATCTCCCCATTCTTTTTCCGATCAGGAACCAAATTGGCTACCCATTTTGAAAACCTCAGAGTCACAATTATTTTCGCATCAAACTAATTTTTTACTTTCTTTTCAATAATAAGTACTAGCTTCGGATTGATCCTCCTAAGTTTCTTGTTAGGATATTTAGACACTGTTAGCTGGAATATTTCACCTCCTGCGGACAACAAGGTGTTCCACTGGTCTGAATGGTTCAAATCCATAACAAATAGAGGAGAGAGGTTGAAGACTCTCCCTAGACGTTGTAGATATCTATAATACAAGGCTTTGACAATCCACCTGTGTACCTGCAATCAAGCTCAACACGAAATATATCAAAGCATCCAGAATATGATCTACTAATCTATGCTAGTGACTAAGGAATCTAGCAACATATATGTGAAATCTCAACAACAACAACATATGTGGGATAGAAATCAACTTGCATTAATGAAATATGAATAATTTTACAACCAAGCCTTACTGTTGACATGCATCTCCATGAAACCAAATTCTCATCCCCAAAAGCTCTGAATCTAGCTCTCTATGCTCTCTCCAAATGATCTTGGGCCAAGGATCAATCCAACAGCATAACAATACCTTCAATGTTCTCCTCCTCAACCATGGCCATAAGCTTGTATTTATAAGGCTAGATGGATAGGATAGGTTGAGATATTTGTGGCTGAGGTGGCCTCCAAGATCCTAGGATGGGGGATCTTGATCTCAACTGACCCACTATAGTAAGGATAAGAGATATCTCGAGGCTTATCATTTAGAAGCCTCGTGAAGCTTCTCTTTTTCCCTTTTTACCCATGGTACCATGTTTTTCCTTCAGTGACAGAGCCGTTTTGGTAATAACCGCTTATGGACTAAGGGCTATAAGCGGTGGCACCGCTTATGGGAAATAGAGTATGGGAAGTGCGAACAAGGGTACTGCTCCTGGATAAAGGAGCATGCATGGTGCTGGGAATTTTCATGTAATATTGATGAAAAACCATTTAGTTTCCACTGCAGAAGCTGGGATTCAGGGCAAGTAGGTATGTCAAATGTCTTATCACATGATGGTGACAGGATTTTGGTATAACAGGATGCCCCCCAAAGCATGAGTCTTAAAGGGATATGATAAACAAGAGCTTTGAGAACAAGTCGTCACCAAGAGATGAAAATATTGGCTTGATCGAAGTATGTCATCAAGTAGGCATCTATAGTACATTAGTATGTTGACTCATAGACACAAGTAACCAAACTCATAGCTATAGACCGATGCAAGGCAGATCTATGAGTGGAATAAACAAGCATGGATACTAGAATACAATGTAGATCCATGTGATAGAGGACTCAAACTTGGACATAGCTACCAGACATACAATTTAGATCTATGTCATACAGACTCAAATTTGAGCATAGCCATGACCATACAAATGTGGATCCATGCTAGATATTCAAAACTCCATTGCAACCTGGCGAAAAAGTAATGAGTGCTTTAAACAAATGCCCAGGGTCTTCGTCTCGTCTTCCACAAAGTATGATTATATCCATGTGATTACAATTATCTGAAGTTGAACATGGTAGAAACCACTTGATTACCAGCCAATGATGTGAACCGTTAACAAGTGAGAGGGAAATCACCATTAATGTAAATGATTCCGAAGGTACCCTAGTACAATCTACTGAGTGTGAATAGATGTCCTGATGTCAAACACCCAGTCGATTCTATCGATCAAAGGTCAATTATGTGAACCTATGTTGAGAGTGAGAGGAACTGTCATTAAGGAATACAGATCTCAAGGTACTAATCATTGTTTCTAAGACTATTTCCCAGATGATGAGCTGATGTTGATGGGGATAGTCTCATCGAAGGAGGGCCATGATGAGTCCCACATCAACGACACGAAACTTGGAACATAGTTATAGAATGATGTAAATGTAGTAACCATATGACTGGCTCAAAGATACTGACACAAAGACTGTGTAGACTGCAAAGGTAAGACTTCTTCAAATCCCCTTTGAACATCGGACGCCACGACAAAAAGACTTGGCAGCATGACTAAACATGACAGATACACAATGCGACAGTGGACAATGCAATCTTTTGAAAGACTCAAAGGATTGAAATGACTCATGAAAGTGGATCGTCATGGAGGTCAGCTAAATACCCAATTGACTGACATGATTGTGCAGACAAGTGCCATGTTCAAAGGTAACGACAAAAAATTGCCATTATTTGCAAGATGATTCCCTTTCCATTTCCCCCATCATGATTGATGAGTGCCTCTTTTCAGTTTTACAAGTTCAAAGAGGGTAAAAAACACTCGATATAGCTTGTCGGAAGATAAGTCCAAACTCATATGTTTTACAAACTTGAGAGAGGAGGGGTTCAATCCCAAAACAGGTCTCTCAATGTTTAATTTTAACAAGTCCACTGAAAGAAAACTTGGTATTGTTCAATTTTAATTTTAACGAGTCCACTGAAAGAAAACTCGATATTGTTCATGTTTAGAGAGTCTAAACGAATATATAGGATGACTCCAAAGTGATCCTTTTTCATATGATTTAGTCTCTAAGTCCCGAAAAAGTGTAAAATCATACCTTAGAGAACTCTTCCAGTCATGATTGGATGGAGTGATCCTTTTTCATAAATAGTCCTATCCGAACCGAAAAAGAGATAACCTATCGTTGGATGGACGACTCTTCAAATACATTAACAAGCATGAAGAAGACAAGATCGCTCGACGATCTTTTCGTATTTAGGGTGCCTGAAAAGGGTTTAAAGAGAACTCCATTAGACTTTTTCATGTTTGAATCCATAGCACAAAAAAGTAATAAACTAAGCTTAAACCAAATTCCATGTTTTAACTAGAGCACAAAAAATGAAAAGTAAGCTCAACACCATCTTACTGTTTTTAACGAGCTCGAAGATTAGCTGAAAGAATGCTCAGGGATTGGTTTCATTTTTATGCAATCTTGAAACCAATGGGTAAACTATGCTTGAAAAATCCCATTAACATGGTATACAGAGGTTGGAATCCTACCCTGAGCATGATTGCTAGCAAAGCTTACCCCTAACATGGTTGTTAGGGGCTCGACATGCCCCCCAAGATTCGTTTCATCTGATGGTTCTTCTTCCATACCCAACCTAAAAACTTGGTTACTAATGTGAAAATGTTCACCAGGGGGGTAGGAAGAACGAGAATTGGGAAGGTGAAGGTTCAAGTTCTAACACTAAAGTGAAGACTCGAATCAAGGGAAGGGGATCTGTTTCATTTTTATGCAAGCTTGAAACAGAAGGCAACTATGCTTGGAACATGGTTTCATTTTTATGCAAGCTTGAAACCAAAAGGTAAACTATGCTTAAGGAAACCTACTTCATTTTTTAACGATCTTTAAATAGAAAATGAACTATGCTCTAGGAAAACTGACATGATGGTTAGAACATGTTTCATTTTTTAACGAGCTTGGCACAGAATGGGAACTTTGCTCATATGCATCCATTTCATTTTTTAACGAGCTTGAAACAGAATGGGAACTTTGCTCAAAGGAATGGTTTCATTTTTATGCTAGCTTGAAACCAAAAGGTAAACTATGCTTGAGGAGTGGCTTTATTTTTTAACGAGCTTGAAACCAAAAGGTAAACTATGCTTGCAAACTTGCTCCTACCAAACATGATATCTAGAGGTTGGTAGGTTTCCCCCATTTCATAAAAGCTAGTGGCTTAGCTCCATTATGATGTCCATAGACTAGAGCCATGCCCCCCAATTTTACCTATGATGGGAAGAATCTAACTAAAAGAATGGGGAGGAACCACAAGAACATGCAGCACATTGAGGGAAGTCTGTTTACTAGGAGTAATGTGATGGTTAGGTGTAACAAAGGAAAGCTTATCAATGGTCAGAATCTTCCCATCATGGGGAAAATTCATCACTCGAAAGAGTGTGGCACAACAGCCTTCATGGCATAAACAGAATCACATCCAAGGAGAAAATTGAAATCTAAAGGACCTTGGACCACCATAACATCAATACAGATAATTTTCCCTCCTAATGTAATAGGAAAATGAGGAAGGATCCCTAAAGGTGCAGTAGGATTGTGATTAAAATCCAGTATCTAATCGGTGGCTGGCACAAGCTGAGGAGACCTTAAATCTTGCCAAGCAGTTGAGGATAGAATACTAACAGAATCCCCTTCGTCAACAATAGTGTGAAGTATCCACCTAGCACTAACATTCACAAATATCTAGAAAGGAACACTCGAATGAAGATGAGACTCTGTTAGGTTACTCCAGTCAAAGGAAATAACCTCATTAATTGGAGAGGGTTCTATCGAAATAGACAAAATTTCCTCTTGTCGAGAACAATTCGGTTCATTCTCTACTGGAAGAGAAGAACAAGACGAATATTTTTTCAAAGAGACTACTTCAGTCTTAACACTCTTTGATGAAAGAGCGGGATCGGGTGGAAATGACACCGACTTGACCACTTTAACTTCACTCTCCAAAGAAAGAGTGGGATCAACCACAGATAAATCTGAATCGACCACTTGGTCAACCAGTGGGGGATTGAGGGATACCTTACTATCACTTGTTGGAATTACCTATCGATGATTAGTAATATTTTCCAACCAATGTGAAGCTTCATCCATGCTTGGATAAAGAAAAGTATGATGTATAGCCTTGCATATCAAACAAGGATACAAGACTTTACCCTTACAACCTTTTACCAATGGGTCACTGGTTGAAGGAGTTTCATCAACATGATGATCAGAGGTTGATGACACAGACGGTTTGGACCTTTTAGACCACTCTTCTTGTACATGGGAGAGACCAGGACACTCCTTAAGAAGGTGGTCCCCCTTGCAAAGCTTACAAGGGAACTTGGGTTTTCCAAGTGTTCTCTTAGAATGAGCACCATCAAGAGCAGATGGTTGTTGCTTTTTTCTCTTTCTTATCCTTCTTAGTTTTACCCTTCCTTTTCTTCTTCTTCTTATCCACATGACTACTAACTGCAGAGCTTTGGTCAAGCGAAGAAGAAGAAAGGGATGAAGCCACAACCGATGAAGAAGGAGCAGGATTGGGTTGAGGTCATTCCTCTCTCAGAGGAGAGGTGACATTTGAGACATTAGGTGTAACAGGAATTACTGGATTAAAAATCCAGACCAGTAATCCTATAGTTAATCCAGGAATATTTAGAGTGGTAATAAAGGGAGGACCAATACCTTCACTTGGAAGGAATACAAAAGGTACACCTTGGAAAGGGACCTCTTGAGTGGTAGTCCCAAATGAGGATGCCATCTCTAAACTCTCTAATAACCCCTAAACTACCACGCACAAGAAAGTGCTACTCAAACTAAAAGCAACAGGGAAACATGTGAAAGGAGTGGATAAGAGTTAGGAATCTCATAGGACAGGCCAAAAGGATAACTTAGATGGTGTGAGGATTCCTAAAAGGGTCTCCCGATATACGCAAGGTACGGGGGAGCTCAAATTGGTAGTAGTGTTGTCTAATGCATAACTGTACACAAGGGGCCTTCCGATATACAATCGAGTACGTGAAGTACCTTTTGATATACCTCAAGGGTATGTGAAAGGCCATTCGATATACCGATGGTACGTGGAAGAACCGCGCAAATCCCAAGATGTAATGCTGACAAATAACGACAACTCATACGTTTAATGACGCCCAAACACGTCTCTAACTTATCACTCAAATTGCTAAAATTTTTAACCTAGTACTACCGTTAATTTTATCTTGTGCGTTTAGGTGGAACCATGGAGTGAAAACTTGAAATTAAAGAAGATGCACACGGATCTATATGATAATGCATTTTTTTCTCTTCAATGAAATCTACCTAAGAGAGGGAGAGAGATTTACTTTTCTTCCAAAAAATGCACCCTCAAATGCAAATGCAATTCTACCTTTCCAAACGAAAAGTAAAATATCATTGCACCCCAAACAATCTTCAAAGCAAATAAGAAATAGATGTAGAGAACATATAACATAAATCAAAATGTTTCTTATCTTTTCATGTTTGAAAAAGACCCATAAAAACACAATGGAAAGATGATTTCACTAATGTTTCCAAACAAATCTAACTCTAATGCACATAAAGCTGAAAACAAATATTTCTTCTCAATGAAAGTAAGATCTACAATCTCGAACAATCATGCACAAAACAAGAAGAAAATCGTTCAACAAAATTGCGAATAAAGCAAAAGAGAGAGAAAACTAAAACTTCTCTTTGAAATAGGAAAGGAAACGAAGAACCAATCTTTCCTACCAAGCATTGAAAAAATCAGCATGCAAAAGGAAACAAGAATCAGCCCAAGCAAAGAAAGACTCAAAAAAAAATGGATCATTCACGCATTCCAAGTCCAAACAAACCAAAGCCTACACATGAAAATGAAATGTATATTTCCAATTCCAATGAATAATATCTATAGAAAAGAGCAAGAGGTTTCAAGAAAAGAAAAGAATGTAAAATCTAATGCAAGAAACACAAACTCTCTTTGAATGCAGAAAGAATACAACGATCAAAGCAACTGCAGAATATACAATTCATGGCCCCTCCTGGCCATGAGGGAGCATTTTTTTTCAAAAACACACTTCATTTTCATCAAAAAGTAAGCCAAAAACACACAAAAATGAAAATACAAAGTCCTGGAATAGGGCCTACCTGGCATCGCACAGATGAAGTTATTGACAGGCGGTTTTGAGGCAGAACCACTCCTTGCTCACTGGATTCAGGTGGTGGCACTGCGTATCGCTAACTTGACTCAGGTGGTGGCACCGCTCCTTGCCAAGAGAACATGTGCGGTTCCCTGTAAGGAAGATACTATTCAATTGAGTATGGAAACAGAGCATAAAAGATCAGAATAACTCAGATCTGAACAGATCTGGAGGTTTCAAACCCAAACAGAGTCAGTCAGAGAGTATATCTAACTGAAGAGAGTTGAAGAAGGAGCCTAGATTCAGACAAGAGTTGTAGACTGAGGAAGATCATAATGACTGATACACAACTTCATTCCCCAGCAGAGTCGCTAGATTTGTTAGCTGGAATATTTCACCTCCTACGGACAGCAAGGTGTTCCACTGGTCTGAATGGTTCAGATCCAGAACAAATAGAGGATAGAGGTTGAAGACTCTCCCTAGACACTGTAGATATTTGGAATACAATTCTTTGATAGTCCACCTATGTACCTGCAATCAAGCTCAACACAAAATAGATCAAAGCAACTAGAATATGATCTACTAATCTATGCTAGTGACTAAGGAATCTAGCAACATATATGCGAAATCACAACAACAACAACATATGTGGGATATAAATCAACTTGCATTAATGAAATATGAAGAAGTTTACAACCAAGCCTTAGTGTTGACATGCATCTCCATGAAACCAAATTCTCATCCCCAAAAGCTTTGACTCTAGCTGTCTATGCTCTCTCCAAATGATCTTGGGCCAAGGATCAATCCAACAACATAACAATACCTTCAAATTTCTCCTCCTCAACCATGGCCAAGAACTTGTATTTATAAGGCTAGATAGATAGGATAGGTTGAGAGATTTGTGGGTGAGGTGGCCTCCAAGATCCTAGGATGGGGGATCTCGAGCTCAACTGACCCACTACAGTAGGGATAAGGGATATCTCAAGGCTTATCATCTAGAAGCCTTGAGAAGCTTCTCTTTTTCTCTTTTTACCCAGGGTACCGTGTTTTTCCTTTTGTGACAGAGCAGTTCTGGTAATAACCGCTTATGTACTAAGGGCTATAAGCGGTGGCACTGCTTATGGGAAACAGATTATGGGCGGTGTGAACAAGGGTACCGCTCCTGGATAAAGGGCATGCACGGTGCTGGGAATAATAATGTTCCTTCTTGTAACTTATAGTACAATCCCCAGGATTTTGCTGCCAATAATAATGTTCCTCAATCATATCCCTCTTCACCCAAGTGTTGGATGAAGTTCCTCCAACATCAAATTAACCAAGTGTTGAGCAAGAAAAACCATGAGTCTTCAAGTGACTCAAATGAACATCATAGGTGCACCCATGTAGATGTATATAATCATAATGCAAACAAGGATGTTGCTTAAAATGTAAATAATATTTTTCTCTAATAATTCCATCATCAAAAGGAGAAATATAATTTCCATGCTCTTCATGTGGCACCATCAAAAATAAACCTTTCACCCATACTTCATTAGGATGACTGCTGCAAAATTTAGAAGTGTAGGATGAGGAGAAAGAACCAACTCACCCAAATTATTAGTAATTGAAAACTTGTCATAAGGTGAAGTATCCATAGGGGTAGGATTATTCACCTCCATAGAAAATGCAAAATTTTCCTCATGGATTGGTTCCAAGGTGGTGGAATTATGCACATCTTCAAAAATTGTGTAACCATTTTCAAGAGGCAACTCAAGTTCCTCTTCCACCATTACTAGTGATTGGATCTCATCACCATAATCCTCAAGCACATCAAGAACCTGCAATTTTTCATGTTTCTCATGATCCATCATGTCATGAGAATCCTCCAAGCAATCTACCTTATGAAAATCTGAAACATCAAAGGAAAAACAAGAGTCTTGCAAATTTTCAAGAAGTTGCTCATTTTGAATTGTGAGCTTATCAATAACTTCATTATTCTTCTAGTAGGATTCATGTAACCATTCAATAATCTCAATGAAATTTTTTCTATCAAAAAGAAAAGACATGAAATTACCTTTGATGTTGCATATTGCTCTTTGGATCTTCTCCATGTCTTCAAGGAAGGATGGATCCTCCAAGGAAGTAGCTCTCCAACAAGAATTTGATACCAATGCTTGAGTGTCATGGAGTATTCTAAGGGCATCTTGGATCTTCTTTTCATTCATCTGTAAGGACCCTTCAAGAAAATGAGGCTCTTGTAAATGGACCTCCTCATCTTCTTCTTTCTTGCTTGGACCAACTTTATGAAGCTCAAGTGGTGATGGGGAAGTTGATATTATTTCTTCTTCAACTGCTACAAGGTATTCATTTTCAGGTTTAATTGAAGTTTGTCTTGCAACAACACTTTCAAAATTGTTCTCTATGTCACCAACATAGAGGTGTGAGCACCCATCAGTAGGTACTCCTTCATAGTTCAAGCATCCATCAATATATGCTCTTTGGTCCATGTCCATAGTAGAATTTGTTTCAAAATGATATTCAATAGTTTCAAGGTACTCTTATTTCTTCTCATGTGATGTTTCCTCATCTTTTTCAAAGTCATTTGGGAGTGAATTTTGATCCTCTTCATGTAATTCCTTTTCTTCTTCAGCACCCACAGAAATGTCTAGCTCCTTGGTCTCCTCCCTACTTGTGCATTTATGATTACTCCTTAATGAGTTCTTATTTGAATTATTTTTTATAAATTCCTTCAACCAATCATTAAGGTCTTCATAATGAATAGTTTTATTTGCCAATTTGGATGCTTGCTTAACCTGCCTAGACATATCATCACCACATGGATTAATGAATTTATTCAATTCATATATACCATACATAACTTAAATAGGTTCCAATACCATGCTATGATACCATTGTAATTTCCCCTTTCTGGAATTTTACTAAATTACCAATTATTTCACTTTTTCCCCAATTTTGACCTTAACTAGTTCTGATGTCTAGACCTCCAAATTGACCCAAATGCTTCAAAATTTTCTATAAAGGTACATGACTGATAATATAAATTAAATATCATTCTCATGTATGTTTTTTTACCTCCCAATTACTTCTGCAAACTTGTTTAATGTTTTGTTCAAAGTAGGAGTCTTTACTAGCAAATTGGGGCTCCAATTCCCCCTAGGTAATTGCCAGAAATAGCTTCACAAGTGATCCAAAAGTCACTTGAATTTATGAAAATAGGATGGGTATGTGTAAGTGAAATTTTCAAAGTCTCATATTCATCATGGTTTAGTTTATACAGGCTGTTATGACACTTTCCAAAACAACTCCCAATTCACAATTTCGACCCTTGGGGAAAATGCACCAAATCTTCTCCCAATGCAATAAAAATGAGTAAAATGGATTCCAATGCTTAAGTAATGAACATGATAATTGAAATAAACATTAATTACAGTCCATACATCATAAATTTATCATAGAAACATTCCTCCATTCGAAATAATAAGCATTACCATGGAATATATCAAAATGGAGTGGAAATGGTCATTGTTAGCTCATTAAAAGTCATTTTGACATACAAATATTGGGAATTTCGACTTGAAACATTATAATAATTAAGAAAATATAATATTTAAATTATTACAATCATAAATGTATAATTAAAGGCTCTTCCAATTCGAAATCATCAGCATTGCAATGGTTCACAACAAGATAGTGGGGAAATGACACTATTTCTTCATTGTTCAACATTTTTACATGAATTATTTTGGGTATTTCAACCTGAGAGTATTATTAAAATGAAATAAATATCATATACATCAGCACACAATATAATTGGCATTATAATATTCCCCAAAGAGATCAATATCTCACCGAAAGCACAATCCCTCCATTGGCATGAATATGGTGTGAAAACTGGAAATAGTTGAGAGAGAGTGCTGCAATAGAAGCATCCAAATTATTTAATGTATATTATACCTACAAATAAGACTCAATTAAACCTCCATTAAATACCTGAGTTTCCTTTCCAAACACCAACTAGGATGGGAATCTTTCACCCTTGAAATTGGCTTAAGCAAGAAAACTAGTCATCCACTAGCTCTCACAATTCACAAATGACAATTTCACAAATGAGAAAAAGATTATTCTAATGGATGATACCTGAATTTTATAAAAATTATTAGTCTTCTAAGGTTCCATATCCATCCATAAAACAGATCCAAGTTGAATTGGTGTGGCTGCTCATGCTATGCCATGTGGCCTCTCTCTTCACCTTCCCTCTTCTCCCAAATTTGAGTAGGAGCCTCTTGGCCTTCTCCAACTCCTGAATTCGACCTCTAAGATTCTCTATTCAGTCCTGAAATGTCCATATGTCAGTATTTCAGCCTTCATATCTGAATTTTTTCATAACTGTCATAGAATCTCCATCATTGGTGTCATAAATGTCATAAATGTAAGGGGAATCTAGCCAAGTGTCCATGAAACTCCCATTTGGCTCTTCCTCTCCCATGTAAGTTACAATTCATCCCAAATTTGACCTATGAAGTATATGGAAAAGTATATTAGCCTCATAATCCATCCAAAAACATTAGGATTCCCATATATTCGAATTTGTAAGAGAAATATACCATTTAACATAGGAATTATAGCTAGTGTGGGCCCCATAGTCTCCATGTGTCTTCATGCTCTATTGCCACTTCCATTTTCTCTTGTATTTATTTAATAATATCAATTATTAAATATTTATCCCCTTCTAATGTCTAAACATCCTTTATTATCCCCCTTATTCCAAATCTCAAATATTCCACCCCCAACCTAGGAAACTAGTGATTTTCCTCCTTAGCAATTATTTGACTTTTAGCATCCATTTAACAACTTTCATGAATATGGAAAATGTGAATTGGCCATTGTGAACCAATGCCAAATTTGGGACATTACATGGTGCCATCATGTCAATGGTTTTATTCATGCATGGAATCTTCAGATTCCAACCTTTGTGACATTAAGTGCATTTTTTCTTCTCTTCTATGTTGTTTTATTTGTCCTTTCTAGGATTCAAACCCCCATATGGAGATTTGGGAGTCTCCAGCTTCTTCTTCTCTTTCTAATTCGAATCTTTGGCTTTCTTCGTTCCTTTGGATTTATTCAAAACAAATTTTTACGGAGAATATTTCCTATGTCTTGGGGTGGACCACAACAGACTAAATGACACCAGAAGCAAACCCATTTCAATATGCAGTAGAGATAAAAAGAACTAATACTAAGGGATGGAAGGTGTACCTTATTCCTGAAAGTTGTAGTCGATTCCTATTGAGATTTTCAACCATTCTTGTGCCTACAATTTATCCTCAACAACAATGAACAAGACAAACATGATATATGTTAAAGTGTTAGTCCTACTCTAGCATATATAAGACCAATATATATAAACCAAAGTAACTACATCATCCATTGATACATATCATACATAGTTACACACATATAATGGACGAGAAATGAGTATTTCTATTAATAATGAATAGAGATACAAGTGACAACCTCTATCGGCACCACGTCAAAATAGATAAACCAAGTCCCCCACCTGGGCCTCCACCACTTCAATCCTCCATCTCAATGGCAATCTCACAATGCAAAGGCAATCTTGGGAAGAGAAAGAATGGATGCACAAAAGGACAACAAGGATGCAGACTTAAGCATGTGTGAATGAGGCTCAAATGAACTATAGTTTCCTTTCTCTCTTCAATCTCCTCCTCCAATGTATCCAAGGGGACCAATATTTATCCCTTCAATAGGAAGTGAATGGTCAAGTCGAAGCCTTTCCAGGAATATCGAAGGCCAAATTTCAAGTTATTTATGACTCTATGAAGAAAACTCCAAAATATTTATTTTTGGGCACATTTCCTGATGTATGCAGGTAATAGTGGGACAAGCTTCATGTACAAATGGGTTGTAATATTGTGACCCACGTATACCAATAATTAAGGATTTTTTGAAGTGTTTCTTGGAACAACAAAGTGTATTTTGAGGAAAGGGGGTCCAAAGAGTCTGCAGAGGGACATGGAAGGCCATAAAAGTGTGATCTATCAAGTGTGGTAAAATCAGCTATAACAAACCTGTATCAAGGGCTTGATCATGGATGGATTTGATGGTACCTATTTGCACCAATTTGTCTTGTTCCTGAGACAAAGAATCCATGAATTCTGTTGGTGAAGGAATTCTCCTATTTAGAACTGTCAGCTTTCCTGAGTGGAATGTGGAGACAAACACTAAATACTCAGGTCCTAGCTTTGAAAGAATGGATAAGATCAGTTGCTCCTATTTCCTCTCTATTCCACATTGTTTCAGCTGAAGTATAAAGGATTAATTTGAACTTTGTCAAGAAATCCTAGATCATCCCAAAGTGAGTTGGGCTCAATGAAATCAACTCATTTTCGAGTGGTGTCTTCTCATATCATCAATCTCCCCAAACAGTGACTCGACATTGAGCCAAACTTCATTGGGTGTAGTAAGACTATGTACATGGAAGAGAATATCCCTCAAAATACTGAGGCAAAGCATCATGAATGCATCATCCAACCTATTGAAGTATTTCAATTTTTCCACAACACAGTTGGGCTCATTCTATGTCTCCATGGTGACTCTATAGAGGCCTCTTGACCTCAGTTGGATCACCATTTTGGAGTTCCATTAAAAATAATTGAATGGGGTAAGCAACACATGACTCTACTCCATTTCTGCTTGCACACTGAGTGACAAAGACACTGGAACCACCCGCAATGCAAACACTCAAACTTTTCTGGAAGAGACCCTAGATATCAACTCAAACTCTCTAAATTCGATTTGCAGCTCCAAATATATCTGATATCATGTGAAAATCTGATTGGAAACAAGATCTAGGAGATAAGGGAATCCTCACAACTCAAGAAATTCATAAACTATGCAGAAAAATAGTGAAAAGAGAAAAAATAACACATAGGAATAGAGCCAATAACTGAAGTTTCTATTACTTCCCAGCATGTAAATATGTCTATAACATCATTATAATACAATAGGTGAAAATCATTATCCTTTGGAGGAAAATTGGAGGCATACATGTGGCAGGCTCATATTGGACCTCAAACACCTCTTAGTGGACCAATGAGCTCCCAAAACACCTCAAACATTCACAAATGGCCAATAGAACATGGGTGAAGCATGCTAGGACATAAATGAGGGTAGGATAGGTATGCTCCAGTGCATGGGTAAGTGGGAGTGGCTCTAGGAAGAAATAAATGGTCCAAAAGATCCAAAAACACTCAAATACAATCCACGTGTGCCTCTGGTCAAACCAGTTCCCTGTTTTAAGGAGTGGGAGCACACCAAGGACTAAAATTTCATAAACGAGGGTGCATGTGTCACCTGAATGATCAAATATGGCACATAGGTGCATTAATGAATCCAAAACACCAAAATACCTTGCTTAACCAATATAACCAAGGTTTGGACCATATGACATAAGTACAAAATGAATGAAAATGTTTCCTAGGTGTATGTGACCATGGTACTAGATTGTATGATGCTCTAACACCATACATCAAGAAAAATGGATTACGACCTCTCAAATTCTTACAAGTCATGTGGTATACCTACAGTACTGCAGAAATTTTCTAATCTAAGTCATCTCTTTGGATGTCGCAAATATTTATTGACGCATTCTCCAAGATTTTGTTAAATGCTTTGGCAACACCATTATCTTGAGGGTGATATGTTGTTTCCTTTCTATGATGGATATGGAATTATTTCATCAATTCATCAATAAATTGATTGACAAAGTGTGTTCCTTAGTCGCTTACCAAAAGTTTTAGGCATCCAAATCTAGTCACAACATTTTCAAACAAAAACTTAGTAGCATTTGTAGTAGTGCAATCCTTCACCGGTGCAGCTTCATCCCATATGGTCAAGTAAGCAGTCACAGTAATAATATATTTTTCCCATGCATGCTTACCTATTGGATTAATAGGTCCCACAAAATCAACATCCCATTTTTCAAATGCCTGCAAATTTACTTAGGTTATTGTTGAGGCCCGGAAAGTCCCAAGTGACAACAATAGGGATTCTCCCCAATAAGCGTTTCCAATTAGATTGGTATTGTTTGGTATCGAGAATCTGTTCAGTTTACGGTCCGACTACTGTAGGTAAAGTAACGACTAAATCTTTCTTTACCGGTTGTGGCCTGGTCCACCATTTAAGTGTATTTTTTTAATTTTATCTTTATGTACGATATGCAAGTGCCAAATTAAATGCAATCGATAGATATAAGGAAGAGTTCACAATGTGATGCGCGGGTTCTTACCTCTTTTCTTACCTCTTTCGCTTCTAAATCATAAACAAAGAACAACTATGCTACTGCTAACTAATTCTATCTAACCTATCCCTAGGGAGCAAGATTATAATTAATGATGAGTAATGTACTGTAAAACATGCATAGAGGATATTACAAATAGCTATTCATAATTCAAAATACATGAGTGTAAGTAGAAATATAAACAAAGAGATAACTCATTGTTAGTTAAAACATTCATTACTAAATATATTGCGTAAGTTTCACAAAATAAACAGGAAATCAATCCTAACATGGAAATAATTTGTAAGTTAGAATGATCTCACAGTTCATAGAAAAAGATGAAATAGAAGTAATTCAACATTCAACCAATCTACAACATGCATTTGAGACTTCACAACGCCTTATCCAGCATAAAATATGACATCTTTATTATAAAAGGAAGTAGTTCTTCTTACAATAACTTTCACAATAATATAGCAAGAAAAAGGTTCCGCAACAAAGTATGCAAAACACCCCACTGTGGTGGGTCAAACTGGAAGAAATTCCCACGGTAGCGACTCCCGAATGTCAAATAAAAATGAACCTTGAAGTCCATCGTCATAATGGGAAAGACTTACAAAGCTTTCCATCGTAGCGGGAGTAAACAGACGATGGATTAGAAAATAGAAAAGTGCCCACCATAACGGCTCATAACAAGGGAAACGTCCGTCGTTGTGGCTCTTAGGGAATTAATATGAACGACAACAAAAACTTACCGCTATAGCGGATCCAACTTGAAAATCTCTCCACCGTAGTGGGAGTAAACAAACATATGCATGCAAGACAGAATGACACCCGCTATAGCGGCCTAATCATGAAAATCCTTCTGCTATAGCGGCGGTGAAAGAAAAAAGATGTCTGTCATTGCCGCTCGCAAATTGGGAAAGGCTCACCGTAGTGTCTTGAAAACGAAGAAGAGCCCGATGTAGGATCTCAAAACTGAGAAACCCTCCGCTACTGTGAATCAAAATTGGACTTTCTTATTTGGTTGAAAACAAGAAAATTTGAAAATTCGTGATGGACAGGAAAATAAAAAAGACAATCAAAGCCAAGACAACTAAGATCTTCAAAGGGGGGCCAAAAAATATCTTCAAAAAATATTTTTAGGAAATGTTGTAGTAGCAACAATTGGTGGCTAACTGGAAAACATAGATATCTAAACAAATGACTTTTGAAACAACAACTGCTTTAAAGTATCCTATTAGACCATTTTATTATATTCCTTTAAGATGACTAGATTTTCTAGAATACAAGATTTATGAAATTTTAACATTGATTATGGTCCAATGGGAATAAGAGAACCAGGCTTTCCAAGTCTTGATAACTCTTTTGAGGCCAAGATGTGAAGTTTATTTTACCTCTTCCTTTGGATAGCTTCTAACTTAGACACCACAAGATTGTAACTGATTGTGAATAGATATATTCATCCGTTCCTCATTCCCATGCCATTTCACATTCTTTTGATGCTTTTGGACTTCTGTCCTATTGAGTCCTCTCAGATTGCTTTCTTTCTGGAATTTGGTTTAGGTTCTTCCATCCATAATATCCTTTTATGTGAGAGATATTTTTTCTTTCAGCTCACGGACGGAGAAGAACCTTTGACCAATCTTGTCCAACCTAATTTTATTCAGTAAGTCCTTTTGATGTATGCTTTCTTTCTGGGAGACTTGACTCTTCTAGATTTTTGGCTTTCATTTGTGGCATGGAATCATTTAAATACCATACAATTGCTCACCATGATTCCTCTCCATTGGTATTTTGCTGTTAGCTTCTTAGAACAGACTTTAGTGTGAAGTGAATGGAGCCTCAAAATAGTATTCTGGACTTTTCTGACCATAGTTATTTAACAGGGATTAAACAGGACTTCAATGTGTTCATAATCTATTTAGATAATCTGCTAAACTTAAAGGATCCTTAAACATAATGTATGTACAAATAGCAAGTAGTTTTTTGGTCAAATGATATCTCAATTTATCCAGAACTCTAATGAACTCGAAAACCAAATGATGTGCTAGTTTATTGAAAACATAAGGTAAAGAAAACAAGAAATCAAACTCTAAGAAAAAAAATGTAAACCAAGCAGAACTAATCTAAGAAAAAACAAACTTGTGAGTCAAAAGTTTTATTTATGTATAAAGAAAAACTAAAAAACAATTAAGAATTGTACGGTTTGAGAACTAAAGCATTCACTGGAAATTTCTCTTCCCACTCCTATAAATCTTGCAATTTATAAGTTGAGGGGCCTAACTTCTCTGCAATCTGAAAAGGGCATATCCATAATTGATGAAATTTTGTATGCTTTCCCTTCTCATCATGTGGGTGATCCCATTTAAGAACCAAATCACCTACTTCAAATTCATTCTTTCAAGATTTGTGCTTATCAAACCATCTATTCACCATTTCATGTAGATGCTTAAACCTCTCTCTTGATTTAGATCTAGACTCTTCTAACTTTAGCAGATTATTGATCCGGATTTGCAGAACTACATTGTATGTTCCTTTAGAAGCTTGGGCTAGTTGAGAGGATGGAAAAAGAATAATGGGAGGCAGGATAGATTATTTCCCATAGACTAGAGTATAGGGTGACACAACTAAGGAGTTCTTGGGTGTGACTCTATCAGTCCAGAGTGCATTAGGAAAAGCTAGGTGCCAACTCCTTTGATTCTCTATGACTGTTTTCTTCAAAATCCTAATGAGGTTTTTATTTGTAGATTCTGCTAGACCATTACCTTTTGGATAGTAGTTAACAGAATAATGTAGCTTAATTCCTTTCTCACTTGCAAATACATTCAATTTAATAGATGAAAAATAGGAAGCATTATAAAAAAACCAGGGAAATTGGAACCCCAAACCTAGTCATAATATGGTCTTGCAAGAAGTCCATAACTGCATCCTCATTCACTTTTTTGCAATGGAATGGATTCTACCCATCTGGTGAAGTAATATGTTGTTGTCATGATGTACTTATGCTGCAATGAAGAATTTGGATTGATCTCTTTGATAATGTCAATCCCCCATTGCTCGAATGGTTCTGAAATAATAGCTGGCTTTAAAGGTCCTACTTCCTTTGCTTGTCTTCCACCGCTCCTTTGACAAGTATCACATTTACTAACATGAGCGTGAGCATATTTAAACAAATTCAACCAGTAATACCCGACTCTTAAAATATTGTGTGCTATTGTATCTCCTGAGAAATGATCGCCAGCAGGTCCATCATGTAATTCTACCACAACCTTATTTGCATCTTCGTGTTCCAAGCATCTGAGAAGAACTCCATCATATTTTTTCTTAAATAGAAGTCCATCAATAATTTGATATAAGGTTGATTTTAAGCGTAATGCTCTCCTTTTCTTGGGATTCCAATGTTCAGGAAAGTATCCCTCTTGAAGATAATGAATTAAGTCTCTATACCAGGATTCTGGAGCTATGAATAAAGGACATACATCCACCATGTGTAATTCATATTCATTATCCCAATTTTTATCTTCATTGTCTTGACTCTCAGCCATCAATTTCCAGAGCCCTTTTCCTTTGACTATGGTTGCTGGTTTGAATTCGAGGTCGAACTATTGTAACACGGTTACCTAGTTACCTCTTCTTTCTCCTAACTCTTTCTGTACAAAAATAGATCAGACTACGGGGTGCGGAACTATCACTTTGGTACGATTCTTCAGTATATACGGTCTGAATTGCTTCGCTGCCTTTAAAAATGCATAAGCTTTCTTATCAACTGTGGGATAATTCAATTCAGCCCTTTGTAGACCAGTTCTCATAAACGATATGGGGTACTCATTTCCCCTTTCTTCTTTCTGTGTAAGCACCACTACTAATGAATCATCTAAAGCAAAAGTGTACAAGATAAAATCCTTTTCAAAGTTGGGACTTTTAAGTGAGGGTGCATGGGCTATGGATGTTTTAATATTGTTAAATGCACCCTTCTCTGAATCATTCCACTTGAATTGAACACTTTTCTTGACCATTTGTTGCAAAAGTTTGACTATTTGAGCAAAGTCTGGCACAAACCTTCGCACAAAATTTATTGTCCCCATAAAAAATTGCATACTCTTTTTATTATGGGGTAAAGGGATATGTTCTATTTCTTTAATTCTCTTTGGGTCTATTGAGATCCATTTTTTCGAAATAACATGACCTAATAGCTTTCCTTTTGTAACAATGAACACACATTTCTTAGGATTTAAAGAAATGCCATATTTTCTACAACGTTTGAAAATCTGTTTCAAATGGAACGCATGTTCTTCTCTCTTCTTATAAAATATTGTGACATCATCCAAATAGACTACATCACTCCGGCCAATCAGCTTCCATGTTTTTGGAACAGTCAAAATAAAGAATCCAAAAATTTTACTCCTACTAAAATTGATATACCACCTACATCTGAGACTAAATCTACTATATTACAATCAATCTTATTAGCCCATGAAAAATGAAGGAGATCGGGATGGATATCTAATGTGTTACTGGCTTCTTCAGCTTTATAATTTCTCATTTCAAGCTCAAGAAAATAGTTTCCCAAAGCAGAATTAACTGGTTCATTCTTTCCTTCCAACTGTGTCACGTTGTGATTCATCTGAGGTCCCCTTAACACCTTGATTTGATTCTAGAAACATTTATAAGGTAACCATACATGTGACCAATATGAGGCAAAATATCCCTCAAAATTTGATGACCAATATCGACTCAAAACCAAACCATATGCATTTGGGATATCTGCTACAACAATGTCTATATACTGGAAGACCCTCTCATCTGCTGATAAACGTATCAGGACATCTTACATTTCTCCTACCACTTTCACTCCAGTCCTATCTAATTGGACAACTTGACCTATAGTTTGCTTGGGTTGAACATTTATTTTCTTGCAAACTGAAAGTGGCATGACATTTACTGATTCTCCAGATTCCACCAAACAGTTATGCACGTTGTAATTGAAAATTTCAAAAGTAAGTAGGAATGTTGGAGTCCTATATTTAGACTTTCCTCCTATACTTGCTTCACCAATCTCTTCATCAACCTGGTTAGCAATCTAAGGCTCTTTCATAGGTGTCTCAAGTGATCTCAATAGCTTTTCTTTTTGTTGGGGTAGATTACACATTTCAAATAAAGACATGTTTGCTTTAGTCTTCTTAATGTATACTACAATGTCATATCCCATTTCATGTTCAATGGAATTCTTCTTGACATTCTCAACTTTTTTTTCTATAGATTTCACAGGTATATTGACTGTCTTGGGATTCTGACTTGTGATGACAAATTTTGGTATATTAACAGTTTGAGTATTATTTTTTATCCTTTTCATGTTCTCCTGAAGCTTCTTTATCTTGGGCAGTATCATGTTATCCTCTTTTAATGAGCTCTGGCTCCTTGTTGTAACATTTGTTTCTGGTGTTTCTTCTTCCTTAGTGAGATCGTCATCCTCAACATTAAACATGGAAACGTAATCCCATAAAACCAAAGTGTCTTCCTCTTGGGTCTATGTTGGTTCATGACCTTTCTCTTTTTCATCCACAGTTTCTGTTAACTTGGAATCTAGTAACTGGTTCATCACTAAATTCATAGAATTTATCCACTGTGGGAATTTTTTTTTAGAGTGAGGCTACTAATGGAATGTACAAAAGTTGTCGATTCCCACTTCTGTTAAATTCATATCCGAGGGACTATGAGAGGGAGGTTTGGATGGACCATTATCATCTCTCTTTTTATAATAAGGTTTGAACTACTTCTTGGCCTCCTTCTCTTTTTCCACATCAATTATTTTATTTGAAAGTTCCTACACCATTTTGAGTACACCATCTAATTCTTGTGACCGCCCATATTTAGGCTTAGTTAACAACAAAGTCTTTCTGTTCCCAAAAGTTGTTTCTTCTGATTGTCCAGGATATTGGTTTATACTCTCCATTTTGGCTTCCACCTTCTTAGCTTCTTCATAAGTCTCCACTAAGGTGGGATTAACTGATGTTTTTACAGACATGGCTAGGTCAGGACCAAGAGATGAGGTGTAATACTCAATTAGGGTGTTCTTGGAAGGCTTTGTAGCTGCATCAAAGTTATTCATGTAGGAAGCAAGCCTCTGAGTGGAGTTATGCATGTTTTCTTTCTTTTCTTTCCTTAGGGAAACCAACCCTTTCATTAAAGCAACATGGGTTCTCTAGATCCCATATTTGTTTCTAAGCAATCTCTCAAAGGTATTCCAATTTGTGATTGAATTTTCCTGCAAGGAAAAATACCATGAGGATTCTTTTCCTTTGAGAGTATGAGGAAACAATCTCTAGACTATGTATTCATGCTCTGTTGTCTATAAACCTTCTAAATCTAGATAAAAACTCTGCAAATGATCATCCACAAGAATTCCTTCATTTGGTTCAAACTTGGGCAATGACTTGTCAAAATTATGAGGCATGGCATGCAATAGAGGGGTAAGGTTTAGAGGAGATCTATCCCTCCAAGCAGGTGGTCGAGGAGGTTGATTTGCATTCACATTTTCCATGATTCTAAGTGGAGATTAAGGTGGGGACTGGACAGGGGTGCGAAAAGGTGAGAAATGAGGGGAATCTGGTCCCAATTGATTTATAGGTTGTACAATTTCCTGCAAGGTTGTTTATACCAGTTCTTCAAAGTATTCCACTAATACTGAGTCCTCCAAGTAAGGACGGTCCTTATTACAAAACTCTATTCTAGGAAAAGCAAGAATAATGGGTAATCCTCCAATATTCTTTGCATATGCCCTTGTAATTCTCCTTAAATCATCAACCACCTCGTTATCAATGGGATAGAGATACTCTATGACTTTTTATTCAGGAGTAGGTATTTGAGGGAAACTGGTTTCAAAACTATCACCGATGGAGTATTCTCGAGAAAATGAATTTCCTCGGCCAATCATGCACTAGCGTCCCTCCTTCTAGTGCCAAAACTGTTGAGGCTTGGAAGGTCCCAGGTGACAACAATAGGCATTCTCCCCAATAAGAGTTCCCAATTAGCTCAGTATTGTTTGGTATGGGGAATCTGTTCGGTTTATGGTTCGGCTAAAGATTTCTTTACCGGTTGCGGCCCGGTCCATCGTTTAAGTGTATTTTTTAATTTTATCTTTATGTATGATATTCAAGTGCCTAATTAAATGCAATTGATAGAGATAATGAAGAGTTCACAATGTGATGCATAGGTTCTTACCTCTCTCCTTACCTCTTTCGCTTCTAAATCATAAACAAAGAACAACTATGCTACTGCTAACTAATTCTATCTAACCTATCCCTAGGGAGCAAGATTATAATTAATGATGAGTAATGTACTGTAAAACATGCATAGAGAATATTACAGATAGTTGTTCATAATTCAGAATACATGAGTGTGAGTAGAAAGATAAACAAAGAGATAGCTCATTGTTAGTTAAAACATTCATTACTCAATATACTGCGTAAGTTTCATAAAATAAACAGGAAATCATTCATAACATGGAAATAATTTGTAAGTTATAACGATCTCATAGTTCATAGAAAAAGATGAAATATAAGCAATTCAACATTCAACCAATCTACAGCATGCATTTGAGATGGCACTGCGCCTTCTCTAGCAAAAAATATGACTTCTTTATTATAAAAGGAAGTATTTCTTGTTACAATAACTTTCACAAAAAGGTAGCATGAAAAAGGTTCCACAACAAATTATGTAGAAAACCTTCCCATGGCAGGTCAAACAGGAAGAAACTCCCGTCATAGAGGCTCCCGAATGTCAAATAAAAATGAACCTCGAATTTTGTCGCTGTAACAGGCGAGACTTACAAAGTTTTGCGCCATAGTGGGAGTAAATAGACGACGGCTCACAAAACAGAAAAGCACCCACCGTAGCGGCTCATAACAAGGGAAACGTCTATCGTTTTAGCTCTCAAGGACTTAATATGAACGACAACCAAAAATTTCCACCATAGCGAACGTAACTTGAAAATCTCTCCACCGTAGCAGAAGTAAACGAACATCAGCACACAAGAAAAAATGACACCCACTATAGCGGCCCAATCATGAAAATACTTCCTCTATAGCGACGGTGAAAGAAAAACATTCCCATCATTGTGGCTCACAAATTGGGAAAGGCTCAGTGTAGAGGCTTGAAAACAAAGAAGATCCCACTGTAGTGGCTCAAAACTCAGAAACCACCTGTTGTTGTGGATCAAAATTGGACTTTCTTCTTTGGTGGAAAATGAAAAAATTTGAAAATTCATGATGGACAAGAAAATAAAAAAGACAATAAAATCCAAGGCAACTAAGATCTTCAAAGGGGGGGCCAAAAAATATCTTCAAAAAATATTTTTGGGAAATTTTGCAGCGACAACATGTACTAATGCCATTTCCTCTCATCATAATGAATTCCCAGCTCTCTAACAGACATCACAATTGTGACAGTATTATTGGGTATTCAAATGCATGGTGGGCCACCACAATACTGCTTCCAATATCTTTTGCATTATATCTTTTCCAGCGTAATGGCCTCCTGTGACACCAACATGCACTTCACTTATTATCAGTGGTCACTCATGTTCCAAGACACATCGACAAAGAATATCATCAGGGCCCATTTCATATAATTGTCTAGTGATCAACTAGAATTTTGTAGCTTGTACAACTAACTTCTTCTTCTGTGTAGTAGTAAATTCAGTTGGTGCATAGCCCGTACTAAAAAATTGTATAATTTATATGTAATGATCATCAAACATTGTTATCTCAAATAGCTGCGCATCAAAGAGACTATCATCGAGGTTACCAAATTCTTCTCCACTTTTAATCCTTGAGAAATGATTTGGCCCTAAATTCAGTCGACCAGGTTTAACAATGACTTCAAATTCAAGTTCCTAAAAGAGGAGAAGCCACCGACAAATATCCCCCTCAACACTAGCTTATTAACCAGGTATTTCAACATTGAATGATCTGTGTACATTTTTAAATGTCCACCCAATAAGTAGTGTCAAAATTTATGTAGAGTGTCTACCATAGCTAGTCCTTCTCTTTCTGTTGTGGTATATTTCTTCTCTGTTGTTGATAATTTTCTTCTAGAGAAGGAAATAGGATGATTATTCGACCCTTCGCTAGGTTGTTCTAGTACCATGTCGAGCGTGACAAATGATGCACCAATATGTATGTGAAATTCCTTTTTCCAATCACGAAAGACAAGTATGGGAATTGTAACCATTTTTTTCTTTAAAACGTTGAGACTTTCTTTGCAAATTTTTATCCACTGGAACTTAACATCTTTCTTCAATAAATTCTCCATTGGATAAGTCACCTTTGCATATCCTTTGATAAATTTTTAGCAATATCTTGTATGTCCCAACATTGTTCTCGATTCATTAATTGTGGTAGTTGTTGGTAGGTTGATGATGATTGCAATTTTTGTATGGTCGACCAAGATTCTATCACAACAAACCACATTTTCCAACAAAATTCCAAACGGGGCACAAAAGATACATTTCTTTAAGTTTAGTGAAATTTGATACTAGCTACAAGATTCAAGCATCATCCTAGGGCTCTTAGTATGATCCTTAATGATCCCAAATACGGTCCATGCATCGAATTAGACCTCAATAATTTATGAACAATTTCTTTGAAGGAAGCCACTACTATCCTAGAAAAAATAGAAGGAGCATTCTTGAGTCCAAAGGGAACTACCATGTATTGGAAATAACCTCACCCTGTTGGAAAGCTTGTATTGTGTCATTCTTCCTTTGTGATTCTAATATGATGGTAGCCAAATATCCCATCAATTAATGAGTAAATAGCTTTACCCCCAACACTATCCAGTAATTCATATGTAAATGCAGTCGAAAATGGGTCATGTAAGCAAGCATCATTCAATTTTCTTAGGTCGACGCAAATATGCACTTCACTAGTATTCTTTTTTATCTTGCACTAATATCATACTAATCCATTTTGATTCTTCTGTAGGTTCTATGATACTTAAATACAACATTCGGTCCAACTCTACCTTGATTTTTTATTTATACCATGGATTAAATCAGTAAGGCCATTGCTTGAGAGGTTTTGCATCAGGATTTAAAGGTATCTTCATTTCTCCAAGGTCTTCGACAATCCCTTTCATCTCCAATAATTTCATGGGGAACATATCTTGAAACTCATACAATAGGTATGTGATCTTCTTGATAGTCTCGTCATCCCAAAAATTCTTTGATATTGGAAATTTTTGGATTCTTTGGGGAGCCAATATTTACTTTCTTGAAGTTTATCGGATTCAGAATTTGGTTACTAAAAATACCAAATCCTTCCACTGCACATGTACCTTCAGAATCTAGTATGTTGACATCAAGTGGGTCATTGTCATTAGGTTCTCTCATCACATTATAGCACTCCATCCAGTTCTATATTGTTGCACTGCCTTGATTGAAGTTTGTCATTGAGATAGGGATATCCTCAAATATATTTTCCTTGATTGCTTACAATGCAGCATCAATTGACGTATGATCATCAAAAAATTCAAATGTGTTCATGAATCTAGTAGATAATTCATCCCATTCAATAGTTCCTTGTCTCATTTCAACTGATGTATATTAGTTCCTTGGTGTCATGTCTAATGTGTGTATGAATCGATGAACCCATTCCTATCGCAGACATGCCTCCCATGTCGCATGCCAATACTCAATATGGCCAACGAGATTAGTCAATATTGTATACTTTTTACCAGTATAACTAATCTCTTCTCAGAATATTATCTCCATCAATCTTCAACATTGTGGCCATTCCAATATAGATTTTTTATGTGAAACCCACCATCTGCTGGGTGTATCTTTCAACACAAATTCCAAGGCGAATAAGCATTGATGTTCTGTGAATTTTTATTCAAAATCTATCAGAAAAGATGCAATTTTAGGTAAACATTCATATGTGGGTAGATCACTTTCCTCTATTCCTACCCATCAAACAAATCATGTAATTCTTGCACATCTTCTCATGGATACTTCATGCATCTGATTTTGCCATTTTTCCAATGCTTCACCAAAATCTGATGTACATGAACTAATACTCCACCAACTAAGCTTTTCATTAGCTATTGGATTTACATAATCATCCCTTACATATGTGATGTTATAAATATTATCTATATAACCACCTTTTCCTTCACTGTTTATTGGCTGGACACATCTCTGACCTTCTAGCGGATCAATTGGTGCGACCACCCTTAGCTTTGAATGTTCAAATGGTAATGTTCTTTTCTTAAAATTGATGATGGTATGATTATCAATATCCAAGTCGATCACCAAAAGTGTAGGATATAGGTTTTTCATTGACAATGTTGATTACTTCAAATTCATCATACGTTCTCAGGCCTTCTAACTCGATAGGAACTTGATTTAGTCGACCGATAGGTAAAAATTTTGACTGATTATCTCACATGAGTTGAATAGGGTACCACTCCAGTCATGGTTTCTCCATGCTTTCCCATGTTTGTCTCATTAGAATGCTAACATCATACCCTAATTAAAGGATAATGTAATCCATATTGTAATTTCCTATTTGGGCAGCCATCCTTAACTCGTGACCAATCTTTAATTTTTTTCCCACATGGTTTACTCTTATGTCTGGTCGCACATCTTCTTGAGGTTATTCTATTATAGTTTTCAATTCTACAACAACATATTTATCTTGTATTAGCGATAAGTAACTCAAAAAATATTTAAGTTTACTAACCTTTCTTGTCAATTTCTTTCAAAATATTTCATCAAACCTTTCATCCATCACCATTATTGGTCTTCTTGGTATTGTAGCAACAGACGTCGATGCTTGATTCTTGTCGACGAATTATGGTCGCACGTCCAAGAATACTTCATTTTCTCTTTGAACGTCAATTGACGCTTTCTTTTGTGGTGTTGGTTACACCTGTAGTTATTCATGTTGTGTTTCTTGTTCTGCTCTAGTCACAACACCTATCCTTGTTATGACATCTATATGCGATTCCCTCGGCTCAGCATAAATGATCTAGATATTGTGGTTGGTATTTGGGTTGGGAATCTATAAAAGGTTTGCATTTCCCATATTTCAAGCCTGTCACTTAGAAATCATTTGAAGGCATTCCTCAACAGGGTGTTCAACAACTTTACAATACGATCATGTCTTGATAGGACTCGCACAGTCGCTGACAAAATTTCTTGGTTTCCGATAATTATAACATATGATTTCACTTCTTCCTCGACCAAATCTTCCTACTTATCCTCGACCTCTAAAATTTACACCCACCCTTTGTTGAGGGTATTGTTGCTACGATTACTAATTTTGTTAATACTGGGGATGAGGATACTGATCTTGTGGATATAGAGCATGTGCTCGCTCAGATTTCATCTACTCTTAATTCTCCATTAAATAGGTGTCCATTTTTTATCCACAGCTGAAACACTTTGCATTCCTTCTCATCATGGCCTACTGATTTACAAAATTTACAATATAAACTAGTTGGTGCAATTACAATATTTTGTAAGTACAAACAATCTTCCAACAGCTTACCTCTAGTTTGGCATATTCTACACCAAGGAATCTCTTGTTTATTTATCGGGTTCGACGCTCTTGATGTGACATAATTCATGAGTGTTGGGAAGCTATCCTTATGGTGTCCCTATGTTCTACATTTAGTACACTACATTTCCTCTTGGATATATTTCCCCTTTTTAATGTCCTAGAGTTGCAGCGTAAGGTTGGTTACCTACGACTGAATCTACATCATTCCTACACCAGTCTATCCTATAGGTTAGGATTCTAGCTTCATGTCTAGCTTTGTAGCTTATGTCTGCAACACAATATTTTATTACATCAAGGGAATCCAGATGTGTGGTAACAGCGTTGTAATGAACCACTCTTTGTGTTGTATGTTCAACATCTAGAAGCTTACTTTAGCCATTAACATCTTAAATCTCTGGTTAAAGTCCCAGACAGACTCCATAGACAATTGTTTAATCTCATTAATCTATGTAATACACTGAGATTTAGATTTGGGATTTCTAAATTCATCTATTAGTCCCGCTCAAATTTGGTCGAGTTTTTTCTATGTGACTCCTATCAGAACCACAAATAACTTCATGTACCAATCCAATGCATGACCCCTAAGGGTTGTGATCATCTTCTCCTTCTTTATTACTTCATCTTAGACCTATTGCACGATCCATATGGCTTCACATAGAAACCAATGTTTCTCTATGTCTTCTAACCCATTTCCGTTGAATATCAACACCTTAATGTCATTCCCAACCATTATATTGGTCCTTTGTATTGTTGGATAAAAATTTTGGCTAGCAGGACTCCCTTGTCTGATATTTCTACAGTTAGTATTACTTGTATTGAAAAACCCACTAGGACATGATTTTTTGGACCTTACCTCTGGACACATATGCGGATTCATAGGTGTGTCATATTCGTATTCTGGATTCAGGTCTTCTTCTTATTATTCTTCTTCTCGTTCAGGGATAGGCTGGTATTCCGCTTCCTTATCACAAGAACCTCCATCAAAGTGGGACGTCAAATCGTAGTCTTCTCCTTTGGTCGTACTCAAAATTCCTCTTCTTGTCATATTTCTTCTATTGATTAAGTTGTCATTGATTCCAACGGTGTCTGGTCATTGATGCCAATTGTTGAGCCCTTGGAGCCCCTGAGGGTCAGTGTTTGGTTTGTGGTTGTTTGTGTTAGAGGAGCCCTTTTAACCTTGTTCAAGTCCAATATTGTATCCCTTGGAGGCCTTGGAACAATGGAAAAATCCTTGGTTACCTGTTGACTTTTTCAAGTTCCCCTAAGTTGTATCTTGGTCCCATTTGAGGCCATTGTCGAGTTCCTTGATCCTAGTTGATCTTTGGTCATTGTGCTAATTGTTATGCTTGAACTTGTATTGGCCTCTTGATTGGTTCTTGGATGGATGATGTGGCTCATTTGTGTAAGTCCCTTGATGTGTTGATTCTAGAGGCCATTGCTTGCATTGGATGGTCTTGAGGTTGTTGAGATCTTGTGGGGTCCTTGAGTCCACAAGATTAGATATTGATCCTTTTGCATTTGGAGACTTAGGTCTTGGAACCCACACTTACAGTGGTATGTTGGAACCCATTCTTATGGGGTCCATGGTGTCCTTGGAATTTTGGGTCTTGAACCCATACATATGGTGGTTTGATGGCCCTTGGACTCTATATGCATGATCATTGATCATGCATATGAAGCCCATAAGGTGTTGCAAACTAGTGATGAGGTCTTTGTACCCCTATTTTTGGGCGTTTTTACTCTTATGGTGATGAATATATACATTGGAACCATTAGATATGTTTTTAATGATATGGAGACCTTGAATATGATGATGATATTCTTGAAAAATTCTTTGTACCCACTTGATTGGTGGTGTTGGGGTCCTTGATACTCTTGATAAGATGAGTATATGGTGGAGCCATAATCCTTTTTTATGTGAATTATGTGTATGTGAAGACCATTGAATCCCTCATTCCTTTGATGATGTCCATTGAATACTTTGACCTTGGAATTTATGCATAAGGTAACATGGTCTTTGGCACCTTTATGTGTGGAATCTTTGAATTCTTGAACAAGTTCAAAATTTTAAGAGTATTAGAACAAGAATTTGCTAATAAAACCATCATAGGGAGATAGTCCTCGTAAATCCATTTCCACTGATATGTGGACTATATTCTAACCCCTTACGGTTGAAGAGATATAAATTCTTGAAGTTGGTGTGCCCCACCTTTTTGGGTCAGCCAACCAAACAAAAGAGAATTTAATTATTTGTAATTTTGAATTGCATGTCAACCCAGTTTGAGGTACTAACTTTCCACCATGATCTATATAAATATAATATCAAACATTTCATTTTTTCATGAATCAATTCTATCTTTGGTATTTCACAACTCTTGGAGCAAAGTGTGAAACTTTGTGGAGGACAAATGTTTGGGCATCTTCACTAAAATTGGCATAACTTTCTCATACGAAATCAGAATTACAAACTGCTTGGCTCGTTGGAAATATCGTTGTGAGGGATATGGGATGACATGATATATAACTTATTTTGGTTTATATGCTATCTCTTTATATTGTGATCTTCAAAAAGGTATGGTTCATGCTTCTAGTTTTCTCTTGTGATGACACATGTCTCTCATGGATAGAGTTCATCTTTAATCTTAGTATGTGAGAATATATATATTGGTATATATATTTGAAGTAATTGAATATTTTTGTAGGATATGGTTATGGTTATATTGGCATATATATTGATGTGATCTTGATATATATCTTGATGATTATCTTGGATATTGTTGGCATAGACTTTGGTGTTTATCTTTACTATTGTATAGTGTAGTATTGAATGAGAAGTTGACATATAAGTAATAGATATTGTGAGTGATTTCTTTGATCAACCTAACAATGTTTTCTTTGAAAACTAGTTTGACAAGTGTTGATCATTGTTTCTTTGACCTAAGTGGAGCTAAACTGTTATTAACTATTAATGACAACATTTGAAAGTATTGTAACTAACTATTTGATTGACATATTTTTGATTTGTTGACTTGAATTGAGTGGAGTGAAAAATCCTTGTGTGTCTAAGAGTTTATGATATTGACTTAGTTTGACATAGTTGGTTAAGTATTTTATCTTATTGGTTGAGGTTTGTCATGTTCAACTATCAAGTCTTCTTTGACTATGATAGAGGTTGGTTGTGGTGTCATTGAGTTGAGTGTGATTTGACAAAGTTTGGTTGACCATATGTGAAGTCTCTTACTTTCTCAAATATGTCTCTTACTTAATGAACTAACTCGAGTAATAAGGGTTGGTTGATTGTTAGAGAACTTGATTATATTAACACAAGTACATGATTGATTTGAAACATGTACACAAGAGGCTTGGTATAGGTTGGTTTAGTTGAGAAATATTGGAACATGTTTCCTTATGTGCAATTGGTTTGAATCAGATTGGCTGAGTTGTATGAGCAGCTAGTTTGAATTAGGTGGACTGAATTTGGTGTGTGGTTGGTTAGACTCATATTGACTGAGTCAGTTAATGTGAGCAATATATTATTTGGTACAACTTGATTAGACGGATCAATTGTATAGGTTGATGAGTAGTGGTTAGTAGTGGTAGTGGTTTTGCAGTGTGGTACAGATTGTGCAGTGTAGTACAGGTGTTGATTAGTAGGTCCATGGAATTAGTGCATTCATGGTTTAGTAGTTTTCATATTCATATCAGGGTGGAAGGATGGGGCAAGGAAAGGGGTTTGCAGCCTCCTTTCGGGTGTAGTTGGAAAACTATGGATTTGGATCTTCCTTCAGGTTGTAAAATATAAATCAGGGGGTTATAACCTCCTTCGAGTTGTAGCTAGAGCATTGAAGTCATTATAATAAAGGGGGTTGTTGCCTCCTTCCTATTGTTGTTGGAAAAAAATCATTATAAAGGATTGTGTGGTTTTCCCCTAGGACTTGGGTTTCCACGTAAAATCTAGTGTACTGTCTATCATGTTATGCTTCTTATGGGATGATGATATGATGATGATAATAATGTTGATGATGATATAATGATAATGTCATAATCCATAATATTAATTTGTTGATTGTTAAAATTGAAAAAGTAATAAAAGTTACACACACTGATTCAACCCCCCTCTCAATGTACCTGGTGTGTCCAAAATATTCTTCTCTTTCCCAACCAAAATATTCTTCCACTTCTTATACGTCCACCCTCTAGTGTAGTTTCGCTATCACCGAGGAACATATCAACTTACTCTGCTCCATTTTTCTCACACTTATTCTATGACATAACCTAGGTCTTTATACACAATTATTTACTTGTCGGATTCCATTCTCAAGATCTCTTTTTCATATACAAGCATCTTTAGCCAAACTCTTAAAGATGTCAAGTATCTTCCTCTAGGTCCTTGGAAATTTTTTCTTTCTGCCTCACTATATGATGTTATTGTATCGACAACAAACTCAATAATGTATCCCTCTTTCTACCCAGAAATCGATAGCCCTATATATATGGTTTCTAAAATTCTTCAACTGCTGAATGAGCTGAGGATTCCACTCTATTAGTTCTCTTTGTTGGATTTTTTTGTTGGGATTCTAACTTCAACAACCACTCAAACAACAAAATAGGAAACCAAGTGAATAATATCTCGTGAATATCCGTATAGAGTTATCTCTCCAAGCACTTCGTCAAATTCAAGTGCGATCCTTCACTTTCTTATCATGCAAACTCTAATGCTTTAGAATCCACCCACTCTTGAATTTCTGTCTTTGTTGGATGCCAAAACATATCCCTCTCAAAATGATTGATGTTCCCGAAAACATAACCATTTGTTGGAATTTATCCTTCGACCCAAGTTCAGAGCCTTGGTTATCTGTCAAAAAATCCCAAGATATCGACCCGATAGAGAAAAGATCAGTGAGTAGCACCTACAACACAGATATAGTATCACCCGAGATATCTCTTATGGGTAATTGCTAGAACCAGGATTCTGCAGTTGTGTGGGGATATCCTCTTCCTTAGCACCGTACTAGCTTACTTGAATGAATCCGGGGGGTCTATTTGATATTCATATTGTGTGCATTCAATATATTTCTCTACCTATCCTTTGATAGAGATCACAACAGTTAATATAATTCCTTATTGGCGATTCTAACTAACAACAGTGTGACATATCCATATAAGGACTCATTCATAAGAAAATACACATACACTTATTCACAACATACAATCTTTCGACACAGGAACATTCATCACATATACACATAGAAAACATTTAACGTGGAAACCCATTCGGGAAAAACCACAAAGTTGCTCTTCATCTGGCATGAGAAATATATGGCACCATTCACCTACACACTTAGCTGTAGACTCTATTCTAGATCTTCTCTACAATATATACATACTTCTCTCTCCTCTCATGCTCTCTAGTCTCAGTTCTATGAAGTTTCCTCTCCTTCACCCTACTGTCAATCTGCACACATCCTGGATTTACTCTCTCTTCTCCATAACTCTTATTGGGCCAGGAAAGAGCACAAGGAAGAACTTGAAGCTCAAGAGAAAGAGGAAAAGTAGGCACACAACGGGATAAAGGTAGTTAAAGGATGGAAAGGAAGAACATAGCATAGAAAGTTGCGACACAGATTGATGCGACAAAGGAAAAAGCGTACCTAAAGAGGCAGGTAGAATAGTAAAGGCTAGACAGGTGTAGGTTAAGAAAGATTGCAGGAGCTTGAGTTAGCAGAAGACTAAAGGATAGTTTTGCGGCTAAGTTATGACCTGTACAGGAAGACTGAAAGATGTTTTCGCAGCTAGTTATGGCCATGATCAATGAAGTACCTGACGTTTCGCAACCGGTATGTCTTGACATTAATGTAATAGAAGATATTTTGTGGCTACTTATGACTGTAATAACTGAGTTGTACTCAGTCAACCCTGTGCAGTCTTGTACTTTCTATAAATAAGAGGAACCCATTCTGTATAAGGATTAGCTAGTCAGTTAGAAGAATAGTAAGGAGAGAGCATAGAGTATTTTGATAGAGGAAGGTTGTTGAGCCACGGATCTGCATCTATGTGCATGGACCATTTTGTAGAGTCATTCTACAGTTGAGTGTGCAGATAGTGGAGTAAAAGAGTTGATCCAACCTGTGTACCAATCAGTAGGAGTAGATAAAAGAATAAACCAGAGAGCATGAGAGCAAGAAGAGTCTGAGCTAAAAGACATGTCTTAAAACAGTCTGTAAGTCATAAACTGCAAGGTGCTACCTATATTTCTCATGCTAAGTGAAGAGCACCTTGGTGGTTTTTCCCAAATGGGTTTCCACGTTATTTCTCGTGTTAATGAATGATTGAATGTTGAATGTTGAATGCTTATGTTTAATGTTGAATGTTTGATTATCTCGCATTAATTATGGTTATTGTTTGAATGAATGTCGCAGTATTGATAAGTAGTGAATGAATGGATATCTAAGCATCATCGAAGCATTGTGCATTAGTTCATGTTTAAACACTATTAAGTCAAAATATAAGTCACATCATGGTCATTTACTATTAAGGAATCAGCTGCATCGCACTATTGCACCAACTGTTAAGTTGTTAAGGATAAGGTTGTGTCACACTGTTGCACCTCTATCGAGTAGTGAAAGACTCCATCCTTCCATCTCTATCGAGATCCTTGGACACATGCCAAGGGACTATAATCCCTTGCCAACTACGAAAACATGGTTCTGGAAGTTACACATTAATATATCTCAGGTGAGACTGCGCCTGCCTTGCAGGTGTTTTCGACTGAGCTTACTCCACCAGGACGATTTCTTTGGGTGTTTTGTTGGCTTTGTGTTGTTGTTGAACTTGAGTCGTGTGATTGAGGAAAGTAGGCCAACAAATGGTTGCATTTTTGGGAATAGAAATCCAGTTGTAGGAATGGTTAATGGCATTTGCCTAAAACCTTACTATGATGGCCGCAACATGCCTAGGTAAGGAAGGAAGTTGAAAAAAAAGAACAGAAAAAGGGGAAGGGAAATCTTCCATTGCACGGTTGTGATAGAAGCATACAAATCACAGTAAAAGCTGGAATGACAGGATGTATTTCATTAAAGTGTGGATATCTAGAAAGATTAAGGCGGTTATGATATAAAAGCATCATTAATTAAACAAAGTACGAGAAAAATGGTGACGTTCTTTTTGGTCCCATCAATCATCTCCGCCATAACTACCCTGACAAATACATACTAGAACTCGAGTATGCAAGTTAATTTCGAATCCGATCGAAGGATAATCCCATGTGATCGACACGAAATTGATTTGCCATTGAATGATCACATTCATGACGAGTGCATATTTATAAATATGAGCCTTCATCGACAAGAATTCTTTTATGTGCATAGAGAGAAGAAGAATGAACCAAAGCTTGTGAGTAAGAGATCCAAAACTCATGGTTATTGAGATTTCCAGTGCCAGTGAGCAATCATACGTTACCCTCGCATCACCGTGACTGATTGTAGAATAGATCACGTCGCCATAGGTTCAGTAGTGTGAATATGAACCAGAAATGATGGCATGACCAAGGCCATAGAAAGTTCCTACAACTAGTTCGGCCCCTTCTTTGGCCTTTGGTTTGGCCCCTACAGCGACCCCGGTTCAAAATCCACCAGTCGATATTCCAGTAGCAAGTCTGCAACCGTTTTTGTTGTACAGGGACATTCCAAAGTCATCAAGGACTCAGGACAGGTCCAAGAAACATAAGGCCACTGAGGACATACCTGCTGAAGACATATCTGATGAGGAAGTACCAGCATCGCCACCATGAAGAGACATGGGCACCACCATAGAAGAGTAGAACATGTTACCGCAATATGTTTAGCCAAGGATAGTAGAGGCATCAGAAGTGAAGCTTCCAACGAAAGCACACTCTTCCTTAGAAACACCTTGAATCCTTGGTGATGTACCTCTGCTGATGAACATCAATCCTAAAATGGTAAAACTACAATTTGAGGATACATATATGCACAAGAAGGTAGGATTGGAGAGGAAAAATTACATGGTCATGACTCCAACCATGCCACCCAAGCCATAGTTGGTCATGTCAATGCAATGGGCCTGAGGCATAGAAAGTGCGGGCCTACTAAACTTGCTGCTAATGTCGCATTTTGGTTGAAGTATGCAGGAGAGAACCTATGTGAAACAACTCCTCATTTGTTTCCATGGAGGATATCTATGGCTCGACAAGCCATATTTTGTGGATTTTAATCTCATTTCATTGATAATGGGTATGTCGCGTCAAGGAAATCACCCTACACAATATATGCCCAAACAGAGAAATGACAAAGATGAAGCAAAATTATGACCTCCAGCGCGCAGGTAGAGGATTCCTGATTTCCTTTATAACTAACAACACAGTGAGGTTCACCACGAAGATTCTATATTGCAAGCTACTGCACAAGATATGGCCAACCAAGTGCACCGTTGGGACGATGGAACTTGCAGAGCAGTGCGCAGAGGGTGTGGTGCTCAACTGGTCGCAATACTTGTTGAACGAGCTACTAGAGGATGCTGAGAAGGTGCAGAAGGAGCCTAAGGAAAAATTCCATTACTCTTGGCTCCTAATTTTAATTTCTTTTTTGGTTTGGTCAAACCCACCATATTATCAGCTCAGTGATGTCCTAGTACTTTTCCATGGCACAAAGTATCAAAACCTATGGGAGGACAAGGAAGACTGGATCCGACCAAAGGACAATAATATATATTTCTTTCTGCATGGGGAGGCGTTACATGATGTAATCAAACAATAGAACTGACTGAAATCCGTGACAGTACAAAGGAACTCATATTACATCAACTTCCAGGCAAGTGTACATAACATCATTCTTGAGCCGCGGCAGGATCCAACAAAGTAGATGCACCCAACACCATTTATGATTGACGATGAGGATGTGGAAAACATAATCCAGGATTGTCCTGAGGAATGGTGCGTCCCAATCGATGTGAAAATGGACCAGGGAGGTAACCAGGGAGGAAATGGCTAAGGAAATGGCCAAGGTGGCAACCAAGAAAATGGCCAGGACGATGGACAAGGGAATGATGGGGGCGATGGAGAAGGAAACTAGTCGTAGGAGACCGATGAAAATGATGATAATAACATCGATAAGGGTTTTGGCAAAGACAATGAAGAAGACACACCTACTGATGAGGATGTGCGGAACTAGAGGAGAGAACAGGAGCAGGAGTGTGCACATGCATGCAAGAAATGAAAAGATGACAAAACAATGCATACAATCAGCTTCGATAAGGAGGACATTGGCTTGCTTGTAGATGCTATCACAGAATTTGCAAAGACCAACCTCGAGGTCTTAAGTATGTAGTAGATGCAAGTGGCCAGCAAAATTGATGAGCATGTTAATAAGCTGACAGAGGCCATCAATGAAGTAAAAACCACTATCAAGGCTAAAACATATGGCATTGATCCTGGTGCTACATTAGCAGAGCCACTGTTGTTGTCGCCCCTCAAGCTTGGATTAAAGGAGGAATCACTGGAGTCAGGTATGGAAGAGTATGATGACGTGTTCAACGAAATGGGGACACTAATGCTAGATTTTTCCAAACTAGTGTTGGCCAACGTATATGCCATTCAGCATGTGGCCGCGACAAAACTTCGCATTAGAGAAAATAACCTGGCTTACTAGGCCACAAAGAAGACAAGGAAGGAAAAAGAGTGCAAGGACCTTCTTAGGGAAAAGAAGCAAGAGATTGAGGCATGTGAGCAAAGTAGGATTACACTAGTTGAAGCCATAAAGAGCGTAGTCACAGAGTTCCCCCTGAAAGAAGGCCAAGAAGATGAATACGCCGTAACAAAGGTCGGTCGACTGGGCTAGGATTGCAACAGATCTCAGGAAGCAGGTGGAAGAGCTCGAAGTACAGCAGCATCTAAGAAACAATCCTGAGGTGTTATAAGAATGTAGGACAATAGCATCTGAGGCTGTTGATCGGATTAAGAGGGGAAAAAAGCGGTGTACAGTCACGATAGAAGCAATTTCAGCAACCTGGGAACTGCTTCTAGAAGACGAGATAGCAACAAAATTCACCAAAGAAGCGCGACAGGCTGAGTTGAAAATTGCAACAGTCAGGGTAGACATGAAGAAGCTTCCACTTAAAGAGAAGGTTGTAAAGGTAGTCAATATAAAGCAGCTACAGCAGGAAGTGAAAACTCTGCGTGACAAGGAGCATAGTAGGAATGATGAGGTGACAGTGCACCAATCAGAAGCAGAAAGAGTTACAGGGCTCATTCAGCCTATACAACATAAGCTACAACAGTTATCTGAGTCATTGGAATAAATACCATTGGAACACATCAGTTCCGAGCGTGTGGAGCAATTACAGAAGTAAGCAGAGGAAGTAGTGCAAGAGGTTGCCAAAGTAGAGGGAATTTTGAAAGAATTTCGGGACAAGTTTGGTCCTGTGGCATAGCCTACGCCAGAAGCATGAGTTTTTTTAGTTGCTCAAGACAAACCACATGTGAGTGTTGGGGGCCTATTGGGCCAGGAAAGATCACAAGGAAGAACCTGAAGCGCAAGAGAAAAAGCAGGCGCGCGTCAAGATAAAAATAGTGAAAGGATGGAAAGGAAGTGCAGAGCAGAGAAAGATGCGACATAGATCGGTGCAACAAAGGAAAAAGTATATCTAAAGAGGAAGGTAGAAGAGTAGAGGATGGACATGTGCAGGTCAAGAAATATTGTAGGAGCTCGAGTCAGCGGAAGGCTAAAGGACAGTTTTGCAGCTTAGTTATGACCTATACAAGAAGACTAAAAGATGATTCTGTGGCTAGTTATGGCCATGATCAATGAAGTGCTAGAAAATTTTGTAGCCAATATGTCCTGAAATTAATGTAATAGAAGATATTTTGTAGCTACTTATGACTGTAATAATTGATTTGTACTCAGTCGACCCTGTGCGATCTTTTAATTTCTATAAATAAGAGGAACATGTTATGTATAATGGTTAGCTAGTTATTTAGAATAATAGTAAGGAGAGATCAGAGAGGAGTCTGATAGAGGAAGACTTTTGAGCCAGGGATCTGCAGCTGTGTGCATAGACCATTTTGTAGAGTCATTATGTAGCTGAGTGCGCAAATAGTAGAGTAGAAGAGTTTATCTAGCCTGTGTGTGGATCAGTAGGAGTAGATAAAAGAACAAACTAGAGAGCATGAGAGCAAGAAGAGTCTGAGCGGAAAGACATATCTTAAAACAGTCTGTAAGTCGCAAACTGCAAGGTGCTACCTATATTTCTCATGCCAGATGAAGAGCACCTTGGTGGTTTTTCCCAGATGGGTTTCCATGTTATTTCATGTGTTAATGAATGATTGAATGTTGAATTTTGAATGCTTATGGTTAATGTTGAATGTTTGATTATGTCGCATTAATTATGGTTACTGTTTGAATGAATCTCATAGTACTAATAAGCAATGAATGAATGGATATCTAAGCATCATCGAAGCATTGTCCATTAATTCATGTTTAAACACTATTAATTCATAATATAAGTCGCATCATGGTCATTTACTATTAAGGAATCAGTTGTGTCACACTATTGCACCAGTTGCTAAGTTGTTAAGGATACAGTTGTGTTGCACGCTAGTTTTGGCGCACTGTTGCACCTCTGTCAAGTAGTGACACACTCCATCCTTCAATCTCTGTCGAGAGCCCTGTCCACGTGCTAAGGGACTGTAATCCCTCACCAAATGCGGAAACATAGTTCTGGCAGTTACACATTAAGATATCTCAGATGAGACTGCGCCTTCCTCACAAGTGTTTTCGACTAAGCTTGCTCCACTGGGCCGATGTCTTTGGGTGTTTTGTTGGTTTTGTGCTATTGTTGAACCTAGGTCGCGTGAGTGAGGAAAAGTAGGCCAACGACTCTATATATCTATGACTCTACCAACAGACAAGAGACAACAATGACTAACACATACCAACCGGGAGTGTATCTGTCTAAGTGTGTGTAACGCACACACAGCTTGGGTTCTCCCTTTTATAGACTCTTACACACCGTAGTCAACTGATTCTATTCTATTAGCCGACAAGATATCATTCTTATTCTCATACATTTAGTTACAACTGTCAATAGGAATTATCGACCCAAAATACAAAGATGTTTTATTCCCCAAATCATGTGTTATCCTAACTGAATTCTTACCCACGACCTCTCAAGCTATCCATTTCAATCGTTGCATGTCTTATTCTATTATGGTTCCTTTTGTCACGGTTGCTCTTGTCACAGCTTCCCTTCTATCGCAAACTCCTCCCTCTTGTCACAACCTCATCTACAACTACTTCTTCTATCATAGCTCTTCCTCCATCACAACTTCCTCTGTCGTGCGACTAGACTCTTCGTATTCCCGAGCCAAATTTTGCATATCTTTTCCAAGTTCCAACAGCAAAATTGCACACACATGGAGACAAAATTGGAAGAATATCATTACATCCATTAATCAATATATTGTGTGTAATACAATGGTGTTACAAATAGGATAATTTGAATGGCTAAGATACGATTCAAATATACCAACCTAGACTGACTAGGGAGCTAACTCGGTGTGGGAAAATCACCACTAGAGCTCACTAATGCAACTCCGGATCACTGAATCAGTTCACAACCAGTTAGCTAACTAAGTTAGGTGATAAAAGGAAAACTAATTTCCTAAAATCATCTAAAGTGGCACTAAGATGACTAAGAGTTATCTAACTAGTGGGAACTGGAGCCGCAATTGAACATAACTGAAAAACAACTAGGGTCAATTGTTGGATACTACTGGTGGCACTCAGAGTGGGTTCCTAAATTATAGGGATTGGTCCCTGGAGATCCTAAACTCATGCATACAAGCACATTGAGTTTTAGGTGGTCCCCAGGTGAGTCCCCCATGGCACTAGTGAAGTGGCAATGACCTCCTAAGCTAGGAGAATCCAAATAGACTATGGTGTTTAAGGGAGGATTAATTAATAATCCTGACATCTACCACTGAGCACCACCCCCATCTTACCACTAACCACCACCCTCTCTCCCCCTGCCCCTAACCCCCCACTCTCTCCCCCTACCCCTAACCCCCCACTCTCTTTTTCTCTCCTAACCCCCCTCCCCCTATCACTAACCCCCACTCCCTCGACCTCTCTCTCTCTAATCCCTTCTCTCTTAGATACAATGTCTAATTATGATAGGTAGGTTGTGGCAATGACCAAGATGTGCTCGTGTTGCGAGAATGGATGAAAACATTGTCAAATAAACAATGGGGAAAATGAGGCACATAAACCATTAGTTTATATTATTTTGAAAAAAAATGTATGTATACATATAAAATTATCATAATATAATGATGTATATATATTCAATACCTTTCCAACGAGCTAAAAAACCGATGCCTAGATATAAAGTTTTGGAAAAAATCGTAGAACAGTTTTTTATTTTATAAAAGCATGCACACGTTATTTTTTAGAATGCATGCGCATTATAAAATCGCAAGCGTTATTTTTTAGAACATGTGCGCATTTTTTATATGTTATATGTCCTACGTGGAGGTTTGATAATTGTAAAACCTCTACAAAAAAGAATGCACACCAATTTTTACAATTTTAGCACTCACGTGATCCAATTGCAATGGTTTTGGGTACCATATTTTGTCCGTGTGCCCTTTACCAAACCTTTATTTCCTAGTTTTTACCATGCTTCTGTTTTCCTAATTTATATTTATATTAAGACAATTCCATAAATAATATATATATTCATTTTTGAGTAATTTTGTACATTATCACCTTGACAAAAACCACACTCTTGATTACAATATCGTAAATGTTTAAAATAATTCTTACTTCTTAGTCACATCTCCTTATAAATTATATATTTAACTAAATTTTGAAATTATATATAATTAGATTTTTTTATGTTTTAAACTATTATTTAAGTTATAGTTTAAATGTTGTGGAAATTTAACTTTAAGAAAACTATATGTGAAGGAAACCCTCCATGTTTAGGGTTGGATAGTTCAGACCATCCAAGAGATACGTGAAGTTTCTCAACGTAAACTCTCAACTTTAAGAAAATTATTTTATTTTCAAATGAAACTAAGAATAATTATTTAAAGTGCATGGAGTTGCAGTATCAATGATATATGAATATTGACATTGCAAAGTGAAGTTATAATAGGAAGGTGTTGAGGCCTGGAAAACTGCAGGTAACAACAGTAGGGATTCTCCCCAATAAGCGTTTCCATTTAGCTCGTTTATTGTTTGGTATGGGTAATTCGTCCGGTTTACGGTCCGGCTACCGTTGGTCAAGTAACAGTTAAAGCTTGTTTTACCGGTTGCGGACCGGTCCACCGTTTAAGTGTATTTTTTAGTTTTATGTTTATGTATGATACGCAAGTGCCTAACTAAGTGCAGTCGATAGAGATAACGAAGAGTGTCACAATGTGATGCGCAGGTTCTTACCTCTCGTCTTACCTCTTTCGCTTCTAAATCATAAACAAAAAAACAAATTATACTAGTGCTAACTGAATCTATCTAGCCTATCCCTAGGGAGAAATACTACAATTAATAATGAGTAATGTATTGTATAACATGCATTTAGAATACTACAGATAGTTGTTCATATTTCAAATACATGAATATAAGTAGACAACTAACCAAAGAGATATCTCATTGTCAATTAAAACATTCATTACTTAGATATGATGTAGAAATTTCATAGAAATAAACAGGAAAAACATTCATAACATGAAATAATTCGTGAGTTAGAACGGTCTCACAGTTAATAGAAACAAGCTGAAACAGAAGTAGTTCACATTCAACCAGTCTATGGCAAGAATTTGAAAGTCCACAGTGCTTTCTCCAGCCGAAAATATAAATTCTTTATTATAAGATGAAACAGTTCTTCTTACAATAACATTACACAAAGATATCCTGAAAAAAGGTCCTTTCTTCCATCTAACTCACCTATATTTATACAAACAACAAAACTCTTGAACTACCCTCTTTACCCTTTGGGCTTCCCCTAACCTTTCCTTAACAAATTTTTTTCCTCTAGCGTATATACTTAGAAAAAGATAAATACAACATATTACATAATTAATCAATCGTTTGAAATAGCACAACTAGGATGGCCCAACTTGATCATTCATAAATTTATTGCACACATTTGCATCTGATGCTATATTTTCAAAACTAGAAGGCTCTAAAAATATGATGGTGATTTCATGCTTAGCAGCTTGAGCCTTTATATTCACCACCCCGGTCAGAATCAGGAGAAGGTGGTCTTCCAACAAGTGACTGCTAACTGCTTCATGTGCAATTTCATTTTTAAGCACCTTTTCATCCAATCCCCTGACTAGATGAATAACCCGTTCATCCTCCTGCCATCGTTCCTGCAATTGTTTCAAAAACATTTCATGATTGGGCAGCTCTTTTAACCTCCTTCTAGCAGTGGTGTGACACCGATTGTAATTTAGGAGAACTTTCCTACCATAATTATGCACAAGCACTCTTCGTCTTCCTAATTGTTTTTACTAATTCCTCTGCTACTTTACTCGCAAATTCGATCAGCTCATACTCTAGCTTTATCGTCTCTAGGATTTTGATGGGTACATCTACTAGAGGTTCCTTATTTATTTCTAACCAATTCATTCATCCCTGTAGAGCCTCCAAGATATCCTGCGTCCTGTCTAAGAAATAGGAAGATGTATATATAATCTCCTCCAGCCTTACTTCTACCTGCTGCACCTTTAACATCTCTTCTTCCATCTAAAGCTGCATTTGATGAATCTCACTTCTCAGTGTAAGAGCATGCTTCTTTAAAGGTTCAATATATGTTTTCTGCTCCATAGTTGTCTTTAATGAGACTTCTAGTGAAGTTTTATGATTTTCCAATGCTACTACCTAAGTCTCATAAAGCTTAGCTTTCCCTTCCATAGTAGTCCTTTGCATTTTTAATTCTGCCACTTTATCCTCTAACTTTCCCTTCTCTTTAATCAATGCTTCAATTGATAGTTTCAGATTATCTCTTTCTGCCTCCAAAACCTGATGTCTCTGCTGGAGTCTCCCAAAATCTGCTAAGATGGCCTTGGACTCTTTTTCTATATTGCTTGTGGATAACACCAAAGCATGTTTGTATGATTTTAGAGTCTAGAATTCTACTTTGGATACCTCAATTTCACTGATCATATCTTCATACTTTCTCTTCAAATTATGGCTTTCATTTCTTTCCTTTTTCAAGGTCTCTTTCAACCGTGTAACCTTCTTCTGGGATTGCTCTAAATTCGTTGTTATTATATCCATGTTATCTTCAGAAGCTAGGGTGGTAGCTGCACCAGCCCTTTCCATTAATCACGGATTTTTGTCGGTACTGTGAACCACTGCTTTCTCGGTCACCATCACTCATGTCTTACCTCCAGTATTCACCCTTTTCTCCATTCTTTTAACAATCCTCTTTTTGACATTGTCATAAAAAATAGTGTTTAAATCGGGTACTTATTCTCCTTCTGTGGGAGTAGAAGGAATGAATTCAAATCCAGATACTGACAAAGTATTCTCTCCAGCTATACTACTAGAGGGAACAACAGGTTCTAATGGCTCAGAATAAGACTGATTCTATCCTTGATCAGCAAGGACCTGTTCCTCTTGTGCCTTTTGTCTCAATTCCTCAGCTGCTTTTTCTGCTTGCTCTTTTTCCTTATCAACATCTTCTAATATTAATCCCTCACTTTCTTTCTACCTTCTATGTATTTCTTCTTCTTCTTTTCTTTTATGTTCTTCTTCTATTTTCTTCTCAGGCTCTTCAACTGTCTTTCTCTTTTCATCTTCTTTGTCTCCCAACCAGTCTTCTACTTCCTGTACTAACCTATGAGCTTCTTCCTACCTTTTCTTTATTGCCTCTTCTTCTCTCCTTTTAAGTTGCTCATTATCTTTGCATTTACCGCCAATAGTAGTTATCTTTTGTTTGAACCTTTTCCTCAATGCTGTCATGCTCTGATATTCCGAAAAACCTCCTCATCCTTATCCCAGTATTCAACATACTCAAAATGCACTCCTACTGCTGCACAATACTCATCTACCTTCTTCTCGGATTCATTTCTATGATAAATTATTTCACCAAAGTGAAATTACTCTAACTCCTTCACGAATTCTACTCTTATCTTCACCCTAGAAAACTTATAACTTCCTACAAAAAAGGGGACTACAGGATACACAACCTTCTTCTGCTCAAATAGGAAGTTACCCACTTCGTCAATGTACAACTATCTTACAAATTCTTTATGAATCACATAGTTTGTAGCATATCTAGGTAGAAGGGAAGGAGCCCTTGATCCTCCAAACATCCTTAAATACAATCCTTCCTCTGTCAAATAATAGTGATCGTTATCTTGCGCTACTTTCATAGCTTCATCTAACATACAACTACATTTAACCAAGAAAATCAATGTATATAATGCCATAATGAAATTCTCACAAATCTCCTTGTAATGGCTATAATACTTGTGAGACCATAATAATTGATAGGAAACATACTCAGGGGACAGGTCTTTATCCCATTAGCACTTCAATGCTGGGAATGGCTGAGTACATAAAATGCAATCAATCAATATTGAACTCATATAAAATTATGTCTTCTTCTGGGACACTCCTCCCAATGTTGCACTTATACAAGTTGACAAGCTGTTGGACACTATATTTTCCCAATTAAAGATTGTACCTTGGGTGGCCATAAAAAATATCACTGGTACCTAACCTATTTTAAAATTTCTCCCATTAGCCCTCCCAAAAAATTGGTTTAACATCAAGGAAATTAGCTTATATGAAGTGCGGAGGCTTGATGTTTCGTACTCTCCTAAAGGCCTCGTACGGAAGTTCTTACCTAGGATCATCATTCTTTTAACTATTTCCACCATATCTAGGTTGAGATCTTTCAACCAACTCTCAATCAAATAGGTTTGTGGCGTTGGCAACTTATAAGCCATGGATACATAGGCTAGGCTATATGCAGCATAACCTGCCCCTTAGTGTTGGCCAGTATCATCCTCGTTACATATGCCCTTGGAAGAATCCATCCAATCACTTCAGAACAGGGGAAAATTTTAGGTCTGGTAGCCACCTTCATAATGCCCGATCTCTCGATGTTGGCATAGATAGGCAGATCTTTGAATCGAGCCTCTGGAACACTCTAGTTTAAGATCATTTTGTATATCTCTCCCCATTTATACTCTGGATAAATTCATGTAATGGATTTAGTATCTTCATAAATAACCTCAACTCTGGTTATTATCTCTACTTTTGGTTCCTCCTCGACTACTTGGGCCTTCTTTTTCTGCTTTCATGGCATATTGGTGTGTTGATGATTAGCCTGTATGGATCATGCAAAAAGGCTTTAGTACACTTACTCATAGCACACTACATATTGAAAGAAACAATACAAATAACCAGAAAATTACCATCTCATCAAGATATATGTTGAATAGCTTTTCTTCTATCAAAACAAATGGGCTTTTGTATGCAAAACTTTAAAAAAGCAGGAAACTTGCAAACCTATCTGACCCAAATATGCAAAAAACTTCTGCTTGGGTAAACCCTATATCTCCGCAATGCCCTTATGTCTACAGGTAGAAAACTTGACCGTGGGAAAATTATTACAACTGTAGACCACTAAAACCCCAACACCCCCTCTTTACAGTTGGAAACTCCTCCCATTTCCCACGGAAACCTACCACTGCTCAAACAATGGCTACGCATCCTGTGGTTTAAAATGGTACAGAAAAGAAAGGAGCGGTGTAGATGGAGAAACGCTCGTCTGCACCCTGCCCTTATTTTCCCAACAACTGTCAAAGAGTCCATCATGGCTGCTTAACAATCAATTAGATACAAGGCAAGAATAAACGAGAAGATGGGCTAGTCGGTGAAAGGGAGCTCACCAAAAAAACATGGAAAACCCTGGAAAAGACAATGACCACCGCAAAAACTCATGGGATAACCAATACCTTAACACTATTAAAATATGCAGGTAAACAAATGCTAAGAAATAAGATTCGAGGTGAATCCTACCTGGAGAAAACCTACGTATGACCTGGACGGATACGACCTCCACCGGACCATGACTTGCTTAGACAATGACAACTGCGCAGTTCCAAATGGGTGACAAACACGGATGACAATGATTGGAAATACAGCCCTTACGGATTTATAAGCTCGGCCGTGAGAGGGATAGGTTAATCGGGTGGGAAATAAAAAACATTAAGTCAATGTCGGACAGGAACTTGTGAGCAGACGCAAAACTTCGGAAGGATTCAACAGATTGTAACTAGGATATCAGATGAAGAACGCCAAAGTGTCTAAAACCATTATCGAAAGTCAAAATAACTAACACACCCCGATATCGATGATGAATAGGGGAATGTGTTGGATGGATTCGGCATTGAGCCTCCGCAACGTCGGCCAAAAAAATAACTAGGATTTTGGTTCACTCCACAGGACATGACCAACACGGTGGAAAACAAAATACCAAACTTAATAGGATATTGGAAGACGATAAATGAATGGAGACCCGGTTCATCGGCACTGCTCCGGACTAAACTTTCGGTGGATCGATAACAACTTCTGATGCGATAGCTGAAACAACATCTGATATATCGAAGAAAGACCTTAGAATGCTCCTGATGGGCATATTGGGGAGCTAGTTAACTAGGCATCTGATGCATCGGAAGCATAGTGAACTGTGCATCTGATATAAGCAGACAAAATTTCAATTTTTTCAAATTTTCAAGTCACGGGAAAATTTTTGGTGAAGTCATGAGATTCCTTAAGCCTTCTAAATACTAAAAAGATAAGGGGGGACCCTACAAATTAAAAACAAAATTGGGGAAAATTGTTGCAGCTGCAACAATTGGCGGACACATATCTCTGAACAACTTATCCTTTGAGACAGTAGACTGCTTTAACAACATCACTTTATTAGATTTCTTTAAGATATCTGGATTTCTAGAATATAAGATTTATGAACTTTAAACATTGATGATGGTCCAAATTGAAGAAAAGGGAACCAGGATTTCAAAGTCTCGATAACTCTTCTGAGGCTAAGATATGAAGTTTATTTTACCTTTGCCTTTGGATATCTTCCAACTTAGACACCACAGGATTGTAACAGATGGTAAACAGATATATCCATTTCTTCCTCCTTCCCATGCCAATTTTCATTCTTTTGATGCTTCTGGACCTTTGTCATTTTGAGTCCTCCCTAATTGCTTTCTTTTTGAATTTTAGTTTAGGCCCCTCTATCCATAGTGTCCCTTTTTGTGGGAGATATTTTGATTTCAACTCATGGACAGAGAAGAACTTTTTAGAAATCTTATTCAAACTGATTTTGTTCAGTATGTGTTTTGATACATATTTGTTTTCTGGGATATTTTGACTCTTGTTAGCCTTTTGGATTTCGTTTGTGGCACAGGATCATTTAAATATAATACAATTGTTTACCCTACTTCCTCTCCATGGGTCTTTTGTTATTAACCCCCTAGGACAGTCTTTAGTGTGGAATGAATGGAGCCTCAAAATAGTATTCTATACTTTTATGTCCTTAGTTATTTTGAAAGGGTTAAGCAGGACTTCAATGTGTTCATAATCTACTCAGACAATCTGCTAATCTTAAAGAATCTTAAACATTATGTATGTGTAAATTGTAAGCAGTGTTTGATCAAAATATTTTTTAGTTTACCTATAACTTTGATGAACTCCAAAACCAAGAGTTGTACTGATTTATTGAAACATAAAGCAAACCAAAAATTATAAGCAATCAAATCTTGAGCAAGTAGAGTGTAAATCAACTAAAGATAATATAACAAAACAAAACAAAAACAAATCAAACCATTTATTTATGTACAAAGGAAAAAAATCAAATTCTCAAGAAAAATATGGCTTGAGAACTAAACCATTTACTGGTAAGTTCTCCTCCCAGCCTTGTAAATCTCGCAATTTGTAATTTGAGGGGTCTATCTTCTCTGCAATCTGAAAAGGTCCTATCCATAGTTGCTGAAATTTAGTGTGCTTTCCCTTCTCATCATGTGGGTGATCCCGCTTGAGAACCAAATCACCTACTTTGAATTCCCTTTTCCCAGCCTTGTGCTTGTCAAACCATCTCTTCATCAGCTCTTGTTGGTGTTTAAATCTTTCTTTGGCTTTGGACCTAGACTCCTCTAACTTCAGCAGATTGTGAATTCGGATTTGCAAAATTTCATTATCAGTACCCCTAGATTCTTGGGCTAGTTTAGAAGATGGCGAGAGAATATTAGGAGGCAAGATAGCTTCTTTCCCATAGACAAGAGTGTAGGGTGGCACACCTAAGGATTTCCTGGGTGTGACTCTATCAGCCCAGAGTGCATTAGGCAAAGCTAGATGCCAACTCCTTTGATTTTCTATGACCGTTTTCTTTAAAATTCTAATCAGGTTTTTATTGGTAGATTCTGCCAAACCATTTCCTTGTGGATAGTAGTTAGCAGAATAATGAAACTTAATTCATTATTCATTTGCAAATGCAGTCAATTTAATAGATGAAAAATATGAAGCATTATAAAAAACCAGGGAAATTGGAACCCCAAACCTAGTCATAATATGATCTTGCAGAAAGTCCGTAATTGCATCTTCATTTACTTTACGTAACGGAATGGATTCTACCCATATGGTGAAATAATCAGTTTCCATCAGGATGTACTTATGCTGCAATGAATAATTTGGATTGATCTCTCCAATAATGTCAATCCCCCATTGCTCGAATGGTTCTGAGATAATAACTAGTTTCAATGGTCCTGCTGCCTTGGCTTGTCTCCCACTGCTCCTTTGGAAAGTATCACACTTCCTAACATGAGCATGAGCATCTTTAAACAATGTAGGCCAGTAATATCTATCTCTTAGAATCTTGTGTATTGTTGTATCTCCTGAGAAATGACTTCCAGCAGGTCCATCATGTAATTTTGTTACAACCTTATTTGCATCTTCATGTTCCAAGCATCTAAGAAAAACTCCATCATAGTTCTTTCTAAACAACACTCCATCAATAATCTGATATAAGGCTGATTTTAGAAGTAATGCTCTTCTTTGCTTGGGATTCCAATGTTTTGGCAAATATCCTTCTTGAAGATAATGAATTAAATCTCTATACCAGGATTCGGGAGCTGGGAATAGAGGACATACATCCACCATGTGTAATTCAGCTTCATTATCCCAACTGTCATCTTCATTGTTTTGAATTTCAGCCATCAATTTACAGAGTCCTTGTCCTTTAATTATGGTTTCTGATTTAAATTCTAGATCACACTCTTGCAAGGCAGTCACACAGCTACCTCTTCTTTCTCCCAATTCTTTTTGTACAAAAAGAGATCGTTCTGTTGGGTGTGGGATTATTACTTTGGTGTGGCTCTTAAGTATATATGGCCTGAATTGGTTCATCACTTTAAAAACTGCATAATCTTGTTTATCAACCGTAAGATAGTTCAATTCATCCCCTTACATACCAGTGCTCATAAATGATATGGGGTATCATCTCCCCCTTCTTCTTTTTGCGTAAGCACTGCCGCTAATGAATCATCAGAAGCAAAAGTGTACAAGATAAAATCATTTTCAAAATTGGGAATTTTGAGTGATGGTGCATGAGCTATGGACATTTTAATCTTGTTAAAGGAATCCTTCTTTGAATCGTTCCATTTGAATTGCACACTTTACTTGACCATTTGTTGCAAAGTTTTGACTATTTAAACAAAATCTGGTACAAACCTTCACACAAAATTGATTGTCCCCATAAAAGAAATGATACCTTTTTTATTATGGGGTAAAGGGATCTGTTCTATGGATTTAATTCTTTCTAGGTCTATTGAGATCCCCTTTTTAGAAATAACATGAACCAAAATCTTTCCTTTAGTGACAACGAACACACATTTCTTAGGATTTAAAGAAATGCTATATTTCCTACAACGTTCAAAAATTTGCTTCAGATGAAATGCATGTTCTTCTCTTTTCTTCGAAAATATCATAACATCATCTAAATAGACCACAACACTACGACCAATTAGACCATGGAAAGCTATATCCATAGCCCTATGGAAATTTTCTCCAGCATTAATGAGTCCAAAGGGAATTCTCCTATACGGAAAAGTCCCCCACTTGGTTCTGAAAGTGGTCTTAAGCATGTCTTCTTCTGCTACAAGCACTTGGTTATAACCTGAGAATCCATATAATAGAGAAAATAGTTCAAAACCTGAGACCATTTGTAGTATATGTTCCATAGGTGGGACAAGGTAATTATCTTTATCTGATGCATGGTTTAGAATCCTGAAATCAACGAAAAGTCTGATCTCTCCACACTTTTTCTGTACTATTACCAAGTTTGAGACCCATTATGAATATCTGACTTTAAATATGATTTTAGCGTCCAACAACTTTATCACCTCACTTTGAATTAGGGGCTCTAATTTGGGATGCATCTTTCTCAAAGGCTGCTGATAAGGTTTGACTCCAACTTTGATTGGAATAACATGCTGTATGATTATGGTGTCATAAGTTTTGAGGTCCTCATAGGTCCAAGCAAACACATCTTTGTATTGTATGAATAAACTGATGAATTTACTCCTCTCCCCGGGTGAACAACACTTTCCCAAACTCACATATTTGGGTTCGGCCTCTGTCCCTAGATTTATCAGCTCGAATTGTAAAAATGAGCTATGTGTCTTGACATTTGATGGTTTTTTGAACTTGTTGTCTAGATCAAACATCTATTCTATAGTTCTGAACCATTTAGGAATGAAATTTCCATTCTGGAGGTCCGCTTGATGATCCTCATCATCTATTATGGATCCTTTAAATGTATCATTATTCATTAAACACTCCAATATTTATAATTAAATCTTAAAATTGTTTATAATACTAAATTAGCAAAAATTAAAAAAGGAGATTTGATATTAAAACATTAGGTCGGTGCTCAAACTCCTTAATATTCTCTCTTTCCAACGTACCGACTAGGTTTAGGTAAACCCTACCCTCACCGAGAAACTAAATCGAACCATATTTAAGATGATCTCTGACCTCTAAAATTGTCTTGAGCAAGCACTCCTGATGATGATCTCAGAGAGAGATCGAAACATCGAGCTATAAAAAAGCATTAATGCAGTTTCCGCTCTCATAAAAAAAACAATTCACTGCATATGGCTGTTTTTTCACTCCAATATTTGTTGATCATCATCAAACACCCTTAAATTGGTATTGTCTGGAACAGAAGGCCTGAAAAGCAATTCAATCAAGCATATGTTATTTGTAGGTACTAATCTAGCAGCTGAAGTAGCTAACAAGTCATCTACAACATTTTTTACTCTAGGAATTGAAAAGATATTGAATGCATCAAAATTTGTTAATAAATCCCAAACCTCATTTTGGTAAGCCTTCAAATGTGGTGATATACAATGAATTTTGTTTTGAACTTGTTTAACAATGATTTCGAAATCTCCATATAATTTTAATTCCATTTCCTTTTTCAATCCCTGGACTAATGCTTCATATTCGGCTGTGTTATTTGTACTTTCAAATTCCAATCTACATGAAAGAAAATGTTTATTTTTTTCTGGATCGATCAGGACACAGCCATCTCCTGATCCTTTCAAGGTTTTAGAACCGTCAAAATAAAGAATCCAAAAAAATTCTACTCCTACTGAATTTGAACTATTAAGTACATCTGAAACTAAATATACTATATTACAATCAATCTTATCAGCCCGTGAAAACTGAAGGAGATCGGGTTTGATATCTGATATGCTGCTAGCTTCTTCAGCTTGGTAATTTCCCAATTCTAGTTCAAGAAAATAGTTTCCCAACACATAATTTACTGGTTCATTTTTTCCCTCCAACTGAGTTACATTGTACTTCATGTGAGGTTCCCTTAACACCTTTATTTGGTTCTGAAAACCTTTATAAGGTAACCATACATGTGGCCAATCTGATGCAAAGTGTCCTTCCAATTTTGCTTCCCAATCCTGGCTCAAAACCAAACCATATGCGTCCGGGATATCAGCCACACCAATGTCTATGTATTGACAAACTCTCTCGTCTACTGACAAATGGATCATGACATCTTCCATTTCTCCTATCACTTTCACTGTAGTCCTATCCAAGTGGATAACTTGGCATGTGGTTGGTTTAGGCTGACCATTCATTTTTTTGCAAACTGAAAGTGGCATGACATTTACTGATGCTCCATAGTCCACCAAACGATTATGCACATTGTAATTAAAAATCTCAAAATCTGGAGTTCTATACTTAGACTTTCCTCCTGAACTTGCTTCACCAATCTCTTCATCAGTTTGGTTGTCATTCCGAGGTTCCTTCATAGGTGTTTCAAGTGCTTTTAAGAGATTTTATTTTTGTTGGGGTAGGTTGCACATTTCAAACAAGAAGATATTTGCTTTAGCTTTTCTAATATCTTCTACAATGTCATATCCCATTTCATGCTCAGCCAAATTCTTCTTGACATTTTCAATTTTATTTTCAATAGACTTTACAGGCACATTAACTTTCTTGGGACTCTAGCTTGAAATGACAAATTCAGGTATGTTAACAGTTGGAGTATTATTCTTTACTTTTCTCATGTTCTTCTGAATCTTCTTAATCTTGGGCAGTATCAGGTTATCATCTTTTAATGAATTCTAACTTCTTGTTGTAACATTTGCCTCTGGTATTTCTTCTTCCTCAATAGGCTCTTCATCCTCTACATTGAACATGGAAACACAATCCCATAAAACCAAAGTGTCCTCTTCTTGAGTCTTTGTTGGTTCATGACTTTTCTCTTTCTCATCCATAGTTTCAGTTAACTTAGAATCCAATAATTGATTCATCACTAAGGTCATGGAATTTATCCATTGTGGGCAATTATTTTTTGAATGAGGATGCTGATGGAATGTATAGAAATTATCCATTTCTACATCTTTCAAATTCATGGCCGAGGGACTATGTGGGGGGGGCTCAGGTTGACTGTTATAATCTCTCTTTTTATAATAAGGCTTGTATTGTTTATGGGCCTCATTTTCTTTTTCCAAATCAATTACTCCATTTGACAACTTCTGCATCATTTTTACCACCCCATCTAACTCATGTGATTGCTCATCCTTAGGCTTAGTTAATAATATAGGATTTTTTTCCATAAGTTTTTTCTTCTAACTGTATAGGATAATGGTCGATACTCTCCATTTCTTCCTCCACCTTCTCAACTTCTTCATAAGTATCTACTAAAGCGGGTCTAACCGGTATTTTGAAAAACATGGCTAGATCAAGCCCAAGAGCTGAGGCATAATACTCAATTAGGGCATGCTTAGATGGTTTGTCAGTTGCATCAAAGTTATTTAGGTAGGAAGCAAACCTCTGAGTAAAGTATGTACCCTTTCTTTCTTCTCTTTCTTTAGGGAAATTAATCCTTTCATTAAAGTAGCATGAGTTTTCTGGATTTCGTACTTGTTTTTGAACAGTCTCTCAAAAATATTCCAATTTGTTATTGAGTTTGCTGGAAGGGAAAAGTACCATGAAGTTGCTTTTCCCTTCAGAGTATGCGGGAATAATCTGTATACTACATCTTCATGTTCTGGTGCTTGCAATCCCTCTAAATCCAGATAAAAAATATACAAATGATCATCCACAAGAATTCCTTTATTTGGTTCAAAATTGGGTAGATCTTTGTCAAAATTCTAAGGCATAGCATCCAATGGAGGGGTTAAGTTCAAAGGAGATCTAGCCCTCCAAGCAAGTGGTGGAGGTGGTTGATTTGCATTCACATTGGCCATTATTTTGAGTGTAGAGTGAGGGGGATACTCGACAGGAGTTCAAAAAGGAGAACAGTGAGGAGAATCTGGTCCCAACTGGTTCAGAGGTTGGACAACTTCTTGCAAGGTTGTTTCTACCAGGTCTTCAAGGTCTTCCACTAACACTGAATCTTCGAATTAAGGGCGATCCTTCTTACGAAACTCTCTTCTAGGTAAAACAATAATAATTGGTAACCCTCCAATCTTCTTTACGTACGCCCTAGTGATTCTTCTTAAATCATCAACCACTTTGTTATCAATGGGATAGAGATACCCTATGGTGTTTTCTTCAGAAGTAGGTCTTTACGGGATACTAGTCTCAAAATTGTCACTGGTGGGGAATTCTCGAGAAAATGAATTTCCTCGAACAGCCATGCACTGGTGGCCCTCCTTCTAGCACCAAAACTGTTAAGGCCTGGAAAATCGCAGGTAAAAATAGTAGGGATTCTCCCCAATAAGTGTTCCCAATTAGTTTGTTTATTATTTGGTATGGAGAATCCATCTGGTTTATGGTCCAGCTACCATAGGTCAAGTAACGGTTAAAGCTTGTTTTACCGGTTGCAGCTCGGTCCATCGTTTAAGTGTATTTTTTAGTTTTATGTTTAGGTATGATATGCAAGTGCCTAACTAAGTGCAGTTGATAGAGATAATGAAGAATGTCACAAAGTGATGCTCAAGTTCTTACCTCTCATCTTACCTCTTTCGCTTCTAAATCATAAACAAAAAAACAAATTATACTAGTGCTAACTAAATCTATCTAGCCTATCCCTAGGGAGCAATACTGTAATTAATAATGAGTAATGTACTGTATAACATGCATTTAGAATACTACATATAGTTGTTCATATTTCAAAATACATGAATATAAGTAGACAGCTAACTAAAGAGATAGCTCATTGTCAATTAAAACATTCATTACTCATATATGATGTGGAAATTTCACGGAAATAAACTGGAAAAACATTCATAACATGAAATAATTCTTGAGTTAGAACGATCTCACAGTTCATAGAAACAATCCAAAACAGAACTAGTTCACATTCAACCAGTCTATGTCAAGCATTTGAAACTCCATAATGCTTTCTCCAGCCGAAAAATATAAACTCTATATTATAAGATGAAATAGTTCTTCTTACAATAACATTGCACAAAGATATCCTGAAAAAAGGTCCTTTCTTCCATCTAACTCACTTGTATTTATACAAACAACAAAACTCTTGAACCACCCTCTTTGCCCTTTGGGCTTCCCCTTACCTTTCCTTAACAAAATTTTGTCCTCTAGTGTATATACTTAGAAAAAAATAAATACAACATATTACATAATTAATAAATCGTTTGAAATAACACAAATAGGATGGTCCAACTTGATCATTCATAAATTTCTTCCACACATTTGCATCTAATGCTATATTTTCAAAACCAGAAGGCTCTAAAAATTTGATGGTGATTTCATGCTTAGCAGCTTAAGCCTTTATATTTGCCACCCTGGACGGAATCAGGCGAGGTTGGTCTTCCAACAAGTGATTACTAACTGCTGCCTGTGCGATTGTAGTTTTAAGCACCTTTTGATCCAATCCTTTGACTAGATGAATAACCTATTCATCCCCCTGCCATCGTTCCTGCAATTGTTTCAAAAAAATTTCATGATCGAGAAACTCTTCTAACCTTCTTCTAGCAGCGATTTGACACCGATTGTAAGTTAGGAGAAATTTCCTACAGAATTCTGCACAAGCACTCTTCGTCTTCCTAATTGTTTTTACTAATTCCTCTGCTGCTTTACTCGCAAATTCAATCAGCTCATACTCCATCTTTATCGTCTCTAGGTATTTGATGGGCACATCTGCTAGAGTTTCCTTATTTGTTTCTAACTAATTCATTCGTCCTTGTAGAGCCTCTAGGATATCCTGTGTCTCGTCTAAGAAATAGGGAGTTGTATTTATAATCTCCTCCAGACTTACTTCTACCTGCTACACATTTAACATCTCTTTCACCAACTAAAGATGCATTTGATGAATCTTACTTCTCAGTGTAAGAGCATGCTTCTTTAAAGGTTTAATATCTATTTTCTACTCCATAGTTGTCTTTAATGAGACTTCCAGTGAAGTTTTCTGATTTTCCAATGTTACTACCTGAGTCTCATAAATCTTAGCTTTCCCTTCCACAGTAGTCCTTTGCATTTCCAATTCTACCACTTTATCCTCTAACTTTCCCTTCTCTTTATTCAATGCTTCAATTGATAGTTTCAGATAATCTCTTTCTGCCTCCAAAACTTGATGTCTCTGCGGGAGTCTCCCAAAATATGCTAAGATGACCTTGGAATCTTTTTCTATATTGCTCGTGGATAAAACCAAAGCATGTTTTTTCTGATTGTAGAGTCTAAGACTCTGCTTTGGATACCTCAATTTCACTAATCATATATTCATACTTTCTCTTCAAATTATGGATTTCATTTCTTTCATTTTTTAAGGTCTCTTTCAACTATGTAACCTTCTTCTGGGATTGTTCTAAATCCATCATTATTCTATCCAGATTATCTTCAAAATCTAGGGAGGTAGCTACACCAGCCCTTGCCATTATTAAGATATTTAGACACTTAGGAGTTGGTTAAGATCAGCTTGTGTAATATATCCGTTAGGTAAAAGTGTGTTTCTTTAGTATGCATTAGTATGCATTTGTAAATATTCTAATCCGACGGTCACGATATGTTCTAGACATAGAGTGATCCGACGGTTCAACTTCTCTTAGATCATACCTACCATTGATCTGTGGCTTAACACTCGATTGGTCTATGATCTCTAGTTAAAGAGCATAGAGGTTCCTTAGCTAGTTGATCGATTATGAGAAGCTCATATAACTTTCTTTATTTTGCATAATAAATTGCTCAAAGTAGCTATTTGGCTGGGGCCGTGGACTGTTTCCCTCTCGAGGGTTTTAACCACGTGACAAACATCGGTGTTTTGATCTATGATCTATTTGTATGAAGCAGTTGCTCAAGGTGTTTGGTCTTTTGGGAATACCCTGTGTACCCAAACATGGTATCAGAGCTTTTATGAAGAGTCGCTTTCGATTTTGATCAATATCTGGAACCGGTGTTGCTGAAACTTTGAAAGTGTTTCTGGTTCTGGATTTTTTGTGCATTTTTTTTCCATGGGAGCTATTCCATTGCATTCGGAGCGATGTTTCCATTGGAAAATCGGTTTCATTTGTTCCAGAAACACCCATTTCGGCAAATCTCAAGGTATAATGTTATAGTGACGGATTTGTTTTTTTTTAAATATCTCATATCTTATCAATTTTATTATTAGATCTTTTTTGTTTTAGTCTTGGATTGTTACCTTCCCTGACTGCATATGCTCTTTGCCGTGCACCTTGCGTGATCGCGGTGAATCAGAAATAATAAGGGAAAGTTTTTTTTTCTTGTCTTCTCGGCTATGTATGGTCTTTGCCATGCACCTTGTGCGATCACGGCAAATCAGAAAAGAGCGAGAAAACGTGAAAACATAGACTTTCCAGGTAAGCTAACCAAGATCTAACCCCATTGTGTGGAAATTTTTTGTTTTTTTTTGTTTTTTGTGATTTGCAGGAAAAAAAGGTAAGCATGGAGAACGAGAGAGAAGAGTAAAAAAAAAAAAAGGCCCCTTCCTCTTTCCATTCTTTTATGTACCTTTTAAACTTAGCTCACTTGGTCCAAAGTTGCTTTATTCCTTAATAGGTCTTGAGTTCAAGTCTTATTAAGCTACTTTTTAGTGCATGCAATTTCTATTTTCAAATTACTTTATTGTAAAAGTGCATCTCACATAAAATAAATAAATAAAAAGTGAGTCACTTAAGTCTTTTAATTTATTGCGCACTATTTAAAAGTAACATTATTGTAAAAGTGAACCTCACTTATTTTACAAAAGTGGTTCACTTCAAAACAACTTTATTGAAGAGGGGGGTTCTTTTTTTAGTTGGTCTAGTTAATATCTCCCACGTCACTATTGGGGACATCTTCAACATTTTCTTTGATCAAGCATAATTTCATCATCTAGAATCAATTTTCAGTGCCGTTTTTTTTAAAACCGCATATTTTTTCAAGTTCTTTGCAACCAGATAGTTGGTTTTTGTTTTTCTAGCCATTATTTTATAGTATGGCCGCCCCTTGTGATATTGTACTTACAAGTTTTAACTATTTCTCATGGAAATCTCGTATGAAGGATGTTCCAAGAAGTAGGGGACTTTTCAGGATAACCTTAGGGAAAGAAATAGAACCCACTAATGATGATAAGAAAATTAAATGGGCAAATAGATGTGATGAAGCTCGTGGATTGATTAGGATGTCAATCTCTACTAATTTGCGATTCCACATATTTGGAATTGATGAACCTGATAAAGCTTGGGAAAAGTTGGAATCTATGTTTGGTAAGCACAATGAAATTTAGGGTCATCAACTTGAGAATGAGTTGCTTTCCTTGAATCCAAATGATTTTTCATGCATTCAAGACTATTTATCTAATTATAAAATTCTTAGACTCTTATGTGCAGAATGCAAGATTAAGAAAGAAAACAAACAATGTATTTATCATATTCTTTCCAAACTTGGACCTGCATATTTTGTTTTTGTATCTACATTCTACTCCATGAAACAATCCTTGACTGCAACTAGCTATGAAGAGCCTAGTCTTGAATCCTTTTGTAATTCCTTAATTAGAGAGCAAGATAAGCTCATTCATCTTGGAATAATTAACAATGCAGATACATCTGGGAAAGCTTTATTGTCCCAACAGAAATAAAAGTCCAAGCCTCCTAAGAAACAAAATTATCGCAATAATAAGCCAAACAACAAGGGTCCCAAACCCTCTCAATCATCTCCTTCTTTAAAACATGACAAAGGATCCAAGCCAAAAGGAAAGAAGACCAAGCGTCATTGCAATTTTTGTGGGAAAGATAATCATGATGAATCTAAGTGTTTCAAGAAGATGGCAGCCTTGGAAGCAGCAATGAAGAAGCACCACATCACCCTAGATTCGTCTTTAGAATCTAACTCTCATGGACATGCACTTTGTGCTTCTGGTTACTTTTATACTGCATCTTCTTCTTCTTCTTCAAATGAATGGCTCATTGATTCTGGAGCATCTTATCATATGGCTAAGGATCAAGCCATCTTTTCTACTATGCATGAATGTAACACCAAACAAATATTTGTTAGTGATGATAGATTTCTAAGTGTTGTAGGATCTTGAACAGTTCCAGTAGAAAATGGCCATTTCAGTGATGTACTATGTGTTTAAAAAATTTCCTGCAATTTGTTACCAGTCTATCAAATTACTCATTCAGGTGAAGGTAAAACTGTGACGTTTACACCTCACCAAGTTGTAATCAAGGATTTTAAAAATCCTCAAAATGTCCTTGCTACTGGAACTGTTGATGATATTACCAGGTTGTACAAATTTAACAACTTTGGGTCATCACCTTTTCCTTCAGTTTTTGTTGCTCATAGTGATAACTTGAGCAAACTTTGGCATGACCAATTTGGTCACTTAAATTATCGCTCATTGCAACAAATATGCAAAGACAATATGGTGACTAGTCTCTCAATGGTATCTTGCAAGGATGGTGTTTGTTCCGGTTGTGTACTCGAAAAACATCATCGGGACAGTTTTGACAAACGTGCCTCTTAACATGTCTCGGTTCCTTTGGAACTTGTGCATAGTGACTTGTGTGGTCTTCTTCCATCTGCTTCATTTTATGGTTTCAAATATTTCTTAACTTTCATTAATGACTACTCCAGACGCACTTGGGTTTACTTCCTAAAACTTAAGAGCAAAGTATTTAACATGTTCTTGGCCTACAAGGCCCTTGTTGAAAAACAATCTGGTCATCAAATTATTAAGTTAAGATCTGACAATGGAGGAGAATATGTTAACAACAAGTTCACTACTTTTTGCACTGAACAAGGAATCCAACAACAACACATTGTTCCATATACACCACAACAGAATGGTGTAGCTGAACGGAAGAACCGCACTTTAAAAGAAATGGCTAATTGTATGATCCAATCTAAGGGACTAAGTCTTCAATATTGGGCTGAGGCCATCAATTGTGCAAATTACATAGTTAATCGCACGCCCACTAAAGTTTTACAAGGTATAACACTGGAAGAAGCATGGAGTAAAATTAAACTAGATGTAAGTCACTTTCGTGTGTTTGGTTGTGAAGCATGGGCTCACATTCCGGATGAAAAACGGAAAGCATTGCAGCCTAAAAGTGAAAAGTGCATATTTGTTGGATATTCAGAAGATGTAAAAGGTTATAGACTTCTTCAACCCCATTCACATGATATAATCATTAGAAGATATGGTAAATTTGATGAAAATCTCTTGGCCTATGAGCCTGACTTGGCGGGTGTGCCATCTTTGGCCTGCAAGCCTGATTAGACAATTGTGCCTTCTTCTTCTTCTTCTTCCAACTTCCTTGACAGGTTTCCAACTCTAGTTTTTGATGATGACAGTGAGGATGAAAATCCACCTCCGCCTGCTCATGTTCCTCCAATTGCACCAGCACCAATGCCTCCTCGATGGGTCCGTTCAACATGTGAAGCAACTGGTGATCTTGCCAGTGATCCTAGAGATCAACGTCGAACACGTTCTCAGTTTCAGCAAGCCTTTTCCCTTTTGGCTCAAGTTTCCAAGAATCATGATCCAGAAACTTTTGCAGAAGCTTAAGGAAATCCAGATTGGGACACAACTATGGATGAAGAATATCATTCCTTAATGGCGAACGATAATTGGGATCTTGTTCCTCTTCCAAAAGGAAGAAAACTTGTCAGATGTAAATGGGTCTACAGAACTAAGTATGCATTAGATGGAAGTGTTGAAAGACTTAAGGCAAGGTTAGTTGCCAAAGGTTTTTCCCAAGTTGAAGGGATTGACTACAATGAAACCTTTGCCCCTATAGAAAAAATGAATCCATCCACCTTGTTCTTTCCTTTGTAGCCTTACATAACTGGGAAGTCCATCAAATGGATGTCAAGCCTGCCTTCTTACATGGGGATTTACATGAGGAAATTTACATGGAACAACCTCCTGGATATGTTCAGAATAACTCTAGCCTTGTTTGTCTCCTTAAGAAATCCTTATATGGCCTTAAGCAAGCTCCTCGAGCTTGGTATGCCAAAATGGATAGCTTTCTCCTTAACACTGGTTTTTCTAGATGCCATTCTGACCCCAATGTCTATACCATGAAAGCAGGAAACCATCTCATCATACTTGTTCTTTATGTTGATGATCTTATCCTTACTAGTAGTGACCCTAAACTTATAACCCATGTGAAATCCAGTCTTAAGCAAAATTTTGAAATGTCAGACTTAGGACATTTGCATTATTTTCTTGGTCTCCAAGTCTTGCAAACCAAAGAATGAATATTTCTTTCCCAGTCTAAGTATGCTTGTGACCTTCTTCGTCGCTTCCACATGGAAGATTGTAAACCAGCCCCTTCTCCCTTCTAGTCTGGAGTCAAACTTTCTACCACTTGTACTTTACCTAAAGTAGATGCCACCTTGTATCGTCAGCTTGTTGGTAGTCTTTTATACTTGACTCATTCCCATCTTAACCTTTCCTTTGCCGTTGGTCGTGTTTCCTGTTATATGCAAACTCCTCATGAAAGTCACTGGAAAGCAGCAAAAAGAATACTTCGATGTATTCGATGTACAATTCAGTTTGGGATTCATTACAGTACAGGGGGAAAGCTTTGATGGTTGGTTTCACTGATTCAGATTAGGTCGGCGATCCTGATGATCGAAATTCTACTGCAGGTTATGTTTTCAGTCTGGGATCTGGACTTGTCACTTGGGCTTGTAAGAAACAACAAGCTCTTACTCTTTCTTTAGCAGAAGCAAAATATTGAGCAGCAGTTAATGCCAGTCAGGAAGCCTTATGGCTTTGACAGATCCTTTCAGAGTTTGGATTCGAGTAGCAACAACCTACTCCACTTTGGTGCGACAATCAAAGTGCCATCAAGCTTGCCAAATATCCAGTTCTACATCAGCACAACAAACGCATTGAGATACACATGCACTTCATTAGAAATCTTGTTCATGATAGTGTTATTGAAGTTCTCTATTTCCCTATAGATGATTAAGTTGCAGACATCTTCACCAAGTCTCTTACAGAAGCGAATTTTTCTAAACTTCGGTCTATGTTAGGAGTTCAGGAATGTGTCGTTAAGGGGGGATAGGCTCTAATGCCTCCTTCCTTCTCCTAATAGTGTCACTTTTGTAAATTCTTCAATCCTATCCCAAGTTGTTCTTAAGGGGGAATGTTAGGATATTTAGACACTTAGGAGTTAGTTAAGATCAACTTGTGTAATATATCCGTTAGGTAAAAGTGTGTTTCTTTAGTATGCATTTGCAAATATTCTAATCCGACGGTCACGATATGTTCTAGACATAGAGTGATCTAACGATTCAACTTCTCTTAGATCATACCTACCATTGATCCATGGCTTAACACCCGATTGGTCTATGATTTCTATTTAAAGAGCATAGAGGGTCCTTGGCTAGTTGATCGATTATGAGAAGTTCATGTAACTTTCTTTCTTTTGCATAATAAATTTCTCCAAGTAGCTATTTGGCTGGGGCCGTGGACTGTTTCGCTCTCGAGGGTTTTAACCACATGACAAACATTGGTGTGTTGATCTATGATCTATTTGTGTGAAGCAGTTGCTCAAGGTGTTCGGTCTTTTGGGAGTACCCTGTGTACCCGAACAACCATTAATCACGGATCTTTGTCGGTACCGTGAACCACTACTTTCTTGGTCACCAGCACTCCCGTCTTACCTCCAGTATTCACCCTTTTCTCCGTTCTTTTAACAATCCTCTTTTTGACCTTGTCATAAAAAATAGTGTTTAAATCAGACACTTATTTTCCTTCTATGGGAGTAAAAGGAATTAATTCAATTCCAGATACTGACAAAGGATTCTCTCTTGCTATACTACTAGATGGAACAATGGGTTCTAATGGCTCAGCATAAGATTGAGTATGTCCTTGATTAACAGGGACTTGTTCCTCTTGTGCTTTTTGTCCCAATTCCTCAGCTGCTTTTTTTGCTTGCTCTTTTTCTTTAGCAGCATCTTCTAATCTGAATCCCTCACTTTATTTCTACCTTCTCTGTATTTCTTCTTCTTCTTTTCTTTTCTGTTCTTCTTCTATTTTCTTTGCTGCCTCTTCTTCTTGCCTTTTAAGTTGCTCAACAGCTTTTCCTTTCCCGTCAACAATATTTATCTTTTGCTTGAACATTTTCCTCAACGTTGTCATGATCTGAGCATTCTGAAAAACATCCTCATCCTTATCCCAGTAATCAACATACTCAAAATGCACTCCTACTGTTGCACAATACTCAAGTACCTTATTCTCAGAGTCATTTCTATGATAAATTATTTCACCAAAGTGAAAGTACTCTAACTCCTTCACGAATTCTACTGCTGTCTTCACCTTGGAAAACTTATAACTTCCTACCAAAAAGGGGACTGCAGGATACACCACCTTCTTCTGTTCAAATAGGAAGTTACCCACTCCGTCAATGTACACCTATCTTACGACTTCTTTATGAATCACATAGTCTGCAGCATATCTAGGTAGAAGGGAAGGAGCCCTTGATCCTCCAAACATCCTTAAATACAACCCTTCCTTTGTCAAATAATAGTGTCTATTATCTTGCACTACTTTCATAGATTCCTCTGACATACAATTACATTCAACCAAGAAAATCAATGTATACAATGGCATAATGAAATTCTCACAAATCTCCTTGTAATGGCTATAATACTTGTGAGCCCATAATTATTGATAGGCAACATACACAGGGGACCAATCTTTATCCCATTGGCACTTCAATGCTGGGAATGGCTGAGTACATAAAATGCAATCAATCAATATTGAACTCATATAAAATTTTGTCTTCTTCCGGGACACTCCTCCTAATGCTTCACTTATACAAGCTAATAAGCTGTTGGACACTATATTTTCCCAATTAAAGATTGTACTTTGGGTGGCCACAAAAAATATCATTGGTACCTAACCTATTTTAAAATTTCTCTCATTAGCCCTCCAAAAGATACGGTTTAACATCAAGGAAATTAACCTATATGGAGTGCGGAGGCTTGATGTTTCACACTCTCATGAAGGCCTTGTACGGAAGTTCTTACCTGGGATCATCATTCTTTTAACAATTTCCACCATATCTAGGTTGAGATCTTTCAACCAACTCTCAGTCAAATAGGTTTGTGGCATTGGCAACTTATAAGCCATGAATACATAGGCTGGGCTATATGCAGCATAACCTTGCCCCTCAGTGTTGGCCAGTATCATCCTCGTTACATCTTCCCTTGGAAGAATCCATCCAATCACTTTGGAACAAGGGAGAAGTTCAGGTCTGGTAGCCACCTTCATAATGGCTGATCTCTCGATGTTTGCATAGATAGGCAGATCTTCGAACCCAGCCTCTTGAACACTCTGGTTTAAGATCATTCTATATATCTCTCCCCATTTATACTCCGGATCAATTCCAGTAATGGATTTAGTATCTTCATAAATAACCTCAACTATGGTTATTATCTCTACTTCTGGTTCCTCCTCAGCTGCTCAGGCCTTCTTTTTCTGCTTTCATGGCATATTGTTGTGTTGATGATTAGCCTGTATGGATCATGCAAAAAGGCTTTAGTCCACTTACTCATAGCAAACTACATGTTGAAAGCAATAACACAAATAACCAAAAAATTACCATCTCATCAAGATGCATCCTGAATAGCTTTTCTTCTATCAAAACAAATGGGCTTTTGTATGTGAAACTTTAAAAAACTAGGAAACTTGCAAAACCTATCTGACCCAAATCTGCAAAAAAATTCTGCTTGGGTAAACCCTATATCTCCGCAATGCCCTTATGTCTACGGGTATAAAACTTGATCGTGGGAAAAATCTTACAAACACAGACTGCTGAAACCCCAAGACCCCCTCTTTACAGTTGAAAACTCCTCCCACATCCCACGGAAACCTACCGCTGCTCAAACAATGGCTGCGCATCCTATGGTTTAAAATGGTGCAGAAAAGAAAGGAGCTGTGCAGACGGCGAAACGCTTGTCTACACCCTGCCCTTATTTTCCCAACAATTGTAAAAGACTCCATCATGGCTACTTAACAATAAATCTGAGACAGGGCGAGAATAAACGAGAAGATGGGCTAGCCAGTGAAACGACGCTCACCAAACAAACAGGGCAAACCCTGGAAAAGACAATGATCGCCACAAAACCTCATGGGATAACCAATACCTTAACACTATTAAAATATGTAGGTAAACAAATTCTAAGAAATAAGATTCGAGGTGAATCCTACCTGGAGAAAACCTGCGGATGACCTAGACAGATATGACCTCCGCCGAACCATGATTTGCTTAGACAACGACAACTGCGCAGTTCCAAATGGGTGACAAACATGGATGCCAATGACAGGAAATACAACCCTTACGGCTTTATAAGCTCGACCGCGAGAGGGATAGGTTAATCGGGTGGAAAATAGAAAACGTTAAGTCAATGTCAGACGGGAACTTGTGAGCGGACGTGAAACATCGGAAGGATTCAACAGATCGTAATCGGGATATCGAATGAAGAACGCTGAAGCATCTAAAACCATTATAAATCCATATTTTGTAATGAAAACAACGATTTCAACCATCTTAACTTATGATAAGACTTAGGTTATGCTAATTCTTAGTTATTTAATTTAATTTAGTTATTTTTAAATAAATCCATTTTTTTCAATTGAAAACAACCATTTCAGTCATCAAAACTTATGATAGGATGTAGGTTATGCTAATAATTTATAGTTATTTAATTTAATTCAGTTATTTTTAATTAATTAATTTTTTCTTCAAATTATTTTAGTTTTTTATTTATTTATTCATTAATTTTAATTTTTAATTTCATTGTTTTAATTTCAATTTATTTGTGATCATTATTATTTTGTAATTAATATGATTTATTTTTTAATAATAAATAATTACAATTTTTAACATATTGGAAAAGATAATTCTTATTTAAAATTAAATTTTAAATTTTAATTTTATAAGTTTTTATTTAAAATAAATTTTAATTTCAAATTTATATTAGTTGAAAGTGTTTAGTTTGAAAATTTGGTATGTGTTTTAAGTTATGTTTAAGATTGATGTTTAATAATAAAATAAATAATAATGTATGTTTAGGGTTGTGATAAATTAGATAGATATATATTAGCACATTTACATAGTTTGTGGCTAGATCATGTTCATAAAAATCAAATGGTTGAAAGATAGTAATGGATGGAAGAGAGTTTAGAAATAGTGTTAAAGTGGTTGAACCTTTAGTTATCCATTGATCAGCTATGAGTTATTCATTCATTGCTACTGCTTATCCATTCATTTATTTTTTATATTCTTTTAATTGTTTATTTCAAATTCTGAACAACTGCCATATAATCTTTTTTATATTTTTTTAATTGTTTATTTCAAATTCTGAACAACAGCCATATAATCAATCTGGAGAGTACATTTGTCTTATCCTAGTCTGTAGATGAAAAAACATAAACCTTCCACCCCAAAATCTCAAATAAAAATCTGTCCAAATAAAAATCCATACATTTTTATTTTCAAATAAAAAATATATATTTGTAATTATTAGATTCAACATTTAACTATATCTAATTTTAAATAAAATATTGTCCAACAATTCGACCCACTCTTCCATTGAGCACTCTTCTATCGAGCTGCCTCAGTACACAATCTCTAACCACTCTGGAAATTTCCACTAGTTAAAGTTCCAAACAGGAGTCTACAGGGTGGATAAGGCTTCATGCTTTGTCCTCGCTGATAATAAGTAGATGGTATTTGACTTCGGAAAAAGGTAATGCGTACCATGTGGCCATGAGCACTAAAGATTATGTTATGTTCAATCTAAATCTAATTAGATACTGAATATAATTCATTCGCATTCTGAGAACTCTTTTAACAAAAACAAAAAACCTGATCATACTACGGACTAATTTAATGTTAATTCAACCTTAACAACTCTGCCAATTTCAGTCGTGCATCTGACTGGGTTATTATAATTTATAATGTAATATTAAGAATGACGCTTTGAATTTATAATATACAGACTAATTTAGTGTTACTCCAACTTAACAACTTTGCTAATTCTAGTGTTTGTATCTTTGTGTGATATCATAATATATTGTGCCTAATTAGGCACAATCAACTAATTAGTTTTGTGAAAATAGTTATTAAATAAAGGCTAAAATATTTAATTTTATATTTATTATTTATATCAGATTAAAGTGAATATAAACACAAAACAAATAAGATTTATTAAAAAACAAAAACAAATTGTTACTCTTTTATTTAACCTTTCTTTTAACTGAACCTTATTAAAAAAACATTAAACATAACAAAATAAAACGACCATAAAATGAATCCTTTATGCTAATGTTGTTGGTGTGCTAATCTAAACCCAAAATATAAGAGAATATCTTAATACCTATAAATATAATTAGTTAATAATTTGAATTTGGAAGATGTAGAGTTAGTTCGCTATATTTCTAGTTCCGTGTTAGTGTGTCTCGCTTCAATACTCCGTAGATGAAATTGAGAAACATCTCTTAAACATAATGTTTGGACAAAAATTTTAAGTTTTGGAAAAATCTTATAGTTCTGGGAAACATAAATGGCTGGCAATGGCATACTATGAAATCTCCACTAGTCTGTCCTCCTTTGATGCACCAAGGGAGGGTATCAACAGTATTCCGAAGTAGTTGTAGAAAGCGTCCTCCCAACTCAGATTTACGTTATTCAAAGGTAGAAGGAATTGATGGGGTAGCAGGTGCTGAGGAGCATGTGGGTGGGACTGGGTATGGACAGAATTCGTAAAGGAAGGTACTCAGAGTTTGATATGATATATGGAAGGAGCTGCCTGCCTGCTACCCAGCAGAACCTCCGACTGTTTGTAACAACGTGCTGTAAGTAATGTCAGAAGTCTGCAAAACCACGTCAGGACGGATTACAGTTGAGCAGGCATGTGCAGAATTATTAGTTTAATAGAGAAAGTGGGAGATAAAGATAGCTATTATGCTTATGATTGTCCTCCATACAATACAATTGATAAATCAATGGCCAGCCTTAATGAACAGCCACGGACAAAAGCAAGTTCCAGGAAACTGCCGAAACCCACCACTTGCATTTCATTTAAATTCTTTAATACGAATCCCACCCATCTTCAAAACCATTTCTTTAAAATTCTTAAATATGAAACCCCGGGATTGGGTTCTCTTACTTCAAAGTCAGAAAAAGTCTAAAGTGTTTGAGTTCATTACGAGACTGAAAAGAGTACTGACCAGCACGCTTCCTTAGCGCTTACTTTTTATTATTAGGATACATACTAGAGGAGGTTTAACAAAGACTTATATTACCTAGTAATTAATTATTATTTTTAAAATTCATAATTTCAATGCATGTTTAATTATTGAAAACTTTTATATATTTAAGTTGATAGTGTTAATATGTTATATTTTGGGTTTTTTTTGAGTGGTTAACTGAGTGTAACAAGTGTACAGTTGTGACTCATGATTCATGATGGTGATACCTTGTTATGCTTAAATACATCTGCACTATACTAATCTAAAAATCTACTTAAAATCCATTATTCTTATGATTTCACACTTAAATTCATAATGAAAATCACATTCATAAACACCTTTTTTGAACTCCTTAATGAATTAAAAAAAACTAATTTTTTTTTAAAGTACATAAACAATATTTTCAGCAGCCTTTAAAAAATGCAACCAAAACTGGAACCTCTAATTCAGAATGAAGTAAAGAAATTATTGGATGCTAAAATTATATTCAAAGTCAGACACTCGGAAAAATCTTGTTATGCTTAAATACATCTGCATTAAGATATAGCTATACTAATCTAAAAATCTACTTAAAATTCATTATTCTTATGATTTTACACTTAAATTCATAATAAAAATCACATTCATAAACACTTTTTTTGAACTCCTTAATGAATTAAAAAAAAAAGCAACTTTTTTTTAAAGTACATAAACAATATTTTCATGAAAGTTTCACTTACCAAAAAAACAATAATCATATTCCACCATTTATTGAGAATGAAATAGTTTTTTATTATTTATTGACTTGGCAATGTTGGATATCTGGGATTACTTGCCAAACCAATGACACTTTGACTCTTAGGCTTTAAAAGTCAATATTGTGTATAAGCTTTATAATAGTGAGATCTCATATTTACAAGTTTAAGTATTTTTTATTAATTTAGCCTTAATATTATGTTTGAAGTTTCATGTCATGTTTCTATTTGTTATCATTTGGTAATTTTTCTATGGTTGTGGTAGAAAATCACTAGGATAACCATTTCAAACCAACCTTTAGGTTCTATTCTAGCTTATACAGCCAGAAAGGGCTCTCTCAATGTCACAAGACCATTCAGATACACATATGTCTCGGAACAAGCATTCAGAAGGCTAGATTTCTGATGGGAATAGGTTGTTTGTAATTTGAGGAGTGTTAGACAGAAAAACAGAAAACACCATTGGGCAATGGAGTCAAAGGATGAAACATTCAGGGGCTTATAGAAATAATGATAGGTGGTTATCCTTTGCAATCTAAGGCAACGTGAGCATTAACATTCAGTCAAATGAATTTTAAGAGACGGCAGGGGGAAATGAGAAGAAGCCAAGTGAAACAAGAGGAACCTATCTATGGATGAATCTCTTGAAACACATTTAGTAGAAGCAACAATAAAAGATCATAATTGAAATGGAACACCTAGTAGAGGATGAATTTCGTGACATTCATCATAAACACATAACAAATACGATTTCTGATGAAAGGAGCGCTTAACAAAGAACGAATTCCTTGTATACAACTAGAAGCATATTAGCAGAACTTCACACATACATCGAAATGGAGTATAAATGTAAACATAGGATGAACATTGAACACTGTGATGAATCTCAGACACTCAGAACATACTTCTACATTAAATACTTCCAAGAAAATCTCAGGGCTACAAAACCAATCACAGAGGCTTCCAAAATGAATGTTGAACCTCCCCCCTTTTCTCCTATTTTGAGGTTATATTTATAGTTCAATTTTCTATCGAGACGAATCTTGAAAGAGAGCGCCAAAATCAATTCCATCATGGCAATCAAACCCGAACATACATAAATCCTAACAAATTCTGAGGTGGAATATTCACCATGATCACAAAACAAATCAAGAAAGAACGTTGTGATGCACGTGACTGACCAAAATGAAAAGCCTTGACATATGGGGCCTGAGGTTCACTTGATGAAAATGACTACTCAGAGCATATTCGAATGACTTTCTGCTGTAGAAGTGAAGGATTTATTATGATATCTGAGTAGAGGCTCCTCAACCCCATTTCTTCTTTGACTATGTAGCAGCTGGTTGGACCACCACTACCTGCTTTGCAGCCTCTTCCACCTTCCCCTAATTCTCCTCTCAGATTTGTAGTGCACATGCCCTGCCTGCAAAATAGATCTCAGTCGTAGATCTATTTTGAATCAATTCTACACCCTCCATTGTAAATTCCCATCACCATCATTCTACAACTCCTTTCCGGAACCTTTCTTCCGCAAGATTCCTTCCGCTAACTTCCTTCTGCCTTTTCCTTTCCGCAAAATTATGGCTTTTGGATTTCAGGTTCGCCAACTTTCACAACCAAAATTCCTCCTTTTAGCTTCCGCCTCTTTGTTTCCGCCTTTTCCTTTCTGCAAAATTGCGGCTTTCAGATTGCAGGTTCTCCAATTCTTGCATACATACTTTCTCCTTTTTGGTTCCTCCTTTTCCTTTTCGCAAAATTGTGGCTTTTGGATTGTGAGTTCTCTAATTCTTGCATCTGGACTTCCACCTTTTTGCTTCCACCTTTTCCTTTTCGCAAAATTGCAGCTTTTAGATGCAGGATCTCCAACTTCCACAACCGAACCTTCGCCTTTTCCTTCCCACCACTCTTTACAACTGTCGATTTTGTGTAGAATTTCATCCTGACCATTGATCCGATAACAGTCTTGGATTTCATCTGATCTTGGTGGATCTGCTATCTTCCTTACACCTTTCTCTTACGGGGTTCTTCTGGAGTGTCCTATCTTTTGCGGCTTAGATCTCCACCGTTGAAAACTGCTAGTTCGATCCAATTCCACCGATTTCCAAATCTTATTTCCTTGTGTATGTTAGATCAACGGAATCCACCTCCATCATAGATCTTCTTCCTCTCCTGTTCTAACGACCACTTTCATATGATATTTAACATCATTGTGCACACATCAGAAAATATTTAGATAAGGCATTTTACCTTTGCGAAATTTTTTATAGCCTTCGATCTTGTCCATGGAAACTCTGGTCTGTCTATCCTCACTAAGGCTTAACTGAAGAGGTTTTTTCATGCCAGGATTATTTCCAAGGTCGTTCTTAAGGATTTTTTTACCATTCTCATATTTTAGACTTAGGAATAAGTCTTTTAAACAATTTTAAACCCTTTCTGCACACCTCTAGGTCATAAGATATGGAATTTTAGATCCCACCCTACATTTACTCTGGTCTGACCCCCTTCCAAACATTTATCCCATACTATCCATATAAGATTATTTGAAAATAATGTTATAGCAACCTACTAGTTTTCTAGGTTGAGGTGGAGACACAAATTTTGTAATAAGGGAGATATAGGACCCAAAAGGAGCTCAGATTACCATATTCACATTAAAATGGATCACATAATAATAAATTTTAAGAAAATAATGTGACATTGGTTCATTGAGACAATTGGAAGCTTCTAGAGTCTTTGGGTGACTAGATTCCTCCACACACTTGGCATGACCTTCATCCAAATTTCAGCCCATGAGGAATGTAACGTTCTTGGAAGGTGATGTGGTGTCACATGGCCTATCATGAGCCAAATAATTTGAATTAGGAGAGGAGAATAACTCCCATGGAAGAGGAAGAGACTAAGAAGACAATGTGTGCCACTTGGAAGAGGAAGAAGATTCCATGCACTCCATGACAACTAATGATGGGATATTCTATGACAAATATGAAAAATTTATACCTATGACAAATATGACATGATAGGGATACAATTATCCACTAAGAGGGCATATTTGGGAGTTAGAGGAAGCCTTTCAAATCGGGAAAAGAATTGGAGAATGAAGAAGAAGACAAGTGTCATATGAGATATTAAACCACCACGATGAGTTGGAGGAAGCCCATACAGAGAAATTAGACCTTAGTAGGAATAATTAAGTTAATGATTTCACAAATAAGGAGAATGGATTTTGAACATTTGTTAATTGGCCTTTGGCATTTTGGAGAGCTTTTTCTTGTCCATTGCACGTTGAGTTTTTACTCTCCCTGCTTGTGAACCAATTTCAATGGAGTTGGATTCCTTTTTAAATTGCTTGATGGAGATTCCATCCAGACCTCTCATTGGATATGAATGAAGTTGTTTTAATTGCAGGTTGAATTCCATACAGTTCGAGTTCTCATTTATCTCCGTATTCTCTCATTCCTTCTTCTCCTTTCCCCCACACTCTCATGTTGATGACGAACTTATTGGAGTGGTGATTTCTCTTTTTTTCATCCATTTGATGCCTAAGATGGGGTATATGATGTATTGATATGTAATTTTATATCCATATTCTATGTAAGTCGAAATCCAATAAATTTATATGTAAAATCCTCACATTCTCATGATATTAAATCACCAGTTTTCATGAATTTGGATTCCATATTGAAAGAGTTTTATATCAGATTTGTATGAGGATTATTCTCTGATTTTTTTTATGTTGGGGTATTCATAAATTATTTAATACTCTTTACTTTCATGAGCATATTCTATGTAGCTTGAAATCCAAGAAACTCTTGTGTGAAAAGCTTGCATTCTCATGCCATTATATCACTAGTTCTTACGAGTTTGGATTCAATCTTGAAGGAGTTTTATATCATATTTTTATGAGGGATATTATTTGAGTTTTATGTTTTTGGGATAGACATTTGTATTTTTTATATTACCAATATATGTCATGTTACTTTCAGAACCATCTATTATACTTTTCATGTGCCAAATTTGAGCTAGTTATGCAATTTCCCCTTCAACAATTTCCATGAAAGATACCGTACACATGTTTCAAATTATAATCAGTTTGTAGATATTAATAACCATGACTAATGATAGAATTTTGTGTCTTATATTCATCCCCATACTTTTTTCTTAAATTTTGGAGGTTTGTACTTGATTTGGAGAGCCAAATTGGCCTACACCCTCGGAGGGAATTTGACCTCAATTTCCTAAGAAATATGCATTTCCTCTCCTTAGCCCCAAATAAAGTTTAAGAAGATTAAATTCAAATATAAAGTGTTCATACGTCATATTTGGATGTTATAATACTCAAAATACCCTTTCATTTCAAATTTGAGACCATTTGGAGTCAGTTGGACCGTGGTTGGACCCCCCTACAATCTTAACTAATAAAGCTCAAAAATTTCCCAAATTGCATTTTTTTCAAAATTTCCAATTAGGGACATTACGATTATATAAGAGCATGGTATTGGATCCTATTGAAGTTATATATTCATGTTTCTTAATTATTATATCCCTACATTAGATACTAAGCCTGAATACAGTGTTAGTGTAAGACAAGAAGGTGAAGAAGTCAATCTTGCTTTAGTGGTGTTTAGGGATAAACTAGGAGTAGAAGTTATCGATGATAAGGAAGAATTTAAGGAATTCATAAAGTCATATTTTGATTATATGAAGAAGAATCTTATGAAAGGGTTCAAATTGATTTCTATCCAACTTTAGGGTAAGCTGGCAGCAGGGGGTAGTATTAGTTCCCATCATTAAGAGAAGAAGACCTATGGGGAAACTATCTTGTCGAGGACTGGACCTCACAATCGACCCAATGAATCCAAGAATCAAACCATACCTACAACTCCTAAATTTGTAGAGTATACAAAGAAACTTGGAACTCCTTATGGCATGAAGTAAGAAGTAGATGAGTGGAAAGAATATTTATTTTCCAAACCGCCATGAACTAATCCTATTAATGAATTAGAAATATTGAGAGAAACATGTAAAACATTGCACTAACAATATCAAGCATATATTGTTTTTTTATGGGAGAGACACATAATACCATTCTTTTTGAATACTTTGCTAATTGGGTATTTGGATATAGGCCTAATAGTGCATATGTGAACTCATTAAGGAACACTCAACAATCCACAAGTATGGAGGAAACCAATGGGCCACCAAGTTCTGTGGGTGGTGAAGCAGAAGAAGCATTGCATCAAGAGGTCGAAAGTCCCTCACAAGTGACCTTGAAAAGGATGAGGAAGAATCAGATGAGAATGAAGAAGAGTGCCTTGAAACTACTAAATACCATTCTAAGACACATTCTATTGTGGAGATGGACCAAAGAGAATATATTGATGGATGCTTGACCTGTGAAGGAGTACATATTGATGGGTTCTAACACATCTATGTTGGTGAAATAGATTTTTGTTCTTAATATGTTGTTGCAATCCAAATTTCTCATGAGCATGAATAGGGAGACCTTGTAGCAGATAATGAAGAACCAAGATCAACTTCCCCATCACCACTTGAGCTTCATGAAGTTGATCAAATCAAGAAGAAAGAAGAAGAGGAGGTTTCTCAACAAGGACCTCTTTTCTTGAAGGGTCATTGAGGATGGATGAAAATAAGATTCAAGAGTCCCTAAAGACTCTCCATGGCACACATTCTTTGGTCTCAAAAGAATGTTGGAGCATGGAGCAGAATTATTCCATGGAGGACATCGATAAAATTTATAAGGAAATATCCAACATCAAAGGTGATCTTTTGAATTTTCTTTTTGATAGAGATTATTTAATTGATATTGCTGGTTTGTATCATGGACTAACCTTGAATAATGTAGAATATAATTATGAGTTGCAGTCCACCCAAAATGCACTCCAAAAATAGATGGTGCATATTGAGCAACTTCAAGAGAGGTTGCAAGGGTCCTTTACATCCTCCTACATATCAAACTGTCATTGAATGGATGAAAGAATTTATGTCACAAAGGAATAACGTAATGTGATGGTGGAACATGAGGTACATGTTGATATGCAGTTTCTTGAGGAGGATACATTCAAACAAGAAGGAAACCAAGTACTTGTTCTTGTTCATAGGGATTATGAGTTTTTTCTTGGTGAGATTTTCACAGCCTTGGAGGAAGCACGTGATCTCACAACAATTGGACCAGTCGATGATGGAGAATATGCATTCAACAGTTTGATGGGTAAGAGTTGTAAAGAGGTAAGGTTGGTTCACAATTCCTCACTCGCTACTTATTTTTTAGCCACATCAATTGGGGTTGAAAATTGGGTGAAAGGTTGGTTTTTGTTGGTTCCACTCAAGGAGAATGAGGCTCCCACATTTTTTTGTGATGAATTGATTAAAGAACCAAATCCTTTCGATATGTAGCAAAGGAATTCACTTGCATCCTTTGGTGCCTCCCTCATCCACTTGAACCATTTGAGTAGAACCAATGGTAGAGAGTTGAGCCTTTGGAGTTGTGAACTTGGGGAAGCCTCAAGATTTCCTTTTGGACCTTTCAGTTGGAGTGTTTGTTTATCTACTGATTTGGTTAGTAGACACATGTTGGAGTTGAACACCCACAAGGGTGAAATTCTTGCTTGCATTCGCAGAGACCTAATGAACAAACCATTTTTCTTTTGTAAGTAGTTGCATGGGCATCCATGGTTCTTTGATGATTCCTTCCTATGTAAATTGAGCATGAGTTCTAATGATGTGCACTTTCATGCCTTATTGACGAGACTCAATTTTATTTGGCTTTACATTCCAGATTTTCTCAAATTTTTGTTTTGCAGTGGGAGTGATAAACTTCCACCAGTGTATTATTATTTTTCCATCCCTATTAATGATGTACCCTTCTTGTTTATCATGATGTTTGGAAGGATGCATGAAAGGAAGTGGGAGCTAGGAATTATCTTGTCTAATGGTATGGGTTGGTGTAGAAGGAGCAAGTCGATGAAGTCGACTTGAATGAAGACCGACTTAGACGATCAACCGACTAAGTCGATGGGCCGACTTAGTCGATCAGCCGACTAAGTCGATGGGCCGACTTAGTCGATCAACCGACTAAGTCGGTCGATCGACTAACTAGAAAGATTAGGTCGGTTAACTAACAGTTGTGTCGGTTCACCAAACCGATAGGTAGTTATTTTGTAACTGTTTGTAAATTGTATATATTAGGCTGTTGAGCCAAGCAAGAACTTAGTTCAGTTCTCTGCCTTGTATGAACTCATTACATTAATATAATCTGTTATCCTATATGTTCTTGTCTCTTGTTTCTGAGTTATAGTTATGTTTTAGTATGTATTATTGGTAACCTTATGTGATCTGTGAGATTACAACATTGGTTTCGTTGCCAAGAGTACATGTCTAAAATATATGCTCACATATGATACCAGAGCAGGAGATCAAGGATTGGTGGGACCGTAAAGTTGTGAACTACTTGCAAAATTACTCAAGAAGAAACAGATTAACAGTCGCTGAAGCCAAAGCAATATTTTTCACAGAGACCCATGAAAAATTCGTCGAATCAGTGCCACAACTCCTGAAGCAACTTCTGGATGAGAAAGCCGGGCGCGACTAAAGAAGAAAATTTGCTAGCCAAACTGACTCGAGGAGGTCGTACAAATTTGTCGGAGTGGTTGGAGAAAATCATCGACGACTTCTGTGAGGAGCAATCGGTCGAAGACAGGACATCAGTGGAAACTGTCAAAGTGAAATTCTACACAGATTTCACCAAACAATTCTTGTGCTCCTTGCCGACCTTGCTGTTCAAATTATTGATAGAGAATGGAGTGGGCCACATCGTCAAACCTAGACCACCACTGTGCGAACAGCCACCAAACACCAACTGGGAGAAGAAGCAGAGGAAGTGGGAGAAATTTATTGCAGAAAGGGAGTGGGAATACTTCCTAAGCAAGTGATTCGAACTATCCAGGCTTTCTAAAAGTGTCGGGTAGGCTATGGGGGGGTAGCTGGTCATGTGTCGGAGGTAGAGTATTGTGGATCCTAGTTGACCTAAAGAGGATAGCCGTCACCAGTAATGAAAAGTCGACCGTAGAGGCCCTGAAGAAAATAGTACTGTACGAAAGTATGTCGAACATTCAGAAACAAGAAAGGGACGAGAGACAGTAGAGAAGGGAAGCAAGACGCGAAAGAGTCGCAGAGCTGCGCAGAGAACAAAACCCTAGGGAGAACGATCGTGAAGAGAATCCGCCAGAGTCGGGTCATGACCGACAGGAAGAGGGCATAGAACAAGAGGTGTCCCCTATGGAAGAAGAAGTATGGATAGAGTAGCCAGAAGCTCTCCAATTAAAAGCTCCCGGTGAAGGAACGACCCTTTCCCCATTAAATCCACATACCAGAATACAGACTATTGTCGAAGATGACCTCTGACTAAGAGCTGGTGACTATAGTATCTGGAGTAGACTAGGTGACTACATGTACACCGGACGACATCTTGTCATACGTCGACCATTCAAAGGGAACTGGGTGACGATTCAAGCGGCACCCTCCCTCTGAAGTATCCACTTGCTCTTACCAACACATGAAGGAGCACCCTCCCACCAAGTACATCTTTTGAAGCAATTGAAAAAGCAGACCTGCACAAACAAAGTTGTAGTGGACCATCGACAGTAGAAATCCACAATAACCCACTATACGTCAAAGAAGAATCGACCACCGACGGAGGCACAAGTTCTGTCGACCAAAATTCCGCAGGAGTGACTATATCAACAACCCCACCACTTTCACCACCACCCACACCTCTGACCCCACCAACATCTGAGAGCAGTGAAAGTGATTCAGACATGGGCCACGGATCAGCTCAAATTCCTCTCTACGAGGGGGATGAAGACCCCAGACGGTATTGGTTTGTCTGCGAGTCGACCTGGGAAGCAAACCAGGTGACAGATGAAGATCGACAAATGGCTCAGTTCGTGGGAGCCTTACGGAAAAGGGCCCTGACCTGGTACATGAACTTTTCAGAAAGGAAACCCAGAGCGACGAAAGCTGAGATCAAGGCACAGTTCTTATCATTCTTCAAAACCCCAGACTCTAAGCACCTGGCCGCCAAAAAGCTCAAAACAACACAGCAAAATCCAGGGGAGACAGTCTGCGACTACGACAAACATTGGAAGGACCTATTAAGCCAAATAGATTATGTTATTGATGAAAAACTACTAATTCAATGGTTCCTTGTAGGATTATCATAGAAAGTACACCGACATATCAGTCTGGAAAAGTTCAAGACATATGAATATGCGCTGACCAAAGCTCTGCAGGTGGAAATGGACGAAGACATACCTGCATATCCGATGGACCACAGATTAGAGGAACAACTGGAGAACGTGTAGAAGTCTTTGAAAGAGTTAACCCTCAAGAATCAGGAAATATGGTGTACCAATTTCTCGACGACTGGTCATTCCAAAGATAATTGTCGACAGCAATATAGTCGACAAGATGTTCGCTTTGTACAAACCAAATCGTTTTACGATATTTGCCAAGAACACAGCGATCATTCTATGAAAGATTGTCCGTTTAACATGAAGAATGGAAAATCTTCCTGGTGCGCCATCTGTGAGACTAAAAGTCACAACACAGCCAATTGTCAGTTAAACCTAAAAAACAGACAAAACTATCAGGCAGTTTATCAAACGAATGCAGTAGTGCAAAACAACGAGCCAAATACTACCAATGACCAGAATGGGCAAAGATATGAAGGCCGACGATATGAACGCTGGTATGACAATCGATGCCAAGGGTACGGAGGATGAGGGTGATTCGTTGGGAATCGTGACATACAACCGCGTCGATCCACCCAGTGCTTTATATGTCATAAAGAAGGGCACCGATACGCCGACTGTCTATACAAGGACAGGACTGATCTTAAATTCTGTGACCATTGTGGAGTAGGCGATCACTCTCTGGAGGATTGTCCTATCATGTTAGAGAAAATAAATAATAATAAAAATGTTAATGTCTTGTCTTGTGTACAAAAGCATGATGTATTAACTACGAAAAATCTGCATATTGTCACTCGCCAAAGCACAAAAACAGGCCTTGATAATCCTCAAATTAGTAAAATACAAAACACAAATGGTTATCCTGAACCTACGAAGGAGAAACAAACCTATCACGAAGCCACACACGTATTCTAGGATATTTCACTCCAAGAAAGCATCGTTCACAGTCGACCCGACAGAATACATCAAATCATCCAACTGGTTCAAACCGACAAATTAGTCTCTTAGTTTATAGACTTATTGCATGAAATAAAACACACTAACCCTGAAAAGCAAACCAAAAATATCTGCAGCCTGAACCAAAAAGACAAAAATGATGTCGACCCACTCGTCGACCTGGAAATCGAAGGGTATCATGTCCGATAAGTAGTGCTTGATTTCGGGTCTCAGGTAAACATCATGACCCAAGATACATGGGAAAAGATGGGAAGACCTCAACTCTATGAATCAGGCATCTACCTAAAACTCGCCGACCAAGGTTTCATTGAACCCATTGGGGTTTGGAAAGATTTCGACACGACCATCAAAGGAATCTCTACCAAGGTTGATTTCGAAATTATTGACCCAAAAGAAGGATCTAGCTCCTTCCCAGCACTAGTCGGTCGACCTAGGGGATGAAAGATGAAAGCATCCATATCCTTAGATAAAGAATGCATCAAACTAAAAGGAAATGGTCAAAAAGTCATTGTCCCCATTAATCCATCCCAAGGACAACCTTGGACAGAACCGATTGATGAGGAAGCCGATGTTAGACAGCTTTACCAAATTCATAACAATACAGACTATACAGAGCCAAATATATATGGGGAGCTTCACTTAGGTAACCAAGACTCCATTGGTTATAATTCAGATGCTAGATTATATGACTAGGAAATGGAAAATTACAAAACACAAGAAAGAGGGTGCTGGACCATACAAAACGTACAGAAAAAACCCACCCGACAGTGCTTCATTGTATCCATTATCCCCAAAATCTTTGAAAAAAAAGTCAGGGAACGACCTACCTTACAACCAACCAGCTTACACACTACCCAAATACCCAGGTATAAGGAGAGGGATTCCCCAGTCATGCATATTGAACAAGTCTCTAAAAATATTGGAGAACATGGCAGACTTCAAAGCTTAGTGGAAACATTTATAGGTCAAGGAGCTAGGTGGTGGGACACCCATCAGACAAAATTGCAGAGCTGGACATCTGCTTCCACTTTCTTTGTCAAACGGTTTGGTGGTAAAAAGTTAACCCAGGGATCTCAAATACCTATCTTTATCCAAGTTCAAGACCCAAAAGAACACATCCAGCTTTGTGAAAAGGAGTGGAGAAGACTTGGATATAAAGATGAGAGAGCCTGGCCACATTTGTTCCCTTCAACCCTAGCCGACTTACCCAATAAATGGTATAAGATGGAGGAAGCTAGAGGTGAAACCTTATTTTGGCATGAACTAAAAGAAAATTTTATTAAGGACTTCTAGTTCATACCTCAAAATGAAAAATTGGCTGGGACAGTGCAACAAATCAAACAATTTCTCCAACCGACAGAAAAACAACCCTACCAAGACCATCGACAAATCAAGGATTGTAACAATATACAAACTGAATCTACATCACAATCGACATGTTTACACCTAGAAAATGAACACACAGAAGGTAAGAGCTTCAGATGGAAGACCGACCACATTAAAACAACCAAACCGATCTACTCCATCTTGAAAGTCGAGACCATCGACAAACCAGACCTTGACAGAATGACTGCAGCCTATTTCCCTGCTACATTCTCACAGTTCAAAGAAGGAAGTCGACCGATCAATGAAGCTAAAGCACCAGAGTGGCTAGATGCCAAAGTGAAAACTAAGGAGGTTGACATTTCAAATGACGACCGACCAAAAATAGCCAAGATTGGTGACTACTGGAATGAACAACAGACCACCGAAATAGTGCACTTACTTAGAGAATTCCAGGATGTCTTTGCAAGGGACTATAAAGAATTAAAAGGCTTGGTACAAGAGATGGGAGAAATGAAAATAGACACTAAACCTGATGTCCATCCTGTCAAGAAAAGACCTTATAAACTAGCTCACAAGTACAAGGAGATAGTTAAAAAGGAAATTGATAACATGTTAGCAGCAGGGATCATTTACCCCATTGACCAATCTGAATGGGCAAGTCCAATGGTCGTCTAGCCCAAGAAACATGACCCGACAAGGTTAAGAATTTGTGTCGACTTTAGGGAGCTCAACAAAGTCACATTAACAGATCCATTCCCAACCCCCTATGCTGATGAAATCTTGAATGAAGTTGCAGGCCATGAATGCTATTCATTCACGGATGGATTCTCAGGGTATAACCAAGTACCAATAGCAAAAGAAGATCAGAAGAAGACAACATTTGTCTGTGAATTTGGTTCTTTTGCTTACAGAGTTATGCCTTTTGGGTTAAAGAACGCACCTGCCGTGTTTTCCTGAATTGTTGTCAAGACCTTCCAAGAATATATCTATAAGACCATGGCAGTATACTTCGACGATTGGACTATATACTCCACCTTAAAATATCACTGCTCATGGCTCCGACTCATGTTGGAGAGATGTCACCAAATTCAACTCTCCCTGAACATCAAGAAATGTATCTTTATGACTCCTATAGGAATACTCCTAGGGCATATTGTCTGTAAGGATGGTATCAAAGTCGATTTTGCCAAGATTAAAATCATCCTTGACCTGAAACCACCAATAAACCCTAAACAAGTTCGGGTGCTACTTGGCCATACAGGCTATTATAGGAAATTTATAAGACACTATTCAGACATGACCTACCCTCTAGAAGAATTACTAAAATAAGACCAAGAATTTACATGGACAGAGGAATGCCAAATCTCCTTCGACAAACTAAAAAGAAAATTGGTCGAGGCCCCCATACTCAAATTTCCAAACTGGTCGACCAAATTTCATGTGCATATCGATGCCTCGGGAATAGCAATCGGAGCAATCCTAACTCAACCAGGGGATGATGAGATGGATTATCCTATAGTTTACAGCAGTCAAAAATTAAATAAGGCCGAAAAGAACTATTCGACAACTGAAAGAGAAGCCCTAGGTATGGTCTTTGCCCTCCAAAAGTATCGACATTACCTATTGGCCAACCCATTCACATTTTATACTGACCATCAAGCCTTGAAGTATCTTGTTAATAAAATCCTTTATCATGGAAGAATTTGTCGATGGCTACTCCTTTTTCAAGAATTTGATTTTGAATTCGTTGTCCAACTAGGAAAGCTAAATGTTAGGCCCGACCATCTATCCCATATCGACACAGGGGAGGAACCGACCGGAGTCGATGACGACTTGCCGGATGCACATCTATTCCGCATAGAATAAGTCCCCGAAGAACTAGAAGAAATAGCTCAGTTCCTAAAGACAGGTCAGGCACCAGAAGGTCTGAACACCAAGAAAAAACAAATCTTAGCTATGAAGGCTGCACCCTACAGCCTCATGAATGGATTTTTGTACAAAATGGGGTTAGACAACATTCTCAGGAGGTGTGTTCTCGACCATGAATGAGACCAAATCATGCATGAAGCACACTATGGACCGGTAGGAGGACACTTTCAAGCTGATGCAATTGCAAGAAAAATCCAACAATCAGGATTATGGTGGCCGACGATCCACAAAGATTGCAAAAGAATCGTTAGTCAATGTGATAGATGTCAACGAATTGGTCGACCTCTGCCGAGCACAAAAATTCCCTTGATATTTGTAAACCCTAGTCTCACATTCAAAATATGGGCCATAGACTTCATAGGACCGTTTCCTATCCCAGCCAAATGATCAGGAGCAAGATACATTATCACGGCAGTGGAATATGTCACTAAATAGGCAGAAGTCGAACCCGTCGATACATGTTCTAGTGAGGTAGCCGCTAAGTTTATCTACGAAAACATTATCACTAGATTCGGATGCCCACTCACATTGATCAGCGACCAAGGATCACACTTTATCAACAAAACCATCAAAAATTTGACCGACCAGTTTCACATCGACCACCGACAAAGCACCGCATATCACCCTCAATCGAATGGCGCGATCGAAGCTTTCAACAAAACATTGACAAAAGGGTTAACTAAAATATGTAGTACTGACAAAGACGACTGGGATGAGAAAATCCCTGTGGTCCTCTGGGCATACAGGACAGCATATAAATGGTCGACCGACCAAACCCGCTTTCGACTAGTCTACGGACAAGAAGCAGTCGTCCCCCTACACTTCCGATAGTAGACACCTCTTATCGCACAACTCCTACATGTCGATGTCGAACATGCAAGAAAGGATGGACTATTCCAACTCAGTAAGCTAGAAGAACATAGACTCATGGCTATCCAACACCAGGAAATTCACAAACAACAACAAAAAGCATGGCACGACTGTAACATCAAGAACAAAAACCTGTCGGTCGGCGACCTTGCTTTACTTTATAACAGTCGAGTCAAAGGAAAACCCAAGAAACTACATACAGAATGGATGGGACCTTACATTGTCGATGAAATACACCCCAATGGCTCGGTCCAACTAAAGACATTACAGGGCCTAGTATTTTGGAAGCTCGTTAATGGAGCCCGACTTAAACATTACAAAGCCTAAAAAAAAATAAAAAATAAAAAAAATAAAAATAAAAATCAATCAAGTAACGGCCTTAACCGT